>OW240922.1:123985619-124049297 GCA_933207985.1 Pelobates cultripes | reverse complement strand
ACACATACAGACAGACACACAGACATTCAAACAAAGACACATGCATACATACAAACAGACGGGCACACATACACACAGGCAGACACAGACAGACACAGACAGACACACATACACAAAGGCAGACACAGACAGACAGACAGACACAAATACAGACAGACACATACAGACAGGCATACATACGTACATAAACATACACACACACATACACAAGACGCACATACATACATACAAGCACACACACACACACACACACACACAGGCATACAGACAGACAGACAGACACACACACATACATACACAGACAGGCACACATACAGACACACACATACAGACACACAGACAAACATACATACAAAGACATACATACAAACAGTCACATACACACACAGACACACACATACATACAAAGACATACATACAAACAGTCACATACACACACAGACACACACATACATACAAACACACACACACACACACAGAGAGACAGACACACATACATACATACATACATACATACATACAAACACACACACACACACACACACACAATATTTAAGTCACCCTCCTGTTTCTTACCTTCTAGGTGCAGGAGGGTGGCTGGGGTCCAGTGGTGGCTCAGGTGCATGGGAGTCAGAGTTCCCACTCAAAAGCCAAAGTCAATAACCAAAGAAACATGATCAGGAACACACTCTCAGATAACCAGCAAAGGGAAACCACGACAGGGCAATGATTGTGTTTTTCAATGAGTGTCTGTCTGTGTGCATGTATGTGTCTGTCAATGAATGAGTGTCAGATCAGTGAGTCTGTGTCAGATCAGTGAGTCTGTGTCTGTCAGTGACATCTGTGTGTTTGTCATTGAATGTGTGTGACTGTCAGTGCGTATCTGCCAGTCTGTGTCTGTTGGGGAATGTGTATGTGTCAAATCAGCGAGTCTGTGTCTGTCAGTGACGTTTGTGTGTTTGTAATTGAGTGTGTGTGTATCTGCCAGTGAATGTGTGTATGCCTGTCAGAGTGTGTGCTTAAAGGGACACTATAGACACCCAGACCACTTCAGCTAATTTTTTAGAAACTGCACTAATTACCTTGAGGGGTTAACTCCTTCTGGGTGGTTAGGTGACCAAAAGTTGCCTAACTGATGCTGGACATCCTCACTCTGTGTATGAGGACATTCAGCATCTGCTAAATCCCCACAGGAAAGCATTGATACAATGCTTTCCAATGGGGAAGCCTAATGCAAGCACGGAGTAGGAACCTGACCCAGCGCTGAGGGACATCATAGCTGGATTCAGGTAAGTGACTGAAGGAGTTTTAACCTTCAGTGCTGAATAAGGGGGCAGAGCAAGGGGGAGGGGGACACTATAGGGAACTATAATGCCAGGAAAACTTTCCTGACACTATAGCATTGCTTTAAAAGGAGTAGAAAAGGGTGGAGTCTAAAGAGGAAGGGGTGGGCTCTTAATCAGGAAGAGGTGCTGCCTTGACTGGTAGGGGTGGGGCAAAGTTAGATTAGGGGTTGCCCAGGTTTAGTCATGCCTAGGGCAGCACCAAACCAAAATACACCACTGGGTAGGGGGAAATTAAACACACAGAGTTGTGGAGGGTATATAAGACGTATGAAGGAGCTGGGGGTGAATGAGACACATGAATGATCTAGGGGTGAATGAGACACATGTGAGATCTGAGGGTGAATGAGACACATCGAGTGGCTGGAAGGAATGAGACACATGGAGGGACTGGGGAGGAATAAGACACATGGAGGCTTTGGGGGAATTTGGGGTAAGAGTTTACTAAAAAAAAAGAGGTTTTGGCATTTTACATTCCTTCATGAATTTAATACTTTGATAGTAGACCTTTGTAGCAGTACTGATACTTTACTTTTATAAAGTATAGTTTTAGGCTATAATAAATAACTCATGATGACCTGTGCCACATTTTAAATTTCAAAGCCAACATAACCAATAATGTTTTCAAGACATCATCCCAATGTGAGCTGGTAGAAGCCTGTAATCTATTTTGCAAATACCACTTCTTGACAGCCTCTTGTCTTTAAATACCAGGACTGCGTGCTATCTAATAATTTACTGTTTAAAATGCCAGTGTACAATGACTTTCCTTGCCTTATTGTCCCCTTTAGCATGCTGAATACACAAAGCATAATGACAGTGTCCTACTAAGGAACAGTGTTTTTTTGGCATTTCTCCTTTTTTACATTTCTCGAGTACAAAGTGCAATACTATACTTAATAGAACTATTAAATATATTCTGATCTGCCACATCATTAACCCCTTAGTGACCAGACCGTTTTAAAATTTTCTTACCGTTTGGGACCAGGGCTATTTCTACATTTTTGTGGTGTTTGTGTTTAGCTGTAATTTTCCTCTTACTCATTTACTGTACCCACACATATTATATACCGTTTTTCTCGTCATTAAATGGTCTTTCTAAAGATACCATTATTTTCATTATATCATATAATTTACTATAAAAAAGTATAAAATATGATGAAAAAATGAAAAAAAACACACTTTTTCTAACTTTGACCCCCAAAATCTGTTACGCATCTACAACCACCAAAAAACACCCATGCTAAATAGTTTCTACATTTTGTCCCGAGTTTTGAAATACCCAATGTTCCTACCTTTTTTTGGCAAGTTATAGGGCTCGAGGTTCAAGTAGAACATTGCTGTTTCAAAATATTTATTTTTAGAATGGATCAATAGTGACATTGTAACACTGTTTTCTGTCATAAATCTCTGAATCACACCTCACAAGGTTAAGGACCATTTTTTGTCGGACGTACCTAGTACTTCCTCAATCCTTAAAGGGTTAAAACCACCTGCCATGTAAGTCCCTCTTCTGCTGCGAAAACAGATCTGATGCATTGAAGCATGGACTCTACAAGACCTCTGAACTTGTCCTGTGCAGTGGCGGATCCAGAGCCTGATCTCGGGAGGGGCACTTGTAGATTATTTAAAGAAATAATCCAGACACAATAACAACTACAGCTCAGTGTAGTGGTTATGGTGTCAATAGTGCCGAGACCCCCTCCCAGAGTAAGTAGTCAAACCGTTTAAGAACAGTTTGACAACTTACCTGAGGTCTGCTGGGAAATGGGGCAGTAGTAGGGCATAGGAGCAGTGGTGTGTGTGAGTGGTGCAGTGTGTGTGTGTGTGTGAGGGGGACAGTGTGTGCGCAGTGTGTGTGTGAGGGTGGCAGTGTATGTGTGGGACAGTATGTGTGTGTAACAGTTGCAGTGTGTGTGTGAGTATTGCAGTGTATGTGTGTGTATGGGGCGGCAGTGTATGGGGGCAGTGTGTGTGTATCGGATAGTGTATGTGTGTAGAGTGTGTGTATGGGGGCAGTGTGTGTGCATGGGGGGCAGTGTGTGTGCATGGGGGCAGTGTATGTGCATGGGGCAGTGTATGTGTGTAGAGTGTGTGTGTATGGGGCAGGGCAGCGTGTGTGGGTAGTGTATGTGTGTGTAGAGTCTGCGTGTACATGGGGGGCAGTGTGTGTGTATGGGGGCAGTGTGTGTGTATGGGGGGCAGTATGGGGAGGCAATGTGTGTGTATGGGGGCAGTATGGGTGTATGGGGGCAGTGTGTGTATGGGGGGCAGTGTGTGTGTGTATGGGGGCAGTATGGGTGTAGGGGCAGTATGGGGGGGGCAATGTGTGTGTGTATGGGGGGCAGTATGGGTGTGTATGGAGGGACAGTATGGGGGGCAATGTGTGTGTATGGGGGGCAGTATGGGTGTGTGGGGGCAGTATGGGTGTATATGGGGGGCAGTATAGGGATCAATGTATGTGTGTGTGGGAGTGTGTGTATGGGGGCAGTGTGTGTGTGTATGGGGGCATTGTGTGTATGGGGGGCAGTGTGTGTGTATGGGGGGCAGTGTGTGTGTGTGTGAGGGGCAGTATGGGAAATGTGTGTGTATGGGGGCAGTGTGTGTGTGTGTATGGGGGCAGTGTGTGTGTATAGGGGCAGTATGGGTGGCGATGTGTGTGTGTATGGGGGCAGTATGGGTGTATGGGGGGCAGTGTGTGTATGGGGGCAGTGTGTGTGTATGGGGGCAGTATGGGGGCAATGTGTGTGTGTGTATGGGGGGGCAGTATGGGTGTATGGGGGGGCAGTATGGGGGGCAATGTGTGTATGGGGGTATGGGGGGCAGTATGGGGATCAGTGTATGTGTGTAGAGTGTGTGTGTGATAAGGGTAGGGGGGCTTTTTTTTAAAATATATATTTTTTATTTAGTTTAATATAAATAATCATTATGTCCCCCCTCCCTTCTTACCTTTACTGGGGAGGAGGGGGGACATTTCCCTGGTGGTCCGGTGTGGGATTCATTGGTGGTCAGGTGGTGAGAGTGAACTCTAGCCCGCGCTCCAGAGCTAGAGTTCACTCTCGCGAGATTTGGAGCGTTGCCGTGGTAACCGCGGCAACGCTCCAAATCTCGCGAGAGGAGGACCCGGAGGAGCTGCAGCCTGAGCTCCTGGGTCCTCTCTCTCACTCCCTCTCTCCCCCGCTGGCCGCCAGCACGGAGCCTGCGGACCGGGGAGGGAGATCTGTGATCTCCCCTCCGGTCCGCAGGCACATTGCAGGGCTAGCACCTGCATGTGCTGGCAGGGGAGGGAGAGGGAGACTGTCAGATTCCACTGGGCATGTCCTGGACCTGTCAGCAAGCAGTCGCATGTTGTCAGTGCTCCGTGCACCTAAGGCCTTAACCTGAGCAATTTGTAACTTCAAAGTCCGATAACAACAGCGAAACTAAATAGGTCTCAGTCCAAACCGAAACAGACGTCGGAGAGACAAGAAAAGTCAAACTTCTTTGCCCCAAGAACCGCAGGCTAAAATTCAGGCACTGCCTGAAGAAATCCAAGATGGCGCAGAGGAGTCGGAGCTGGAGTCTTCGCAAAAATCGCAAGCAACAGACGCTCCAGTTTTGACCAGTCCACTGTCGGAACTTGACCAGTCCACTGTCAGAACTTGACCAGTCCACTGTTGGAACAGGAGGTGGTTGACGCTATTATGTCACTGCCGTCGGGAGCTGCAATATTAAATCCCAATATCTCCGGTGATACAGAAAGTAATCCAAGTAAAGCGCTGAAAATGACGGCACTATCCCAAATCCCCCCAGTAACCGGACGAAACACAGTTCTGGGAGTCAACTGACAAATTTATTTACAAGCTCCAGTATTTATGCAAGGGGTTTCCTTAGTCACCTTACAGGGGTTGTACAGTAGAGGACTACATGGGGAACTGAACATGCAGGACATTTCTCCCACCATGCACTGCTGTACTAGAGGGAAACTCCCACAAGAATATCTTGTTAAGTGAATTATCCCTCCGTACAGCAGAACCGGCTTTTCACACAAAAATCTGTAACTTATACTTTATTCGTGCCATTGTACCGAATGACCATTCGGCAGATAGCTGGGGTCTGAGTGCACACTTTGGGAAAGTACCGCTCAGATTCCAGCATAAATAACCGCACGAAATACATTTTACCACCAACTTTTCAGAAAGTCACGAATACATAGGTTGGAAGAAAGTACCGAAAGACCGCCGCTCGCGAGCGGCCTGGAAGTCCAGCAGTGTTCGCGCCGTTGAGTAGCCGATTTTAGTTCCAGGCACGCGACGACCAAACACCGCTGGGCTAAAATGAAATCCAAGATGGCCGCCACCGCATGGTCGGTAGCCGAACGACAACCACCCGGGAAATCAATTAGCAGCCGATTGATACAATGTTGCAACCGGTTAATGGGAGCCACACGACCCCTTGTGTGTGGGCTCCCATTCGGTACTTTGCTCATTTCATGAACCGTATGGAAAGTCGCTGTTCGTGAAACTACCATATGAATGCTAGCGGCTTTCGGCCGTTAGCATACGAATGCTCTTTATTACAGTTATAAGCGAATACATAAACTAACAGAATTGGACCAGCTTTTCTAGGACAACCTGTAGACATATAACCGCACAATCCGAATTGGCTAGGTTCGCCACACATATAAACCGGGCGGTTAGCCTGAATATGCCATTCCTGTTCTACCCTTCATCTAGTTTAGGCTGATGTTTGGGTATCCGTCTAAATTGCTTGGGGAATACACTTGGATACTGTACCACATCGGGAGAACGTTCTAATCAACACCCGAACTGCAAGCTATAATCATTCAGTCTCTAGCAGTTCTGGAGGAAACAGTGGAGGGGGTATCTGCAATACCAGCGTTCATTACAATCTCCTTGCCCTGCAATAAAAGCCATGTGTCTTATAAAGAGAGACTTGACTCAAGGTACTATTTGTAAAAAAATTATAGAGATTATTTCGGCTGTGTCAAGCACAGTGTGATACAGCCAGGTGTGCACGCACAAGTTAAAGTAGGAATTAGCACGGCAATTACGTTGTGTCAGTTCAGTTCAAATGTTGGTACATGCGATTGACTCATTTTACTAGACCCTTGGAGAAATGTCACTCCCAATGTTATGGTTGGTTTAGCATTCTCTCGGAAAAGACGAGAGAATTACTGATACTGAGGGTTACAAAGCTTATCTACAGCTAAGAACAAGCAGTCACTGGTAAGGTTTAAACAAACTCTCCAGGCTGAGCTCAACACTCAATTTTTTAGATTAATTTTATAAATTCAATAAATGAAAAAATATATAAAACATACTCAGCTTTGAAGACCATCAGGGTTAGTCACTAAAGTGTGAATTCAAATTAAAGGCCACAGCAGCCGCACTAGAAGCATTGCGGAATTAGAGAATGTTATGTTGACCTTAAATTTTCATTTAACTTTAAATTTATTTTGAATTCTCACTTTAGGAAATAATCCCAGGATTTGCACTTTTTGCAGTTGGCTTTCACCAAACTTGGAGATGGCTCGGCCCATCGTCTACTCCCAAAGCTGAGCTGAACTTATCCCAGAACCCTCTGCACAACAGGGATTCATGGACACAATAGGTGGTTTTGGGAATGTGTATATCAGTGGTCCGCTCTCTGCAACTGCTTTTACTCAGAAAAACAATGAATAAAGCAATGTTCATTGAAGCATTAGAAACAGTAGCATCCATGATACCTATTGTCTAGTGTCTCAAGAACAATAATACAGGGAGTGCAGAATTATTAGGCAAGTTGTATTTTTGAGGATTAATTTTATTATTGAACAACAACCATGTTCTCAATGAACCCAAAAAACTCATTAATATCAAAGCTGAATATTTTTGGAAGTAGTTTTTAGTTTGTTTTTAGTTATAGCTATGTTAGGGGGATATCTGTGTGTGCAGGTGACTATTACTGTGCATAATTATTAGGCAACTTAACAAAAAACAAATATATACCCATTTCAATTATTTATTATTACCAGTGAAACCAATATAACATCTCAACATTCACAAATATACATTTCTGACATTCAAAAACAAAACAAAAACAAATCAGTGACCAATATAGCCACCTTTCTTTGCAAGGACACTCAAAAGCCTGCCATCCATGGATTCTGTCAGTGTTTTGATCTGTTCACCATCAACATTGCGTGCAGCAGCAACCACAGCCTCCCAGACACTGTTCAGAGAGGTGTACTGTTTTCCCTCCTTGTAAATCTCACATTTGATGATGGACCACAGGTTCTCAATGGGGTTCAGATCAGGTGAACAAGGATGCCATGTCATTAGATTTTCTTCTTTTATACCCTTTCTTGCCAGCCACGCTGTGGAGTACTTGGACGCGTGTGATGGAGCATTGTCCTGCATGAAAATCATGTTTTTCTTGAAGGATGCAGACTTCTTCCTGTACCACTGCTTGAAGAAGGTGTCTTCCAGGAACTGGCAGTAGGACTGGGAGTTGAGCTTGACTCCATCCTCAACCCGAAAAGGCCCCACAAACTCATCTTTGATGATACCAGCCCAAACCAGTACTCCACCTCCACCTTGCTGGCGTCTGAGTCGGACTGGAGCTCTCTGCCCTTTACCAATCCAGCCACGGGCCCATCCATCTGGCCCATCAAGACTCACTCTCATTTCATCAGTCCATAAAACCTTAGAAAAATCAGTCTTGAGATATTTCTTGGCCCAGTCTTGACGTTTCAGCTTGTGTGTCTTGTTCAGTGGTGGTCGTCTTTCAGCCTTTCTTACCTTGGCCATGTCTCTGAGTATTGCACACCTTGTGCTTTTGGGCACTCCAGTGATGTTGCAGCTCTGAAATATGGCCAAACTGGTGGCAAGTGGCATCGTGGCAGCTGCACGCTTGACTTTTCTCAGTTCATGGGCAGTTATTTTGCGCCTTGGTTTTTCCACACGCTTCTTGCGACCCTGTTGACTATTTTGAATGAAACGCTTGATTGTTCGATGATCACGCTTCAGAAGCTTTGCAATTTTAAGAGTGCTGCATCCCTCTGCAAGATATCTCACTATTTTTGACTTTTCTGAGCCTGTCAAGTCCTTCTTTTGACCCATTTTGCCAAAGGAAAGGAAGTTGCCTAATAATTATGCACACCTGATATAGGGTGTTGATGTCATTAGACCACACCCCTTCTCATTACAGAGATGCACATCACCTAATATGCTTAATTGGTAGTAGGCTTTCGAGCCTATACAGCTTGGAGTAAGACAACATGCATAAAGAGGATGATGTGGTCAAAATACTCATTTGCCTAATAATTCTGCACTCCCTGTATCTTTGTGATGAGTAAAAATCACAGTGCCGCGGGTTGGAGATGGTAAAATAGGTGATTGCATCCATTGACAGACCTATCTATCAGGGCTATTTACTAAATTGAGAAATCTTGGGAATTCAATGTGAATTTCAAATTTTAGCTAAAAAAAATTAAACTGGACAAATCTTCTAAGTCAGCTATGCTCTCAGTTCTTCATCTTTGGTCAAAAAGGTGTCACTCACGTTGAACTCAGTTTATTAAACTAATATGAATCTGTTAGTATATTTTATGTTCCAAAAACCCTGTACAACCTCACCCAGACTTCCAATGACGTCAACCTACCCTGGGCCTCAATATCTAGTGTCCTGGGAGAATTCCTTAGAGTGTGGCATGCAAAATCTACCGCGATGTACCATAGAAATATTTTCTGATTCAACTTAAACATGTTTCCATCGCTGATATTGTGCCCACAATGTAACAGTTATTCTCAGCTCATTATAACCCACTGCTTAGTGAATAATATGCTCCCACTAGCCACAAATTCACTCAGTTAAACCAGGCGCAACGCCAGATTAGTTAATTTTTTTAAATATAACTTTAACACAACAATAATTTCTTATCAATGATATCCCCACAAACAGATTTGTAATTTATAAATCTAGCCCAGTATATATGGGGAATTATAACACAGGTTCTTAATAGGTACATTTATAATAATAATCAATATAGATTGGATCACTTTTATGGGAATTTACATAATACAAAGTCTGATGTAGAATGATAAATCTAACTACAGTCAAAGGGGTTAAAGTCTAAATATTAGGTTGTGATAAGATTATAACTGGCGTAGAAAATTAGCTTGAGCTGAAAGGGAGATTTTGGTAGTATCCCGTTAAGTCATTTGCATGCAGTTCTACCCTCTGGTCATCGTTTATAATTAGAAAATAATATAGCAGGAATGTGGAACTGCACTGAAACCCATCTGAAATGTATCCGGGTGCACCAGACCAGTCCCAGTACCAGGAACAAAGTATTTGATGAGGAAAAAATAGAAGTGAAGTCCAGGCACTCTCAGGATACAAAAAGGCAAATGTATTGAACCCACTGCTATATTATATTCGGAGTGGGTTTAATAAATGTGCCTTTTTGGCTCCTGAGAGTGCCTGGACTTCACTTCTATATTTCCTCATCGTTTATAATTAATGAGCTGCATTTGACAGTAGGAGGAGCTGTTACAACTGTATATAGTTGTAGCATAAAATACTGTCTGTATCTCTATTTGATTCCCACTATGAGAAAGCCTGTGAATCAAGTGAAACATGTTAGTACATTACTCTTGTATGCTTTTACATTTTATTTTTAATAAAATTAGTGGGTTTTTTTAAACTAAATTTTGACCTTCCTGATTTTAGCCAGAAGATTGTACCATCCAATTTCTTGGTGGGGAGTAACTAAATTATAATAAATCCCGCTCTAAATAAGATTAAGGAATTCCAGGCTGGTAACTAAATGCAAATTAAATAAATGAAAAATCCCAAGCAGTGTACCAAAATGAAACTGCTTGCGATTTTTCATTTATTTAATTTACATTTAGTTACCAGCCTGGAATTCCTTACTCTTATTTACAGTTGGATTTATTCCTTTTCTTGGGATTTATTATCGGTTATTACAAAGGCCAAGCCCTTGCTGCTCATTGATCCAGGTGTTGATACACTCGTTATATTCGAGTAACTTTAAATATACATAGTGATTAAGGAGAGAGCGCAGGTAACTTTTCTTTGGTTTTTACTGTATATATTGGGGCTGATGTGTATTGTGGTCGTTGCTGTCGCCCAGGAGTGATGGGATTGAGCGCAGGACTTTTCCTTTTTGTATTAGTATACCACCTACACCATAGAGATTGAGTAAAACCTCTTGCTCTAGACTTGTGAGTACATCTCCTCTTACCTGTTTTAACAGTGAGCACTATGTGTATACTGAGAATCTGTTGCTATGTAAACCAATAGAGCTGGAACCCCTGTATTCCTAAGTGTATGGACTTCCCCATTACATGCGCATCACTGAGAGCCAGTAGTGGGCTCAGTACATTGTGAGTGTACATCCACATAAATACTTTTTATTCTGATGTATTGAACAAACTACACTACATTGGTTCTTGCTGTTTATGTTCTATACCATTCAGAGTTCCCCCGTTGGATCAAGACACCGAATATTTCCACAGACAGGGACTGTACATGTATAGCTATTTATCAGCTCCATAAACCTGACATCCCTAAGTAGCTGCTCTCCCTCCCCCTTTATTTTACCAGGTTTTGTAAATACAGTTACTCTGATCGAATTCTTAGTTCCAGTAAAGTGTTATTCTCTGCAGTTATTTGAATCCAGCTCCCGTTCCTTCAGCCACAATAATATTTGTACCGAACCCATCACAGTATTTAGTAAATGATCTGAAGGACACCGAACGCGTATATATTCATATCATTATACCTATTCACAGTCCTTTTATGCCTATTATACCTACTGTGAATAAAATAAGACACAAACTGAATGAAATATGAGAATGAAATGCGACTTTTTTCTTTTGTCATTGTAGACATTTTGGACAGAGATATAAACGATGTATTATCAAATCATAGATTGATATCTCCTCTGAGCAATGGAAATTGTAAATAATATCACACTATAATTACACCATAGTTACATTGCCATTATTTTTTTCACATGGATCCATTTTTTGGACAGGCATTCCTCCCTACCAGCTGAGAGAATAAGTCATGTTATCCGTACAGCGTAACTTTATATTATTTATTTATTTATAAAATATTTTACCAGGAAAGATACATTGAGATTTCTCTCGTTTTCAAGTATGCCCTGGGTCCACAAATCATTGCATTGTTACATTAGGTACAACAAAATACAAAAACAATATTAATACACAATATATACAAAATTTAACATAGAACAGGCAGGAAATATATAATCAACCATGACAGGTGCATTCTGTTTTGAGGTATGTAGAGAGGGATCTCTTAAAGGACTTTAGGCTTAGGGAAGATTTTAAATTGTGCGGGAGGTCGTTCCACAATTGCGGTGCTCTGTAGGAGAAGGAGGATCGGGCCGCTTTCTTTTTGTATTGAGGTAGACTAAGTAAAGTGCTTGTACTGGATCGGAGCTTATAGAAAGTGGGAACAGCTGGGGAAAGCATTTTGTTCAGGTAGGGTGGGAGTTTCCCAGAAAAGCTCTTAAAAACAAGGCTGGAAAGATGAAGGGTGCGTCTGGATTCCAGCAACAGCCAGTTTAGTTCCTTTAGCATGTCACAATGATGGGTCCTGTAATTACATTGTAGCACAAATCGGCAGAACGAGTTATACAATGTGTTGAGTTTATTAATGTGGGATTGCGATGCAGATGCATATACTACATCCCATAATCAATGATTGGCATCAGCATTTGCTGTACAATCTTTTCCTTTACTGTAGGGCTTAGGCAGGATTTGTTTCTGTACAGGGCACCTAGTTTTGGATAAAGTTTAGATGCAAGTATTTCTATGTGCATATATTGTCTGATCCAGTAAGAGATGTAACAAACAGGTTTCATGTTAAAAATATATATTCTGAATAAATACATTTTCAAAAGATCACCCCATGCTGTGATGTAGAATCTAACAGTAAACATGTCGTATGCTTTTAGATATTTACTTATGTCTTTGTTTGTCTGATGTCTTTGTATTGCTGGTAATTTACTGTTTCCAGATCGTTGTAGCTGTTTAAATATCAATCTCTTGATATGTCATTTATAACACATGCAAGTGTCAGTGCCTGCTCCAGTCTTAATACAAATAATGCAGACACATAATATATATTTATACGTAGACTGAAGCTGTGTTAGTCCCGTAATTCAGATGTCAAAATAAAAGGAGTATTAAGTACACAGTGATACCTGTTATTAATGGATGGACAATCCAGAGTAAAACCAGCAGTCAGCAATTCAAAAGCGATACTAATCTTCAAACAGAGGAATGTATCGTGATTAGTCATATAGATTAATCTCTTTAAAATATATCATTTTGCTTTGCGCAGTGTCCAGAACACTTTTTTTTTTTCAGTAAACCGCGACAGGTCTATCCACCATAAAGTGTACATTTATATACATTTCAACGTATTAATATCAAAATATTCTGTCATTCAGACTATGGATGCTTATTCCTTATGGGATTATGAATAAAGTTTGCAGTCACAAAGTTACAAAGTAGAAATTCAGTGAGTTATCTGCTAAACTGCCGAAGGATCAGAATTAAGAAACTCCCTCTTTCAATATTGAACGTGTATCTGTTTAGTAGATAAATCCCTGAGTTGCTATCCTTATGTGGGATTGTCATATTTAGGGATCCCAAATCAGTGCCCATGGGTGAGACAACTAGCAATACATCCATCTACCGCAAACCATCAGTTTGATTGAGCAGGGCTTTATCACTATATATTGACACTACAAAATATTAATATCTGCTTCCCCAATCTACAGAAATCAGCTTAATATCAAACAAAACTTTGGTGATTTCTCATGAATGAGCAACTTTATTCCGAGTTGACTATAAAGGTGTTAAACTTGGTGGATAACTGCCTAATTTGATATCCTCATCAAAACATATTGATCCAAAGCGAATGAATTCAATTCATTATGATTCCATTCATTTTCTTTCATTTTTTTGTCAATTCTGAAAATTCGAATGCTTCCAAATTGCCGAATTTTACAAATTCAGTTGAAATATAAACAGTACAATAAACTGTAATTTTGCCAAAAACTGTAATACAGTGAGTTGCAATTATACAATGAGCTGCAATAAGTCCATAAGCTGTAATAGTACAATGAGCTGTAAAGATACACTGAGCTGTAATAATTCCATAAACTGTAGTAATAAAATGAGCTGTAATAAAACAATGAGCTGTAATGATACAATGAGCTGCCACACACAGATACACATACAGATAGACAGACACAAAGCAACACATACTGACACATACACAGACACAAAGCAACACACACTGACACATACACAGAGATACACCCACTCGTACTTACACACATTGACACACAGATACATACACAGACTTCTGTTGGGTTAGTGTGATAGTAGGTGTGAAGGCAGGTGAGCATGCCACAGTTAGGGAGTGAGAGTGACAGGGTTGGGGGTTTGAATGTGAGTGTTGGGGATTTCTTAGTGATTGTGGGAGGGTGGCGAGTGTAACAGGGTTAGGAGTGGTCAGTGAGACAGGGTTAGGGGGGGCTAGTGAGACAGGACTGGGAGGCCTAGTGAGATAGGGCTGAGGGGGTTAATGAGACAGGGCTGGGGGGTTAGTGAGGAAGGGCTGGGGGGTTAGTGAGGGGGTTAGTGAGGAAAGCTTAAAATGCCAGGAATAGGTAAAAAAAAAAGTTGTTTAAAGTGCATAAAGAGTGCAATAAAAAGAGGATTGGTACAATAAAGTAGCCAAAAAACTTTTTCCCATTCTGAAGAAGCCACTTATGGTGAAACGCGTTTATGGTTATTAATTCTGTATTTTACTGTGTATTTTAGATCAATAAAAGTTTTTTGGCTACTTTATTGTACCAATCCTCTTTTTATTGCACTCTTTATGCACTTTAAACAACTTTTTTACCTATTCCTGGCATTTTAACCTTTCCTGGTTACTTTTACTTCCACTGGCAATTTTAAAGTTCCAGTACTCCAAGAAATCCTAGGTGGGGATCATACCACCGGCGCCTATCCATAGAGCAGTACCTCTGCTCTATCTTTGTGAGTATTATTTTATTTTCTCTACTACTCTCTTAACCTATCACAATTGAGAGCACTATTGCTGCTTTTTATTCTTCTATATTGGAGCCTTGGATCACCAGACGGTGCTGACGGACGTATCGCCGCTACATATCCTATAAGCGGGGATTATACCGCTGTACGCTATCCACACCAGAGCTGGCCATAGCTCCCTCAAATGTGAGTTTTTTACCTCTTCTTATCTGCACATTGAACCACATCAAAATTGAGAGCACTATTGTTGCTTTCTGTCTTTCTTTTCCGAGTTCTGGACTACCAGACGGTGTTGACGGAGACCCCCTCCCTACATATCCCATAAGCGGGGATTATACCGCTGTACGCAATCCACACCAGAGCTGGCCATAGCTCTCTTGAATGTGAGTTCTCTACTTTTTGTTACCTATCACACCCTGAACTTTCATACTATACCATTAGTCGCCTCTACCTCTCTTGTATTTACATATACGGAACGGTCTACACTAGACGCATCCACAGAGGAACTCTATCAAGTATCCTAGACCATCTATTGGCACCCTAGCAATACTTTACTGGACTATCTACCCTTATTTGGCGCAGCCCTTCCATATCTTTTTGTATCTATCCACCGAAGGACCCGAGGGGTTTTCCTTCATTTGGGTTGCTGCCTACCTTGACTAATTTTGTGATTACTAGCGCTGAATTCTTTTTGTGTTTATCTATATCAAGGAGTTAACCTCATTTTATTTCGATACTCTTGGTTTATGTTCAATGTTATGTTGTAACCCCCTTTTTTTCTGTAATACCTGACTCAATAAAGAAAGATTGAGAAAAATAATACACTAAACTGTAATACGTTTAACCCCTTAAGGACTGAGGACGGTTGAACGTCATCGGTATTTTAGCGTTGCCGACCGGTGACGGTCCTGAACCATCCTATCGGTCAGATGTACTTACCTGATCGCCGTTGTTCCCCCGGCGGGAATACGCGATTCTCCCGGTGTGGGGAGACTGCCTGCAGCCGAGACAGTCTCCCCATGGCGGATTAGAACCCCTGTGGCCATGTGATCGCTTAACACAGCGACCACATGGTCACAATAGATGTCCATGTGTCTGCCTGCAGGGGGACTGTCTGTGCTGACAGGCAGTCTCCCTGCTAGTGTAAAAAAAATAAAAAATGAAAGTTAATGTTAATTTAAAAAAAAAAAAATATTTATGTGTATATAAATATTATATATAGACATTTATTATATATATATAATATATGTCTATATATCATATATATAATGTATACTAAGTGTATTTTTATATTAATATGTACATATATTAATATAAAAATACACTTATAATTAAATTACACACGTGTATATATAATATATTTAATAACTATATATATAGTATATAAATATTATTATAAAATACAAATATAAGTAATTTAAATTAAATTAAAAATAATAATAAAAATGTAAAAAAAATTATATATCGGGGGCGGGGCCGGACCGCCGACGGGATCAGACATGTTCTGTCTGAGCTCCCGCTCCAGGGACCGAAAGTCGGAGCAAATTGGAGGTTGGCTGCGACCGGCAAACCATACCGAAGTCCACCTGACCCCCCAGTTACTGGGGAGAACATAAGACCCTGTCCGGCACCGACAGTAACCCGGCTGGGCCCGGAGATAGTTGGGGCTTGAGCCGGGATGGGACGGCCGCCCTCCCGGGTCTCCTAGCCGGCGGCTCGCGGCTCCCCCTCCCCCCTCTGGACCGGGGGGGTCGTCCGTCACCGTAAAGCCAGGAGACCCCTAACCTGCACCGTAAATCCGGCGGGAGACACCAGCTACAAGAGCCAGGGGCCTCATGCAACCGCAGAGCGCAATCCAGCGGGGTGAAGGACCCACAGCAAAGTAGGAGAGGCATCCAGCGAAAGCCACGAAAGGTGACATATGAGAGGGTGCCTAGCACTGGGACAATCAAAGCTCTGTAGACACCGGGGGAAACCCCCCACGTTTTATAGCTACTGCTGCATTTGATAGACTGCCACCAAACCTCACATGGAGAGACCCGGTAAAGACTGTAACTGGCATGGCTTCCTCTGGGCTTCCATATCCACGGCAATCACACCGGACTACCCTATGCTGCATAAACCAACCTAAGAAATCCAGACCAGCCAGGGTGAAATACTTCTGTGGTACCACTACTTGCAGAATACCATATGTTAACAAAGTGCTTAAAACTCATTTAACTCATTTGTGTACCTGGATAGACATGTGATATTCCTTCTAAGTACTGTCGCAAATAAAAGTTTTTTTGTTTTTTTTTAACGTTAATTTCTCTTGACATCACCGCTGCTGAGCACTGCTAGACCCACGTAAATGGACACTATCACAGTACTAACGCTGTATGACTCAGTCCAGCTCCTGCCGGAGACTCTCATACCTGCTGAAATCCCCAGCACACAATATGAGTCCTATGGTGGCAACTAGCATGAAACACAAACTACGTAACTATACAGTGCCTGTTCATTGATATGCCTTATAATATGACAACTTGCCTTATCGCATTTGAACAGGTATATATGTCTATTGACACAAGCCTGATGTCCTAACGTGCCTTACCACCTCAGACACACTAAATCAGCCTGTACTACATTTAACTGTATATGCTTACAACTATGCAACTACTTTTTGCTGCGTTATTTAGTTAGAGTGTTCCCAACCGAATCTCATGATCCATAGCTTGTATTTTCAAACTAACGAGTCAAAGATACACATCCAGCAAAGCAACTGTTTTAGTTTAGCTTGAACTTTGATGTTTAACCTACTTTGTGCATAGGCAGCTCCATCTTGCGGTTACTACACAAGACTGTATGCTTCTCTTTTTCTAGAAATGTAGAATACTGTTTAATCCTAGCATGTTAAAACACCCTCTGGCATAGCATATCATTTAAATCTATTAACATACTCAGTAGACATGCCTCCAATGAACCAGCTTGTACAACGTAGGAGTACGTTACCACTGCTTGATTAACAATCAGCTTATCCACTTAAGGTGCCTTTAAGCAACAGGACCTTAAGATCCATAGCTTGTATCTTCAACATATAGTTTAACGACAAAAAAAACAAAAAACAAAAAAAGAGGCATCGCTACTCTGGAAATGTACCTTAATTTTACTAAATGATGTATCAACCCTATGCTGTAAATCACCTGTACTTTTCCCCTGCTTTTCTTCTGTACCCCATCTAATATGCCTTCAATAAAAGAAAGATTGACAAAAAAAAAAAAAAAAAATTATATATCTATATGAAATTTTATTCTAACTGTATTTTGATATTAATATAAATATTTATATCAAAATACACTTAGAATGAAATTGTATATATATCTATGTATATATAAATAAATATATATACATATGTCCAGATACAAAATTACATAAATAATTATTTAAATATACACGTAGACTTCAAATATATAAATATGCATATATATTTAAATTCTGCGTGCGTATTTATGTAATATTTTCACATAATTAAGTAATTTTATTGATTGCAATTTGAGGGACCTGCCTGCCAACCCAGGCCAAAAGTCCAGAGAATTTAATTTGCTAGCACTGTATTTTACCCTGTAACGTTCTACGACACCCTAAAACCTGTACATGGGGGGTACTGTTTTACTCGGGAGACTTCGCTGAACACAAATATTAGTGATTCAAAACAGTAAAACATATCACAGCGATGATATTGTCAGTGAAAGTGACTTTTTGCATTTTTCACACACAAACAGCACTTTTACTGATGATATAATTGTTGTGATACGTTTTCCAGTTTTTAAACACTAATATTTGTGTTCAGCAAAGTCTCCTGAGTAAAACAGTACCCCCCATGTACAGGTTTTATAGTATTTTTGAAAGTTACAAGGTCAAATATATGGGTCAAATATTTTAACATTGAAAATGGCCAGGTTGGTTACGTTGCCTTTGAGAGCGTATGGTAGCCCAGGAATGAGAATTACCCCCATGATGGCATACCATTTGCAAAAGAAGACAACCCAAGGTATTGCAAATGGGGTATGTCCAGTCTTTTTTAGTAACCACTTGGTCACAAACACTGGCCAAAATTAGCGTTCAATTTAGTTTTTTTACTTTTTTCACACACAAACAAATATGAATGCTTACTTTGGCCAGTGTTTTCGACTAAGTGGCTACTAAAAAAGTCTGGACATACCCCATATTGAATACCCTGGGTTGTCTACTTTAAAAAAAAACATGTACATGTGGGGTGTTATTCAGAGATTTATGACAGATAATAGTGCTACAATGTCACTATTGATACATTTTAAAAATGTATGTTTTGAAACCGCAATATCCTACTTGTACCTATAGCCCTATAACATGCAAAAAAATTGCAAAAAAGCACGTAAACACTGGACAACATTTTGAATCTATTCAGCAGTTTTTTTCATTTGCTTTTGTAGATGAGTAAAAGATTTTTCAAGTAAAAGTCAAAAAACATGTATTTTTTTCAATTTTTCATCATATTTTTTAATATTTTAAAAAATAAATTACATGAGATTATATAAATAATGGTATGTAAAGAAAGTGCTTTTTCTCCTGAAAAAAACAATATATAATTTGTATGGGAACAGTAAATGAGAGAGCGGAAAATTACAGCTAAACACAAACACCACAAAAGTGTAAAAAGATGCCTGGTCGCAAATGTACAACATCGCAAAAACAGTCCAGTCCTTAAGGGGTTAAAGATAGAAAACCTTGTGTAGCAAGCAGCCCTGCAAAGACCCCGATATTAATCCAAATGCTTTGCATATCTATGTATCTCTTTGCGTCCATCATTGTTCTGTCAGTGTCGATACATCTCAAGCCCTGGAGGTAAAACTCGTGCTGGATTCTAGTGAACAGATGTAAAACCAGCAGCAGTTATGTACTTAATGGTGTGTACGTTAATATCCCTTACAACATGTTTAATTAAAAGTGGAGCGAACACATCGGTCTTTCTAACACGGCAGTCCTATATACGGCATGCAGCAGCAGGAAAGGTTCATACTTACATAATCTGAGAGATTTCATGAAAATGGCGACCAAACTGTGATCAATCTGTTGAATAAAACTAAAATCTAGGTTAATATTACCGAATTTGGGAAACAATTTTATCTCTAGCTTCCACCAACTTGATACCCAACTCCGCGTTCCGTGAAGCCAGTAGAAGGACAGGTCAGGATATTACTGTAATTAAAAGAAGTTGGTGTAGATTAGGGTTCGGCGGACGGTTGATGTTCCGATGGTGTAAAACTGCACGTCTAAAGGCTGGAAAAGCATTGTGGCAGGTGAAGTTCTATGACATCTGGGGATTTACAGTTAATTCATGTTCTTGGGTTGTACATCCGGGACTGTTCTGATTTCAATTCTCTTTACCGGTTTATTAAAATTCACTCTAAGCACCATAACCACTACAGCGTGCTGTAGTGATTTTGATGCCAGGAGCTCTTTGAATCCCTGCCAGGGTAACTAGACAAACTGTTCCACCAATGGATTAATAACTTACCGGGAGTCTGCTGGCTGCTTGTCACCTCCTCCGTGAGAGCTAGAGGCTCTCGGCACTGAGCTAGTCTGGCAGTGCACGGCTTTGTTCATTGGCTGAGAGCAATCAGCTGACACTCACTGCCTATAAGCTGGAGCTACACAGCTTAGCTCAAGGAAGCTAACAGAAACTGACTCTTCTGGAGGCTGTGACCAGCGTCCGTTGGACCCCAGGTAGAGAGCAGAGGAGGCCTTCTAAAATAATTATAGGAATGGAAGATTTAGTTATGAAGATAGGCACGGACACTTTACTTTAGACAATAAACAAATGTATACAGGACCAGTACAAACAACTCTCGTAACCTGTTCATTATCAGGATTGTAAGAAAGTGGCCTCCCTTCTGCATATGTCAAAGGAAAGGGTTCTTTACGGTGAGAACAATAAGGATGTGGAATTCTCTGCCTAAAGTGGTGGTTTTATCAGAGTCCATACAGAGTTTTAACTTGTAGCTGCTTTTCCGGAAAAAGGATTAGCATCGCACACTCTTAAAGAAGCTTTTTGGTCATTGATTACACTGATAAACAGATAAACCAGGTGTTTCTGAACTAAAATTCTCATAATCCTCAGTAAAAGCATGGCAGGGGATTAGTGTAGCTGCTGTAGTAACAAATAATTTTATAGCATGAAATTGGTGCAATCGCTGAAATTGGTGCAGGACATTGAGAAGAGGAGGTCTTAAATCAACCACCTGACATTTGTACCATTTTGATTTCCGGATGACAAAATCCCTTTAATGTTTTCAAAGCCATCAGTAGAATCCCTGAATTACTTTATATCTACATAAATCACTGAATATTTTTCTATTTGGCTTTGTGAGCTCTCTCTCTGGAACTTTGTTAGAGGGGCAAAAAAAATGCTGCAATTAGGAGTGTGATCTCTGGGTAATAGCTGCATAACGATTTAAACTTGAATTCATTACAAACTGCATTTTGCTGAATATAAAAGCGTATCTGAACAATTCACAAAGTCTTTTTATTAACGTTTTATTAGGAATACATTTGTTTCTGTAATGTGCCTCTAGCTTGTAATAAAAGTGTAACCAAATAAAATTAACTAAGAATAAAGTGGGATTTCTGTAGACTTTTACTAGAAATAATAAGCATCAGCAGTCGTGTAAACTGAATCTATGGGGATAACCTGCTAAACAGTGAATTCATTGCAGAGAATTGAGATTAAACTGTTTAAAAACCAAACTGTGAAACAGGAAAAAATTGTTTAAAAAAGTTTAATGAATTTCTACCTCTGCTCAAACAGTTGGCACAATTTAGTCTAAATGCTGCAATTATTTGTTTTCCACATTTGCTACAATTAACTGTCTGTTATCACTAATTTCTGAATAAATAATATAAGGAAATAGACTGTTTCACTCCTGCCATGATCCTCGTTAATGTTATAATCTCACATTAAATCCTGATTCACACTAGGTGAATTCAATTTAGGTCCAATTTTAAATTAATTCTTGAAGAATTTCCCATGTTATTGTTTTTATGGAATTCTAGGCGATCCTGTATAAACATTCTATAAAGTAATAGGCTGAGGGCCGAGGTACGAATAGATCTTCCATCTCCTTATCCATTGAAATACGAATGAGAACCCATAAGCTTGTTTTTAGTGTACACTCAATGTGGAGATTTTTCCTAAAATTGGTTATTTTTCAGCACTTTTTACAACCTAAGCCTCAATTTAATTTTTTGGGATAATTTTTTCAAATGATTACGATCTATTAGAAAACATTTTAAATGATTTATTCAAAGAACCCATCATTAAAGTGTATGTGATTATTTGTAGGTAAATTATTTGAAAATCGTAGTTGGAATATCAGAGTGACCTAACCGTCAGTGACAATTCCATCAAACCGTCAGAGGTAGAAAAAAGGCCCCAGCTCACACGTACTGGAAAATATTCTCATTTTCACTTTTGTTTTGCCCAACAACTGCCTGGTTACTGCGAAATAGTCCGGTTATCAGCTTTCTCCTTACTAACTGCAACTTCTAGAAAGGAGTCCCTTTATACCTACAGTCATGTGCCAACTGCTCTGCACATGTTGATATGAGAACCAGGAAGGGTAAGTAACAGTTATATATCTAGTTATAAGCTCCATTTGAAAGCCCTGTTTTGCCACAATTCAAAAATAAATAAATTGTAAAAAAGTTAAGACCGTACCCTTTCACCACAACCATGTCTCATGTAAAGGATCTATGACAAACAATACATAGTATCTCCTACCAAATTAATGTCTCACCTGTGCTGTGCCCTAATTACAGTCTAACGTCAAGATATCACAAACACTGTGCGTTGGTAACCATAACTACTTTGTGGCACACACCGCAACATGCTTATGTGATAATAATACGTTTAAATGCTCTAAACTTTTAGTATTTGTACAGTATTATTTTTGGTGATAATTTCTCTTTAAATGTATTTTCTTGTGTTTAAAGCAATGAAATCATCTATGAGACTATCAAAAACCCAAGTTGTTATCTTATACTATAAAAATGTATAAGATGAATGTTATTCATTCCCAACATATCACTAACAAGCGCTCTTTATCCTTGGCAATAATTTCCTAGATGGGAGTTTAATTACAGTGTGTTGTTATGTCTGTGCACCTGAAACATATTGCAGAGTTAAAACACCCACGAGGGATATGGACTTGTCAGCTCCTCGCCTTAGACGCAAAACGCAAGAACCATTAATTATATTTTCATCACAACTCATGCGCTGTGTACATAATGCATTATAATACCTGTTACTGTGAGAAGACAGTGAGACGTTTGGAATACCTGCACCCGACATAATGATTAGCTATACTGGGAGGACAAGTGGCGAAGTGACCTTTCTTCATATTACATGGATCTGTGAATCACACTTTGTTTATCCACATCAAGAGAAAAATATAGCTCGGACAATGTCTTTAGATACATTTTTATACCTGCTTTCCTTTTTTAATTTTTTTTATTTCATTTATTGTTGGATTAGGATTCAGCAGTCCAAGTAAAGGTACATGTACAGTCTAAAATGATGCGAATGACAGACAGACAATACCCGTGTTAGGCAGCGCAGCTGGTCAAGCAGGTAATGATACATTGCAGTTACAGTAGTTCAAGTGGGTCTATGTACAAATACATTAGAATGAAAGGATCCCTTAGTTCATCCAAATTGTAGGCAGCCATTTACTCGTAAAATGTACATCCGATTGCCAACAAATATGTGTACCAACCTATCCAATATTAAATAAATCTTTAGAAGCTGTGAAGCATAGGGGAATTGTAGTAGGAAAGTAGGAAAGAGAGGGTAGAAGACACAGGTGAAACTTTTCGGCGTTGTGTGTTCGGGACAACAACCTCATGTATCACCAAGTCAAATGTCGATATATACATAGTAAGACGTTGTGTAGTGACGTAGTGTTTTTTTTATCCTTATCTTGGATATTGAATTCTTTCTTTTCACTGGTCCCAGGCCCACATCAATTTGTGGTGTCTGTTGGAGCCCATATAGGCCATCGAGGGACACGTGTCGTGTCATCTCCTCTCTCTTAGGAGGCGCTGTCGACATCCAATCGGCACACCCGCCACTTCAGCGATTATATCCGCAACCATGCCCCAGTATGGTCTGATCACCGAGCACCCCCACCGAATATGCAGCCTGGTGCTGCTAGCCTTGCCACATCTCCAGCACTTGTCTGTTAAAGGGCTGTAAATGTGAGTCAGCCACACAGGTACCAGCTACCATGTGGTCAATATCTTTCTAATGAGCTCTGCTGCAGAATAAGCTGGCGCTATATACATACTAATAATAATAATAATAATAATAGGTGAGATGTGCAATGCGTGTTCTTTTTATGAGCCCTGAACGCCCAGGCCCATTGCCTCTGTGAGATAGCATGGCCAACATCTTTCTCCCATTCTTTAGTCCAGCTCGGCAGGTAGGTTGTGTCAAAAGGTAGTGTGTCATAGCATACGGAAATCATTTTCATTTTTACGATATCAGATTAGCACACTTCTTCTCAATAAAGGACATCCCTGTGTCTGGGTTGTTTTAGGCTATTATATAGTTACATAGTTACATAGCTGGAAAGAGACTTGCGTGGATCAAGTTCAGCCTTCCTCACAAATGTTTTTGCTGTTGATCCAAAAGAAGGCAAAAAACCTAGTCTGAAGCACTTCCAATAGTGCAACAAACTAGGAAAAAATTCCTTCTTGAGCCCAAAATAGCAGTCAGATATCTCCTTGGATCAAGCAGCTATTACCCTACTAATTAGAAATTATATCCCTGTATGTTATGTTTTTGCAAGTATTTATCCAATTGCTATTTAAACATCTGTATGGACAATGACAAAACCACCTCTTCAGGCAGAGAATTACATATCCTTATTGTTCTTACTGTAAAAAAAACTTTTCTTTGCCTTAGATGAAATCTCCTTTCTTCCAGCCTAAATGTGTGACCTTGTGTCCTATGTATAGCCCTGTTTATGAATAGATTTCCAGATAAAGGTTTGTACTGGCCCCAAATATATTTGTATAATGTTATCATATCCCCTCTCAGGCGCCGTTTTTTCAAACTAAAGTGATTTACATTTTTAACTTTTCTTTATAACTAAAATGCTCCATTTCTTTTATCAATTTTGTAGCTCGTCTCTGCACTTTTTCTAGTGCCATGATATCCTTCTTTAGAACAGGTGCCCAAAATTGCACAGCATATTCAAGGTGTGATCTTATGTAGTGCTGATTTACATCTGGAGATACAACAGGTACATAGATGGCGGTATATCATGGTCAGACCTCAGAAAGAGACATGTTTAAAGGAAATGACAGATAATTAGGGACTCTATTTTTTTATTGGAGGCACATACTAGGCACACGATGGGGGAGGTTGGTGATTCTCACTACTAGTTGACCTGTGCACCAATGGTGTTTTAAGGAGTTATTTAATGTCTTTGTTGTGTACGACTAATGGTTAAATTTACAGCCATAATAAAAGAACGAGAGTCCCCCTATTTTTAGTTCCAAGATCACCATAGTAATTGAAGCAGGGTAGACCCTTGTGGCTGTACCCGACTCTGATCTGTGCCAAAATGCTTTGCCCCAGAATGCTGGACGAGGAGCTCTAACAGAGACTCTTTAAATTGTTCAGTTATGTTTGCATGCTATTTTCTACATTATTAATAAGTTAAATGGAATGTATCCAATTCAGTGGGTCCTTATTTAGAACAAAAATAGTTAACGAGATCTTTGCACCTGATACATTAATATTTTATATTCTACATATTTACAATGTCTCACTTTATAAATAATCATTTGAAAAATAATAAGAACAACAACTCTAAAAAGAGAGAAAACAGAGGGAGCAGACTGCCAAGCTACTAATCATGTACTCTGTTCTCTGCAACATAACTGTGGGGAATAGAGAGCAATAGACAGGCCTCCCCTCTAACCATCTGTCCAGCTGGGGGAACATATGTATCCTTTGTTTATTTAAGGAACCATTGTAAATTGATACATTGTCTCTTCCTGGCTCAGTGCTGCACACATACATCTTACTGCAAGGAGAGCAGAACACTGTCCGCAGGATACAGATAATTAACCCCTCTCAGACAGGTTTAATAGGGGGTTCAGGAGATTAACCCCTCTCAGACCAGTTTAATAGGGAGTTCAGGGGATTAACCCCTCTCAGACCAGATTAATAGGGGCTACAGGGGATTAACCCCTTTTAGACCAATTTAATAGGGAGTTCAGGGGATTAACCCCTCTCAGACCGGTTTAATAGGGGCTTCAGGGGATTAACCCCTTTTAGACCAGTTTAATAGGGAGTTCAGGGGATTAACCTCTCTCAGACCGGTTTAATTGGGGGTTCAGGGGATAAACCTCTCTCAGACCGGTTTCATAGGGGGTTCAGGGGATTAACCCCTTTTAGACCAGTTTAATAGGGGCTTCAGTGGATTAACCCCTCTCAGACCGGTTTAATTGGGGGTTCAGGGGATAAACCTCTCAGACCGGTTTCATAGGGGCTTCAGGGGATTAACCCCTCTCAGACCGGTTTAATTGGGGGTTCAGGGGATTAACCCCTCTCATACAAGTTTATTAGGGGTTGAAGTGAATTCTGCATAATTGTTGTATTTAGGGAGAGAGTACGAAAACTCCTGCAATTTCATTAACCCCTCATTTCCTGAATGTGGGGTGAGTGACAAGAAGCAAGTAAATATTGGCTTTTGCTGATTATTGGGGAGTAATGGGGGCCCAATATATTTTTGTATTTATTTCTGAAATATTTAAACATTTGCCGCTGCCTTTGCACCAAGTTATTTAATAGAATTTGCACTTAAAAGCAGGAGAATGTAACATCCAAATTTACATCTCAGGGTCCCAGTTTGATGTCCCACAAATATATTGGATTGTTTAAGAAAAAGCCAAATTGTTTAGGAGTAAATCTGCCTGTTCACAGGGCCATTCTTGAAATATACATTCAATCAGGTTATTGAAAAAAATCTAAATTGCAAATTTGTTGCAAATTTTGATATTTTGCAAAATAAAATGAAAAAGGACAGACAGACACTAATCTGTTTTTCCCGGATCTAATCATGTCGTAATAAATATGTAAATTGGAAATACACGGCTGTAAATCTTGTTGTGTGTTTTCTGTTTCAGTATTTGGGATGTTCACTTCAGAATTTCATATATTTCAAACCAACTGGCAAAACTCAGCGATAAGTCGTCATCTTGGGCTCTATGGGCACGTTCAAGATTATTTAAACTGCCTGTTTTCCAAGCTGAATAAAATTTGTGTATTTTTTCCAATAATTGATTATTAGTAAATAATTTATGGCCCAGCTTCAACATATAACAACCAGCCTTAAATTACTCTTTTTAAGCAAATTTCCTTTTTTTAAAAAAGGTTGAAAACACACACTAATAAAAAGTCCCCTTTGTGTGTAGACGAGACCGATTCTGGCAATATTGTGCGCCCTCTATTGTGTATATATGTGGACAGAAAGTCGGACACACTGCATAGTGTGCACCTGGTGTCTGTTATAGTACATGTTGGAGGTGTGATATAATAATACGTATCACCCATGTGATATAGTCACTAATAGCCAATGTAATGCCATCTCTGTAACCCAGGCCTATGTACATCGTGCGTGGGCAGGGGACCTTGGAGATTCTATAAATCAGCAGAAACCGATTTGTAATAGAACACAATTCTAAAAAAAACTTCCTTTTTTAACCTTAAAGCTGTAAGGGGTGCATTGTTATAAAGACATGCTTCCACACAAGGTCTCTATAGAGCTGGAAATGGCCTCAGGCAAAGCTAATTCATTATGAGCTTTCAATGTACCTTTACAATAGGAAGAGAAGAGTTCCAGAAGGAGCCGCCTCTACAGAGGAAAAATAATTCAACCTGGGGCTCAGGGCAGATTTTAAATATTATAAAATGTTATATTGCATTCACTCACCTCAGGTTATTTGGAGAAAATAATATTGGAAGTTTATTGACTACAAGGTGAGCTGACTAATGACTAGTGACGGTGGCAAGTTTACTAGTGATGATTTGGAATATAAGGCCATTACATAATGTAAACTTGTGCTGGGAGTTCTTCATCTCTTGTCTCTGTCAGTTTTCTGTATGTCAACTACTTGCTATGAAATATAATAATATTTTATTATTGTACAGCGCTGTGGAATATGTTGGCGCTATATAAATGCTAAGAAAGATAATAACAAAAGGGCATTAATTCGCGGGACGAGAATATCATTTTGCCTCTTTATAAATCACTGGTAAGACCACACCTTGAATATGCTGTGCAATTTTGGGCACCTGTTCTAAAGAAGGATATTATGGCACTAGAAAAAGTGCAGAGGCGGGCTACAAAATTAATAAAAGGAATGGAACACATCAGCTATGAAGAAAGGTTAACAAATTTAAACCTATTTAATTTAGAAAAACGTCGCCTGAGAAGGGATATGATAACATTATACAAATATATTCGGGGCCAATACAAACCATTGTGTGGAAATCTATTCACAAACCGGACTTTACATAGGACACGAGGCCATGCGTTAAGACTGGAAGAAAGAAGATTTCGTCTAAGGCAAAGGAAAAGGTTTTGTTACTGTAAGAACAATAAGGATATGGAATTCTCTACCTGAAGTCCATACAGATTCCATACAGATGTTCAAACAGCAATTAGATGCATACTTGCAAAAACAGAATATTCAAGGATATAATTTTTCAATGTCTACAAATGCTCGCAGTTTAGGGAATAAGATCCATGAACTTGTGGCAATAATGGCAACTGATAATGTAGATGTAGTTGCTGTTACTGAGACATGGTATAATGAGAAAAATGGCGTACTGAGATTGTATTGCGAGAATCATGGGATGCGTTCAGCCACGTACGTAGCGTACTGAGATTGTATTGCCAGAATCATGGGATGCGTTCAGCCACGTACGTAGCGTACTGAGATTGTATTGCCAGAATCATGGGATGCGTTCAGCCATGTACGTAGCGTACTGAGATTGTATTGCGAGAATCATGAGATGCGTTCAGCCACGTGTGCAGCGTACCGAGATTGTACCACGAGAATCATGGGATGCGTTCAGCCACATACGTAGCATACTAAGATTGTATTGCGAGAATCATGGCATGCGTTCAGCCACCTGTGCAGCGTACTGAGATTGTAACCCAAGAGTCATCGGATGCGTTCAGCCACGTGCATAGTGTACTGAGATTGTATTGCGAGAATCATGGGATGCGTTCAGCCACGTACATAGCGTACTGAGATTGTACCATGAGAATCATGGGATGCGTTCAGCCACGTGCGTAGCGTACTGAGATTGTATTGCGATCAATGTGATACTTGCTTAGCTGTGTGAATAGAATCAGAATTTTCATCACAATGTTATAATACACATATCTCAATACATCTGTGTGAAGGAACTCTCCCAGATATAAAGTATATTAATGCTCTATGTATAATTTAATCATTATGTTTGAGCGATGCATGGGTAATGTTACATAGTTACTCAGTAATATGGGCTGAAAAAAAAACGCTGTCTTGGTGCCGCCATGTAATCATTAATGCTGCCATGTAAACATTGGTGCCGCCATGTAAACATTGGTGCTGCCTCGTAAACATTGGTGCCGTCCCGTAAATATTAGTGCTGCCATGTAAACATTGGTGCTGCCTCATAAATATTGGTGCCGCCATGTAATCATTAACCCCTTAACGCAGTTACAGCGTTCTATGCCATCCCGCATTAAAAGGGCTTTAAAGCAGTTGTGACTGCATAGAACGCCATAACGGCTTTGAGCCCCTGGAGGTCCGGTGTACTTACCTCTGCCGCAATCCTCTTCTGGAGGGCTGCCTGACCGCCCAGGCAGCCCTCCCCCGGCAAATGAGGCACCCGGGGGTTATGTGATCGCTCTCAAAGAGCAATCACATGGTCCCCTATAGCTGGCTGTGGATGTGCCAGCAGGGGGACTGTCTGAAATGTCAGACAGTCCCCTTGCTGGTGGGAAATGAAGAAAATTATTATTAGACATGCTTTAAAATAAAATAAATGTATTTTTATATATATATATTATATATATATATATATATATATATATTATATATATATATATAATATATGTGTATATATTATATATATAATATATGTACATATTATATATATATGAAACGTCATACAAAGTGTATTTTAATATTAATATAAGTATATATATTAGTATTAAAATACACTTAGAATGACGTTACATATATATAATATGTATATACATTATATATATAATAGATATATACACATATATTATATATATATATATATATACGTATAATTACAATAATAAATAAATAAAATAATAAAATAAATAAATAAAATATTGAAACAAAATTTAACATAAATTATATATTCATACGTAATTTCATTCTAACTGTATTTTGTTATTAATATATATATATATATTGGTAACAAAATACACTTAGAATGACATTCTATATATATCTATCTATATATAAAATACAAATAACCGCAAATATATATACATATAGATAAATACATATAATTACATAAAAGATTACATTAGTATGCACGTAGAATTTAAATACCTATAAATGCATATATATTAAAATTCTACGTGTATATTTAAGTAATCTTTTAACATAATTATGTGATTTGATTAATTAAAATTTGATTGACATGCCTGACAACACAGGGAGAAAGTGCAGAGAATTTAATTCGCAAGCACTATATTTGACCCTGTAACTCTCCAAGACACCAAAAAACCTGTACATAGGGGGTACTGTTTTACTCGGAGACTTCGCTGAACTCAAATATTAGTGTTTCAAACTGGTAAATTGTATTACAACGATGATATTTTAAGTAAAAGTGACGTTTTTTGCATTTTTTACAAACGAACGCACTTTTATGGACTATATTATTGTTGTAATATGTTTTACTGTTTTAAAACACTAATATTTGTGTTTAGTGAAGTCCCCCGAGAATAACAGTACCCCCATGTACAGGTTTTATGGTGTTTTGGAAAGTTAGAGAGTCACATATAAGGCTTGCATTTCATTTTTTTGACATTGAAATTTGCCAGATTGGTTATGTTGCCTTTGAGAGCGTATGGTAGCCCAGGAATAAGAATTACCCCCATGATGGCATACCATTTGCAAAAGTAGACAACCCAAGGTATTGCAAGTGGGGTATGTCCAGACTTTCTTAGTAGCCACTTAGTCACAAACACTGGCCAAATATTAGTTTTTTGCTTTTTTCACACTATAACAAATATGAATGTAACTTTGGCCAGTGTTTGTGACTAAGTGGCTACTAACAAAGACTAAACATACCCCACTTTCAATACCTTGGGTTGTCTACTTTTTCAAATGGTATGCCATTATGGGGGTAATTCTCATTCCTGGGCTATCACACCGTCTCAAAGGTAACATTACTAATCTGGCAAATTTCAATGTGAAAATGGAACATTCTATATTTGACCCTGTAACTTTCCAAAACAAAATAAAACCTGTTAATGGGGGGTACTGTTGTACTCGTCAGACATTGCTGATGACAAATATGTGCATTTTTTTGCTGTAAAACCTAACAGTATTATGACATTCACAGCTAAAATGTCAGACGGAAATACAAATTTTTAAAAGAAATCTTATTTTCTCAATTTTTTAAATTTTTTTACTCATAATAAATTATGTTCCATATATGAATCGTTAATGATAAATTAAAGCCCTGTTTCTCCTGAACAAAATGATATATAATAAGTGTGGGTGCACTTAATGTGACAGCGGTGAATTACGGGTGAACAGACATATAGCGCAAATTCCAGTTTTTGTTTACGTTTTGTTTTGATCAGAACGTGCACTATTGACTCCGTCCTGAAGGGGTTAATGCTGCCATGTAAACATTGGTGCTGCTATGTAAACATTGGTGCCGCCATGTAAACATTGATGCTGCCTCGTAAACATTGGTGCCGCCATATAATCATTAATGCTGCCATGTAAATATTGGTGCCGCCATGTAAACATTGTGCTGCCATGTAAATATTCGTGCCGCCATGTAAACATCGGTGTCGCATTGTAAACATTGGTGCCGCCTCGTAAACATTGGTGCCGCCTCGTAAACGTTGGTGCCGCCATGTAATCATTAATTCTGCCATATAAACATTGGTGCTGCCATGTAATCATTAATGCTGCCATATAAACATTGGTGCCGCCATGTAATCATTAATGCTGCCATATAAACATTGGTGCTGCCATGTAAACATTGGTGCTGCCATGTAAACATTTGTGCCGTCATGTAAACATTTGTGCTGCCATGTAAACATTTGTGCCGCCATGTAAACATTGGTGCTGCCATGTAAACATTTGTGCCGCCATGTAAACATTGGTGCTGCCATGTAAACATTTGTGCCGCCATGTAAACATTGGTGCTGCTTTGTAAACATTGGTGCTGCCATGTTTAACATTAAAGGACTGACGGGGGACAGTGAGATGAACTGGTCTGGATGCCCTTAGTGTCTATAGAACAGGTTCCCAGATAGCTGTTTGTTCTGCTCCGGTATATTTGGTGTCCTCTCTAAGACAATTTTTCACCTGGCAAAAATAAAGGTCATTATATAAGAAATTAAATAATAAATAAATTAATTTTAAAAAGATCTCCCTTTTCTGACTGAACTGGGAATATATTCTAATTTAAATCTAATGTTCACAAGGCTTGTAAAAGCTGCCCAGCCATGGAATCAGAGGATGAATGAGTAGCTGAACGTTATTAGTACATGCAGCGGTAACAGTAGCTGAGGTCTTTTTGTTCCACAATTTCTCTCCTAATCCTTACTTTATCCAGCTCTGCATTTACAGAATTCTCACATGACATCAGGGCAAGTTAGATGAATTAGCCCCCCAGCCAAGAAAGCAGACTGTCTCTGTGTCACCCCAGGGCTTCCTGCAGTCTGTATGTCTGTGACCATTCAGTCTGTGTTCCCCATAGAGTATTACATGATAGATGGGCTACCCCAACAACAGAGTAGCTCCTATGCAGCCCTTAAGGAAATAAAAGGTTCAGCCTAGAAATGGAATGAAATGCCACATCCCCATATTACATCGCACCCCCCTTTAAATCTTTACCCATTGGAGCGAACACTATGTATTGTATTAAATGTAAAATGCAAAAAGAAAAGTGGATCAGCGCTAGATAACTGAAGAAAGAAGAGAATTAATGGCAGCACCAAATGATAGGATGAATTATAATCTGTAAATAAAATAGAAGGGTCTGTCTGCTCTAAATATTGTAAGTACGGTTTTAATTATCACCTTCACACTTACTATACGGAGAGCACTATTGTGGTTTTTTTTGTTATATGGTCCGTATTGTTACTATCCTGGTTCGGGAGATCACATAAGAGATATCCTACAAGTAAGGATCTAAACAATGTGCGCTGAATACACCGGAGCTGGTTTTAGCTCCACGCTATGTGAGTAGGCAATTACATACCTATGTGTTGTACACATCCCGTTTGAGCTGACATATTGCACTATTGGATCCTTTGTTTCTGTTTATATATACACCTTGATTCAAGATACAACAAGATCTCTCTGATAAGGAAGAATATTAATTTGATACTAATTTTATCACATTCGGTATATAGCATTTTATATTTTTGACTGTACCATTGCTCACTATTTATTTGATTTATATGTTTCCTATTATATGTATTGTCTGTAGTCAGTTATAATTTATTATATCATTTGGCGCAACCTGTTTCCAGTTCTTTCTGCTACGAACTATCTATTAAATGTTTTAGGAGTCTCCAAGGAAATCCCATAATAAGAATGTTTGATGCCCAGCCGCTTCAAGCTACAACTCCCATCATGGTCAGCCAGCCAAAGCTGTAAGCATTTAGCTATGCCCTGCTAGCATGGACATGCTGATAAAGCCTGATGGGAGTCACTGGATTTATCCTTATTATATACAGTATGTGAAACTGGAGATCTAAAATGAAACCTTTATATTTACATGTTCCATCCAATATCTTTTTACTGCCACGATTATCATTTAATGAAGGGTTGTGAGCAATGGGACGTTTCAAGACATTGTGTCAGCAATTAATACTATGTAACAGTGATCTAACCTGCAGGTCTCTGGGGACCAGTCCAGCTCAGTATGGATGTTCTATGAATGTTCTAGATCCATATTACAAAGCCAGAGTGGCTGCTATATGATGCAGTATTATGTAATGTGCCCAGATCATTACAATCTCTGCTTCTAAGCCAAGGGCTCTTTAAATCTGACACCAGTGATCACAAGCAATGCTCTGTAACACCATAATAACTATAGCCAGGCAGTCCTGCAGAGAGGATCACTGTAAATATTAACCTATGCTCTGCTGGGTGTCTGTGTTTATATAGGGGGATATTTTGGTGAGTTGGAGGCTTTTTTGACAAATCAGGAATTTTAACCTGAAATGCTGAACATGTTTAGTGAATAGAGACCTAATTTAGGGCAGACTGGCCAGTCTCCAGTAATTGGGAATACAGTAACCCTGTGAGTGGCAGGTGTGAACCTCACACATGGCAGAGCAATGAGCTGTGCACCTCATGGAACGCAAAGGGTTAAATTAGTGAATACCAGAAGGATAAAAAAATTAAAAATGGTATGTGAGCGCTCCAAATATAAAGTAATGACCACTAAAACACTGTACCCCAATACAGCAGTTTATAAAGGGAAGCAAAACTAGATCTGGTAGCAACACAGGGATAATATGAATTAGTAAGCATCAATATTGTTATGTGCCAAATATATAAAACATCATTTATTGAACATAAAAAAGAATAATAACATCAAATCAATATTACAACAATAAAATATATTGCCTAAATAAAAAAGCAACAAATGTCCATAGCAGAGGTTTAAAAAAATAATAAACACAGTGTGGGGCCCCTTACACTGATGGAATGGCCACTGGAAAACAATGTGCACATATAAAATAATAATAAGAGTTAAAAACAATACCCAGACTCATTCACTATCCCTGCCGGCTGCCGGGGGGAGCTCGTAAACTAAGGGGGTTGCAATGGGAATATCCCTGAGTAAAGAATATATATATACTCTGGGGGTCAGCCAGAGCAACTTACCTGTTCCTAAACCTGGCTTTCAAAGGTCTAGAAGTCTGACCTACATATATTAAGCCCCAGGTGCACTTAAGTAAATACACCACAAATGTAGTATTACAAGTTATTCTAGTGAAAACTCTCATTATTGGACGATGAGCAAAAGTCCAACTTCCCATAGCATATATATTGGCATGTTAGGCACCGTATAGCACCACACTTAAAGATCCCCACTCCATATAACATGGACATATTGGGGGATTCAATAGGCGTAAATTTGGAGGGAGCTAGCAAGTTCTTCAAATTTCTGTTTTTCTGGAAAGTCACCCTAGGTAATTCAGGAATACTAAATTTGAGCCAGGGATCTAACCGGAGAATCGACCAATGCTTGCGTAATATAGAGATGATCTGGTTATAGACCCTATTGAAGGTTGTAGTAAAACTGGGACCTTTATTCTGAACAACATCTCTAGTACTGATGTTAAAATTGTCCCGAGGTGTAAATCTTCTTCTTGGGGGATGATTTTCCAATAATGATAGATCACATGGCAGGATAACTTCTGTTGGTTAACCATCGATGTGGCAGCTCTTTATTCCAACATTGATCATTGTTTAGGTTTGAAAGTAGTCAAGCATTTTCTTTTGGAGGACCCTCTTCTTCCATTGTCCCAAGTTGAAGCTATTGTAGAGAGTATATCATTCATTTTGACCCATAATTATTTTTGTTTTAATGGTCAATTTTACCTACAGGTAAAAGGGACGGCAATGGTGGCTAGTTTTGCCCCAGCATATGCGAACATCTTCATGGGTCTGTGGGAATCCATTCACATTTTCAACAATCCAACTTGGAGAGGACATCTCAAATTCTATAAGCGTTTCATAGATGACATCCTGATTATTTGGGAATGTGATTTAAATGAAGCTGATGAACTTGTCCAATGCCTTAATGAATGGGGGTTATCCTTTATGAGCAATACGAACAAAACCTCTATTGAATTCCTTGACCTGGTTTTATGTGGCAGGCCAGGTTATGTCCTTACCAAAAGAAACAGGTGGACGTTAATGGATTCTTGCATTCGACTAGCGGCCATCACCCTACATGGATAAATAATATCCCATTTGGTCAATTCACGAGATTGCGCCGAAACTGTTCCTTCTTGGAGAACTTTGAAGAGGAATCTTTGGACCTATGCAAGCGCTTTCTAGACAAGTATATGACCCGAACATCATCTGTCGGGCCTACCATAAGGCTAGAGACCTCAACAAAAGCTCCTTAATTGATCCCCATTCTAAGGATGATGCACCAGATTTACCATTGCCTCCATGAGCTAAACATATGAAGATTCTATCGTTATTGGAAAATCATCCCCCAAGAAGAAAATTTACACCTCGGGACAATTTTAACATCATTACTAGAGATGTTGTTCAGAATAAAGGTCCTATTTTTACTACAACCTTCAATAGGGTCTATAACCAGATCATCTCTATATTACGCAAGCATTGGTCGATTCTCAGGTTAGATCCCTGGCTCAAATTTAGTATTCCTGAATTACCTAGGGTGACTTTCCAGAAAAACAGAAATTTGAAGAACTTGCTAGCTCCCTCCAAATTTACGCCTATTGAATCCCCCAATACGTCCATGTTATATGGAGTGGGGATCTTTAAGTGTGGTGCTATACGGTGCCTTACATGCCAATATATATGCTATGGGAAGTAGGACTTTTGCTCATCGTCCAATAATGAGAGTTTTCAGGTACCCACTAGAATAACTTGTAATACTTCATTTGTGGTGTATTTACTTAAGTGCACCTGTGGCTTAATATATGTAGGTCAGACTTCTAGACCTTTGAAAGCCAGGTTTAGGGAACATAGGTTAGCCATTCGTAATCAAGATAGGAAATCCCCGGTGGCTAGGCATTTTCAAATGGCCCATGAAAGTAATCCTGCTCAAATATTAGTGATGAGTACTGAGCATATTGCTGAGAAGATTTGCAATAGGAATTTAGCCTTGATCACCGCTCAAACCAAGTGGATCTTTTGGCTTAATACTCTCAACCCTAATGGGTTAAATGAAGAAGTAGAATGTAATATTTAAGATCTGCCTTCCACGTGTGAGTTTGTTTTGTTATTTTCTTTCAGGAATTATTTATTTAGCTTTTTCTTTGAAGAACCAGGTTGTGTTAAAGTGGTTGCACTGGTTGGGACTTCTTATGTGGGAATTGGGGATCTAGATGCATTATTACATTTAGTGAATATCTTGAAATAGTATTTATTTGGGTATTATTGTTTAAATATGACATTTTTATGTTTGTTTATTTTTTATTTAGATTTTATTTGTACCCAGTATGCTGAATCTTATTTTTGTGGATTTCTATATATAAATCTTTTCTTTTGAGGAAGGGGTTTTTAAAAATTCCTATCTGAAGGCTCTATGTATTATTTTAACTAAAAGTGGTGCTTATCAGTATAGGTATAACTCTAGTCCCATCGTCATATACTGGTATATCGTTAGTCCTGTTTTGGGACATTTTAATTGTTATCTGGGAGATCGATACGTTATTATGTTCATGATTTCCCCACACTTTTGCCTCTTGGTCTATTTACATGACCCCTGCATTGAGTGCAGAGTCATTCTCCTTTAACTCATATTATCGGCATTACTAATATCCTCAATTCTAGGGGCCATGTTTATGACAAAATGAAGTTAGTTTTTGTTTAACACACCTGTATACTGACTTATTACTTACCTTATTTTGTTTGTAAACTTTACAGCATTTATAATGATTTTACTATTTTGTTATCTGTATTTACTAATATTCCCAATTCTAGGGGCTATACTTATGACAGGATGAAGTTAGTTTTTGTCTAATATAAATGTGTATATCCATGTATTATATATTATTTTTTATTCGTTTGCATACCTTGCAGAATTAATGATGATTTCAGTAACTTTGTTATTTGTATCTTTATTATCAATTGTATATTTACATTGGATTGGTAATTTTGAATCAATTTTCTTAATTAATTAATCATGACCATTTTAAGAGAGGGTATATATATACCCGGTCCTGTGATAGTAGAACTTTGTCTTGAGAAAGTCCTCTAGTAAGGACGAAACGCGTAGACGTTCTTCTATCCGATATTCCGTGCTGTACCTCCAATCCGGTGCTTCATTTACGGTCCGGTGGTGACTTGTGGTAGCTGTCGTGACTGGATCGGTAGTCTCTGCACATCTCGTGTCTAGGGGTTGGCGTGCTCCCACCACCTTACTCGAAGGTCGGGCGAACAGGGTAAGTTGCTCTGGCTGACCCCCAGAGTATATATATATTCTTTACTCAGGGATATTCCCATTGCAACCCCCTTAGTTTACGAGCTCCTCCCGGCAGCCGGCAGGGATAGTGAATGAGTCTGGGTATTGTTTTTAACTCTTATTATTATTTTATATGTGCACATTGTTTTCCAGTGGCCATTCCATCAGTGTAAGGGGCCCCACACTGTGTTTATTATTTTTTAAACCTCTGCTATGGACATTTGTTGCTTTTTTATTTAGGCAATATATTTTATTGTTGTAATATTGATTTGATGTTATTATTCTTTTTTACGTTCAATAAATGATGTTTAATATATTTGGCACATAACAATATTGATGCTTACTAATTCATATTATCCCTGTGTTGCTACCAGATCTAGTTTTGCTTCCCTTTATAAACTGCTGTATTGGGGTACAGTGTTTTAGTGGTCATTACTTTATATTTGGAGCGCTCACATACCATTTTTTATTTTTTATAATTATGATTAAGTCGCTGCTCTGTATGTGATTTTGATGTTTATTATTTTTATTATTTTCTTTGTCAGTTACCTTGTATTGGTTTTAATACCAGAAGTATGTTGATATTTTTGTTTCTGATTTTATTTTTTCATATTTTTTATTTTAAATGTTTTAATAACAGTCACAAAGCAATAACAAATTAGTGAATTATTCTGAAATCACTGCCCATCCATCCCTGGTCCCCTTCCCATACTCGCAGATCAGATTCTATGAATTGTGTCAGACAGACAGTGACACAGTCCTACATGGCAAGCCGCACTAAGACATTACAATGGATAGATCTACTTCATGACCTGAGAAACTGTAGTATGAAACATCACAGTGTTAATCTGTCATTAATGTGTGTGAGAGAGAGAGAGAGAGAGAGAGAGAGAATGTTAGAGAGAGAGAGACAGACAGACAGACAGACAGACAGACAGACGCAGGGAGAGGGACACAGAAGGTGAGAGAGAGCATGGGAGAGAGGCATGGAGAGAGTGAGAGACAATGCTAGTGAGAAATGATAAGAAGAAAACAAGAGAGATTTACAATGAAAGAGAGAGAAAAATGACAGAGAAAGAGGCCAACAAGGAGAGAGAGAATGAGATAGAGTAACAAGGAGAGAGAGGGAGGGAGGGAGAAAGAGAGAGTAACAAGGACAGAGAGAGAAAGAGCAATGAGAGAGAAAGAGGCTAACAAGGAGAGAGAGAGTAACAAGGAGAGAGGGAGAGTAACAGAGAGAAAGAGAGAGAGAGGGAGAGAGTTACAAGGAGAGAGAGGGAAACAAGGAGAGACAGAGAGAGTAACAAGGAGAGAGAGTGAGTAACAAAGAGAGAGATAGTAACAAGGATAGAGAGAAAGAGAGAGAGAGAGTAACAAAGAGAAAGGAGGAGGAGGGGCTGGAGTGAGAGATGAATAGAGAGAGAATATTTGTAATATTGCTAGCATTAGGTACATTGAATATCCACATAACAAAACCTGTGGCTGGTTAAGGTTGATGAGAATTTCTAAGTAACTACAGATATACTCTGCTCCTGGTCTATAATGTACCCAGATTAGATATACAGACCGCCTGCAGCCTATTTAACCAACACAACCAGATCTGGGAATATTGATTTTACTGGAGTGATACAGCACAGCAGAGAGGGGCTCAGAAAAAATAATATATTAATAAAATAATAATAATTATTATTAATAATAATAATCTTACTGGAGAGATACAGCACAGCAGAGAGTGGCTCAGAAAAAATAATACATTAATAATAAAATTATAATAATAATGATAATCTTACTGGAGAGATACACCACAGCAGAGAGGAGTTGAGAAAAAAAAAATATCAATAAAATAATAATAATAATAATAACATAAATAATATTAATAATAATAATAATAATAAATCTGTTGCTTTGACCCTCGTCCAAAATCTTTCCTGTATTGAGTTAACCCTTTGCTCAGAGAGCATGGCATTGCAGGGGTTAATGATGCAGAATGTCTGTAACCCTTTCCATCTATTCCAGTTAACCCTTTGCTCAGGGAGCGTGGCACTGCAGTGGTTAATGATGCAGAATGCCTTTAACGTTAACCCTTTGCTCACAGAGCGTGGCATTGCAGGGGTTAATAATGCTGAATGCCTGTAACCCTTTCAGAGAGCGTGGCATTGCAGGGGTTAATGATGCAGAATGCCTGTAACCCTTTCCATCTATTCCAGTTAACCCTTTGCTCAGAGAGCGTGGCACTGCAGGGGTTAATGATGCAGAATGCCTTTAACGTTAACCCTTTGCTCACAGAGTGTGGCATTGCAGGGGTTAATAATGCTGAATGCCTGTAACATTTTCAGAGAGCGTGGCATTGCAGGGGTTAATGGTGCAGAATGCCTGTAACCCTTTCCATCTATTCGAGTTAACCCTTTGCTCAGAGAGCATGGGTTAATGATGCAGAATGCCTGTAACCCTTTCAGAGAGCGTGGTATTGCAGGGGTTAATGATGCACAATTCCTGTAACCCTTTTAGAGAGTGTGGCATTGCAGGGGGTAATGATGCAGAATGCCTGTAACCCTTTCAGAGTGCATGGCACTGCAGGGGTTAATGATGCAGAATGCCTGTAACATAAACCCTTTGCTCACAGAGTGTGGCATTGCAGGGGTTTATGATGCAGAATGCCTGTAACCCTTTCAGAGAGTGTGGCATTACAGGGGTTAATGATGCAGGGTGCCTGTAACCCTTTCAGAGAGCGTGGCATTGCAGGGGTTTATGATGCAGAATGCCTGTAACCCTTTCAGAGAGTGGGGCATTGCAGGGGTTAATGATGCAGGGTGCCTGTAACCCTTTCAGAGGATGTGGCACTGCAGGGGTTAATGATGCAGCTTGCCTGTTGCCCTTTCAGAAAGTGTGGCACTGCAGGGGTTAATGATGCAGAATGCCTGTAACGTTAAACCTTTGCTCACAGAGCGTGACACTGCATGGGTTAATGATGCAGAAAGCCTGTAACCCTTTCAGAGAGCATGGCACTGTAGGGGTTAATGATGCAGAATTCCTATGCCGTTAACCCTTTGCTCACAGAGTGTGGCATTGCAGGGGTTAATTATGCAGAATGCCTGTAACTCATTCAGAGAGCGTGACACTGCAGGGGTTAATGATGAAGAATGCCTGTAACGTTAACCCTTTCAGTGAGCGTGGCACTGTAGGGGTTAATGATGCAAATGCCTGTAACTTTAACTCTTTGCTCACAGAGTGTGGCACTGCGGGGGTTAATGATGCAGAATGCCTGTAACCCTTTCAGAGAGCGTGGCATTTCAGGGGTTAATGATGCAGAATGCCTGTAACCCTTTTCATCTATTTGAGTTGACCCTTTGCTCACAGAGTGTGGCACTGGAGGGGTTAATGATGCAGAATGCCTGTAACCCTTTCAGAGAGCCTGGCATTTCAGGGGTTAATGATGCAGAATGCCTGTAACCCTTTTCATCTATTCGAGTTAACTCTTTGCTCACAGAGTGTGACACTGCAGGGGTTAATGATGCAGAATGCCTGTAACCCTTTGCTTACAGAGTGTGGCATTGCAGGGGTTAACGGTGTAGAATGCCTATAACCTTTTCAGAGAGCGTGGCATTTCAGGGGTTAGTGATGCAGAATACCTGTAACCCTTTTCATCTATTCGAGTTAACCCTTTGCTCACAGAGTGTGGCACTGCAGGGGTTAATGATGCAGAATGCCTGTAACCCTTTGCTCACAGTGTGGCACTGCAGGGGTTAATGATGCAGAATGCCTGTAACCCTTTCAGAGAGCGTGGCACTGCAGGGGTTAATGATGCAGAATGCCTGTAACGTTAACCCTTTGCTCACAGTGTGGCACTGCAGGGGTTAATGATGCAGAATGCCTGTAATGTTAACCCTTTGCTCACAGAGTGTGGCACTGCAGGGGTTAATGATGCAGAATGCTTGTAACGTTAACCCTTTGCTCACAGAGTGTGGCACTGCAAGGGTTAATGACGCAGAATGCCTGTAACCCTTTGCTCACAGAGTGTTTCACTGCAGGGGTTAATGATGCAGAAGGCCTGTAACGTTAACCCTTTGCTCACAGAGTGTGGCACTGCAGGGGTTAATGATGCAGAATGCCTGTAACCCTTTGCTCACATAGTGTGGCACTGCAGGGGTGAATGAGGCAGAATGCCTGTAACCCTTTGCTCACAGAGTGTGGCACTGCAGGGGTTAATGATGCAGAATGCCTGTAACCCTTTGCTCACAGAGTGTGGCACTGCAGGGGTTAATGATGCAGAATGCTGTAACCCTTTGCTCACAGAGTGTGGCACTGCAGGGGTTAATGATGCAGAATGCCTGTAACCCTTTGCTCACAGAGTGTGGCACTGCAGGGGTTAATGATGCAGAATGCCTTGGTTCCTGGGATAATGCAGTGATTGCACAGAGAGAATGATTAAGCCTGGCTCAGAACCCGTGCCAATTACCCCACCTTTCTCTTTGATCCGTGCCAGGAGTAATTACTCACTAAGTGACACTGACCATAAATCACTAATTCCCAATATCCTGCCCCAGAAAGCAAATCTCCCCAATACCCACAGAGATTGGTCCCTGGCTGGGGAAATGTAAATAGTACAAAAAGAATGTGAGAACAGATGTGACCTGATACAAACAGTTACATTGTGGCAGATGGGACCAACTCACAGAGCTGTCACCCAGGGGTTAATTAACCCCTCCCAGCCCCACCCTGCATTGCTTTCTTTATACCATAATATTATGATACAATGTAACTTTCCTCCTGTATCCCCAGCGCTAGGTCCGCCCCTGATTCCCAAATCCTCTCCTCTCCATTCCCACTCCCTGAGATCTCACAATGCCCCTTCCCATGCACTGCTCCCCCTCTGCCCCCTTTCCTTATCAGTACTGAGGCATTTTCTGTGACTCCTATAACCACTGACCCCCCCTCCTCCCTCCCCCTCTGCAGTCTCTTTCCTTGTGTCCAAAGCTCACTCTCTCCTTGTGAGGAGTGTGGCTGAGAGCTAGCATTCCCTCTCTCCATTCCAGCTCTGCCTGCCCTGGAATTTACCCCTGGATACTCTGCCCCTGGCTGCTTGGATACTTGGCACTGAGTTTGCAGCAGCTCCCCAGCCTGCACCCCAGCCTGGGCACTTGGATACTGGTTTCTCTGTACATGGATTGGAAGCTGCATGTTCTGGATGTTACCCTGGGAATATCTGGCTGCTGATCTGATTTTTAGGGAGAGTGGCACTTAATCATCTTCTGTTTTATTGGAAACTACCTGAGCCCAGCACGATGTTTTTTGCTACCTTGTACTTCGTGTTACCTTTGATGGGTGAGTGAAGCTGTGATTATTTTATACTGTCTGTATGTGTACTGGGTATAGTGCCAGGCTGTGTGTGTACTGGGTATAGTGCCAGGCTGTATGTGTACTGGGTATAGTGCTGGGGGTGGTCTGTGTGTGTACTGGGTATAGTGCCAGGCTGTGTCTGTACTGGGTATAGTGCCAGGCTGTATGTGTACTGGGTATAGTGCTGGAGGTGGTCTGTGTGTGTCCTGGGTATAGTGCCAGTCTGTGTGTGTACTGGGTATAGTGCCAGTCTGTGTGTGTACTGGGTATAGTGCCAGGCTGTATGTGTGTACTGGGTATAGTGCTGGGGGTGGTCTGTGTGTGTACTGGGTATAGTGCCAGGCTGTGTCTGTACTGGGTATAGTGCCAGGCTGTATGTGTACTGGGTATAGTGCTGGAGGTGGTCTGTGTGTGTCCTGGGTATAGTGCCAGTCTGTGTGTGTACTGGGTATAGTGTGGGGGTGGTCTGTGTGTGTACTGGGTATAGTGCCAGGCTGTGTGTGTACTTGGTATAGTGCCAGGCTGTATGTGTCTGGGTATACTGGGTAGTAGTGCCAGGCTGTATGTGTGTGTACTGGGTATTGTGCCAGGTGGATGTCTGTGTACACTGGTATAGTGCCAGGCTGTGTGTGTACTGGGTATAGTGCCAGGTGGGTATAGTGCCAGGTGGGTGTCTGTGTGTGTACACTGGGTATAGTGCCAGCTGGGTGTCTGTGTGTACACTGGGTATTGTGCCAGGTGGGTGTCTGTGTGTACACTGGGTATAGTGCCAGGCAGGTGTCTGAGTACACTGGGTATTGTGCCAGGTTGGTGTCTCTGTGTGTACACTGGGTATAGTGCCAGGTGGGTGTCTGTGTGTACACTGGGTATAGTGCCAGGTGGGTGTATGTGTGTGTACTGGGTATAGTGCCAGGTGGGTGTATGTGTGTGTACTGGGTATAGTGCCAGGTGGGTGTCTGAGTACACTGGGTATTGTGCCAGGTGGGTGTCTGAGTACACTGGGTATTGTGCCAGGTGGGTGTCTGTGTGTGTACTGGGTATAGTGCCAGGTGGGTGTCTGAGTACACTGGGTATTGTGCCAGGTGGGTGTCTGTGTGTGTACACTGGGTATTGTGCCAGGTGGTGTAATACAGGTTCTTACTGAAGAAGTTGTAGAAGGAAGAAAGTGGTGAGAGTAGTCCATGGATTGGATAAATGAGTCAGGGTACTATAACTAAAGTCAGGATATTATTATTAAGGGTTGTGTAGTCCAATATATGAGCTGCTGGGGGCTTTTACTGCGAGTACATCAATTGGGGGTGAGTGGACGCTGTTGGGATTTGATGCTGTTGGGGTGACTTTGAATGGCTAACTTTGGGGTTTCTGTGAGTAAACGCAGTTGGGGTTACTGTGAGTAAACGCAGTTGGGGTTACTGTGAGTGGACGCTGTTGGGGTTACTGTGAGTGCATGCTGTTGGGGTTACTGTGAGTGCATGCTGTTGAGGTTAATGTGAGTGGACGCTGTTGGGGTTACTGTGAGTGGATGCTGTTTGGATTACTGTGAGTGAACACTGTTGGGGTTACTGTGAGTGGATGCTGTTTGGATTACTGTGAGTGGCCGCTGTTGGGGTTACGGTGAGTGGAGGCTGTTGGGGTTACTCTGAGTGGATGCTGTTGGAGTTACTGTGAGTGACCGCTTTTTGGATTACTATGAGTGGATGCTGTTTGGGTTACTGTGAGTGGATGCTCTTGGGGTTACTGTGAGTGCATGCTGTTGGGGTTACTGTGAGTGGATGCTGTTTGGGTTACTGTGAGTGAACACTGTTGGGGTTACTGTGAGTGGATGCTGTTTGGATTACTGTGAGTGAACACTGTTGGGGTTACTGTGAGTGAACACTGTTGGGGTTACTGTGAGTGGATGCTGTTTGGATTACTGTGAGTGGCCGCTGTTGGGGTTACGGTGAGTGGAGGCTGTTGGGGTTACTCTGAGTGGATGCTGTTGGAGTTACTGTGAGTGACCGCTTTTTGGATTACTATGAGTGGATGCTGTTTGGGTTACTGTGAGTGGATGCTCTTGGGGTTACTGTGAGTGCATGCTGTTGGGGTTACTGTGAGTGGATGCTGTTTGGGTTACTGTGAGTGAACACTGTTGGGGCTACTGTGAGTGAACGCTGTTGGAGTTACTGTGAGTGAACGCTGTTGGAGTTACTGTGAGTGGACGATGTTGGGGTTACTGTGAGTGGAGGCTGTTGGGGTTACTCTGAGTACATGCTGTTGGGGTTACTGTGAGTGGATGTCTTTTTCGATTACTGTGAGTGAACACTGTTGGGGTTACTGTGAGTAGAGGCTGTTGGAGTTACTCTGAGTGAACACTGTTGGGGTTAATGTGAGTGAATACTGTTGGGGTTAATGTGAGTGAATACTGTTGGGGTTAATGTGAGTGAACACTGTTGGGATTAATGTGAGTGAACACCGTTGGGGTTACTGTGAGTGGACAATGTTTGGGTAACCTGAACGCTGTTGAGGTTACTGTGAGTGAATTACTGTTGGAATTACCGTTAGTGAACGTTGTTGGGGCTACTGTGAGTGAACGCTGTTGGGATTACTGTGAGTGGACACTATTTGGGCTACTGTGAGAGACTGCTGTTGGGGTTACTGTGAGTGATTGCTGTTGGTGTTACTGTAAGTGAACACTGTTGGGATTACTGTGAGTGAACGCTGTTGGGGTTACTGTGAGTGGATTGCTGGTGGGGGTTACTGTGAGTGGATTACTGTTGGGGTTATTGTGGGTAGACACTGTTGGGGGGTGACTGTGAGTGGATCTCTGTTGGGGTTACTGTGAGTGGACGCTGTTTGGGTTACTGTGAGTGAACGCTGTTGGGGTTACTGTGAGTGGGTGTTGTTGGGGTTACTGTGAGTGGATTAGTGTTGGGGTTACTATGAGTTGGGGTTACTGTGGGTAGACGCTGATGGGTGACTTTGAGTGGATTACTGTTGGGGTTACCGTGAGTGGATTACTGTTGGGGTTACCGTGAGTGGATGCTGTTGGGCTTACTGTGAGTGGATTACTGTTGAGGTTACCGTGAGTGGATTACTGTTGAGGTTACCGTGAGTGGATTACTGTTGAGGTTACCGTGAGTGGATTACTGTTGGAGTTACTGTGAGTGGATTACTGTTGGGGTTACTGTGAGTGGATGCTGTTGGGGTTACTGCGACTGGATTACTGTTGGCATTACCGTGAGTGGATTACTGTTTGGGTTACTGTGAGTGGATGCTGTTGGGGTTACTGTGAGTGGATTACTGTTGGGGTTATTGTGAGTGGATTACTGTTGGGGTTATTGTGAGTGGATTACTGTTGGGGTTACTGTGAGTGGATTACTGTTGGGGTTACTGGATTAATGTTGGGGTTACTGTGAGTGGATTACTGTTGGCGTTACTGTGAGTGGATTAATGTTGGGGTTACCATGAGTGGATTACTGTTGGAGTTACTGTGAATGGATGCTGTTGGGGTTACCGTGAGTGGATTACTGTTCGGGTTACTGTGAGTGGATTACTGCTGGGGTTACCATGAGTGGATTACTTTTGGGGTTATTGTGAGTGGATTACTGTTGGGGTTACTGTGAGTGGATTACAGTGGGGGTTACTGGATTAATGTTGGGGTTACTGTGAGTGGATTAATGTTTGGGTTACCATGAGGGATTACTGTTGGCGTTACAGTGAGTGGATAACTGTTGGGGTTACTGGATTCATGTTGGGGTTACTGTAAGTGGATTACTATTGGCGTTACAGTGAGTGGATTACTGTTGGGGTTACAGTGAGTGGATTACTGTTGGGGTTACTGTGAATGGATTAATGTTGGAGTTACCGTGAGTGGATTACTGTTGGGGTTACCGTGAGTGGATTACTGTTGGGGTTACCGTGAGTGGATTACTGTTGGGGTTACCGTGAGTGGATTAATGTTGGGGTTACCGTGAGTGGATTAATGTTGGGGTTACCGTGAGTGGATTACTGTTGGGGTTACTGTGAGTGGATTAATGTTGGGGTTACCGTGAGTGGATTAATGTTGGGGTTACCGTGAGTGGATTACTGTTGGGGTTACCGTGAGTGGATTACTGTTGGGGTTACCGTGAGTGGATTAATGTTGGGGTTACCGTGAGTGGATTCATGTTGGGGTTACCGTGAGTGGATTACTGTTGGGGTTACCGTGAGTGGATTACTGTTGGGGTTACTGTGAGTGGATTCATGTTGGGGTTACCGTGAGTGGATTATGTTGGGGTTACCGTGAGTGGATTCATGTTGGGGTTACTGTGATTGGATTATTGTTGGGGTTACCGTGATTGGATTATTGTTGGGGTTACCATGAATGGATTGCTGTTGGGGTTACTGTGGGTAGACGCTGTTGGGTTACTGTGAGTGTCTTACTGTAATGATCTCTGTCTCGATAAGAGAGTAAAAGCATTCCATCATGGCTGCCTTTACCTATCAGTAATGAAGTTAGTGATAGATGTTACATTTAGTTACCCTCCGGGGTTACCGAGAGTCTTTGGCTTTTTACGCTATATTGTCACAATCATGAACACATTTATTTTCTAGGGCTTTTATTATTGTATGTCGTACATGTGACTCTTCTTTTGATTTTGTTTGTGCGTTGGATATAAAGGAACCGTTCAATATACAGCTCTCCCTCGAAGAGGGTTTCTGCAATTTTTAAATATTAATACAGTTAGAATGTAGACATTATATATATAATGACATGTCCATTACACCTGTAGGTGTAATATTATGGTGGATACACTAATCTGCTCTGTGATGTTCTATTGGGCACTCTAGATGGCGCTGTGATTTAACAATGACAATATAACTGGCCCTGTGATATTATAGTGTTCAATATAACTGGTCCTGGGATATTATACTGGGCAATATAACTGGTCCTGTGATATTATAGTGGGCAATATAACTGGTCCTGTGATATTTTAGTGGGCAATTTAACTGGTCCTATGATATTATAGTGGGCAATATAACTGGTCGTGTAATATTGTAGAGTGGGCAATATAACTGGTCCTGTGATATTGTAGTGGCCATTATAACTGATCCTGTGATATTATAGTGGACATTATAACTGGTCCTATTATATTATAGTGGATAATATAACTGGTCCTGTGATATAATAGTGGGCAATATAACTCGTCATGTTACATTATAGTGGGTATTATAACTGGTCCTATTATATTATAGTATACATTATAACTGTGCTATTATAATAGACATTATAACTGTGATATTATGGTGGGCATAATAACTGGTGCTATTATATTATAGTAGACATTATAGTGGGCATTACACCTGTGATATTATAGCGGGCATTATACCTGTGATGTTATAGTGGGTATTATAACTGTGATATTATAGTGGGTATTATACCTGTGATATTATAGCGGGTATTATACCTGTGATATTATAGTGGGTGTTATACCTGTGATATTATAGTGGGTATTATAACTGTGATGTTATGGTGGGTATTATACCTGTGATATCATAGTGGGTATTATAACTGTGATATTATAGTGGGTATTATAACTGTGATATTATAGTGGGTATTATACCTGTGATGTTATAGTGGGTATTATAACTGTGATATTATAGTGGGCATTATAACTGTGATATTATAGTGGGTATTATACCTGTGATATTATAGTGGGCATTATAACTGTGATATTATAGTGGGTATTATAACTGTGATATTATAGTGGGTATTATAACTGTGATATTATAGTGGGCATTATACCTGTGATATTATAGTGGGTATTATACCTGTGATATTATAGTGGGCATTATAACTGTGATATTATAGTGGGTATTATAACTGTGATATTATAGTGGGTATTGTGTTGTTGTGATTCCTCTGGCGAGGTTACAGTTTGTTATCTTTGTATCACCGATCCCTACTGAGCTGTTCTCACATCTTGCTGTTTCACCTTTGTCTGGGCTCAGTGTGAGAGGAGGATTTTTGCTGTGTGATCATTTCATATTACACCCCTGTCTTCATCTACTATTAATGGCGTTTGGGGAGTTACAGTGTCTCTCTTTGTCGGATTCATTGTGCCTGGCATGACACACAATCACTGATCTCTATAGATCCAGCATAAAGGGTTACTGCTTGCTCTGTCTGTCTGTCTGTCTGTCTGCCTTGTATCTCTGGAGCAATGTGCATGGTCTATGTATCACCGGCTTATACTCAATGTATTCATTTAACCAGTTTTATGTAACTCGCTTAATATGATAAATAAAGGGACAGAGTTTGGAGTCCAGCAAGGCGCTAGTGATTTGGTATCTAATTGAAGAAAAGAATGCAAGATCTGCTGTCAAATGTAACTACCACAATTCTCAGTCATAGTAATCTCACCATTACAAAGACTATGGTCAGCTGAGTGTGATAGGAGTTGCCATCCACAATAGCTGAAGTGTCAAATTCAGAATATAACCATTTCACTTCAGGCTGAGGATTGCAGTACAAGGATGGTACACACATCAGCAATTTGTTTAAAATAAAAACAAAAGCAAGTGACTAAGAGTAATGGGAGTTGTATCCCACAGTTTTACTTACCAAATCGGCTGGCTGTCAGAAAGTGTTGGGCTGGCTGCGAGTAATTATCAGCAGACTGCCAGAAAGTGTTGGGCTGGCTGTGGGTAATTATCAGCAGACTGTCAGAAAGTGTTGGGCTGGCTGTGGGTAATTATCAGCAGACTGTCAGAAAGTGTTGGGCTGGCTGAGGGTAATTATCGACTGACTGTCAAAAAACATAGGGCTGGCTGAGAGTAATTATCAACTGACTGTCAGAAAGCTTTGGCTGGCTGAGGGTAATTATCAGCAGACTGTCAGAAAGCGTAGGGCTGGCTGAGAGTAATGGCTGTCGTGTGAAAGGTGACACATTTCATTTAGGATAGACTGCAATATTTAGATTTATAGTTTGAGATTATTTGTGTCTGTTCGGTCACAGAATACAGTCTCACTATTCACCGCCTTGTTTAATGCGTCTCATACAAACATCAATGTTAAGAGAGACTCTAACAGGGTTATTTACTAATGTGAGAATTTAAAGTGAATTTCAAACTTAAGATCTAAATAGTCAAACTGGGGGGAAAGTCAGCGATGCTTTCAATTCGACTGCTCTGGCCTTTCATTTTAAATTCATTTCAATTCAGGTTATTTTATTTGTTTATTTTCCGTTTGACCATTGAGTCCTAAATTATGCGATTCCGTATAAAGCCTCCATAATAATCTCAGTTTAGTGAGCGTTTGGGACACAGGTTGGGACACAGTTTGGGACCACAGGTTGGGACACAGTTTGGGACCACAGGTTGGGACACAGTTTGGGACCACAGGTTGGGACCACAGGTTGGGACACAGTTTGGGACCACAGGTTGGGACCACAGGTTGGGACACAGTTTGGGTCGCAGTTTGGGTCACAGGTTGGGACACAGTTTGGGACACAGGTTGGGACAGATATTTGCCATATTTCCCTTGCTGTTTAGACAAGTGTTTTGCAAATCACATGACTTTATTTAATTAAACATGAATCCACAGGTGATTTATTTGACAAACACTTTGTCCGTCCCCGCTGTCAAAGCACAGAGCACACTGCTGTACACTGATCACAAAGGATTCTGGAATGCTAGCTCTTGTGCCAAAGGATAGCAGTGATGTTGATTATGAAGAGATTTCAATATTATGTATATTCATTATTGTACAAATAAATATAGTATTTTTTAAAATGAAACTCTGGTTCTGCCTTGGCGAAGTGTGTTATCAAAAATAGTAGGATTTATCTGCATGTAGTGAAATAGAGCAATGCAAAAAGCAGTTCAGTAGTAATGGAATTTTGGTATAATTCAGTTTGGGTTTTTTTTGTCAGTAATCGCCCCCAGAATCCCACATTTTAGACTAATCTGTGCCCTCTTTTCAGTTTCAGTGGATCTGTTTTCCACTTGCAGTTCCAGCACTCACATAGTTAAACATTAAGTGACATAGTAAGGACTGCAAACAGAGAACAGACAGACGTGTAAACAACATGCGCCTTATTTATACCACAATACATTCTGATTGTTTTTTCAAAGCATTTCCAAGTCCCCTTTGAGCTGCACTGGTTTTCACGGTCAGGTACGAGGGTGAGCTGGCAGGTCTGAGACAGGAGCAGATCCTCAGATGGTTCCACCAAATCTGCCGCTAGATGTTTGTGAAAGGCACATCATTAAACATCTGGTGCCAAGGTGGGCCGCAGTGCCTAATTTCAGTTATTTATTTGACCCATTCGATGATCTTAGAATTATTTTGTGTGCTTACACCCCAAGCTGTGCTTCACAGGAGCAGTACATTTCAAATTACTATTAACACCAAAATATCGAAACAATATCCCTGTATTAGCATTCAACCTTGTCCGCTGGCAGTAAATTAATCATGAAAAGATATTGTAAATGTTGAAGTATTCGTGATACTTGTAGCAAGTGGAGAGCGATGTTAGACTTTCCAGTCTGTCTGGGTAGTGTCTGTATCAGTAATCCCCTAGGGCTGTCGCTCAGAGGACACAAGGCTGTAAGCTGGTGTCTCTGCTGGAATACAGCGTGGCTGTCACTGATGAAGAACAGAGTGCGGCATGTCACTGATCCTTACACGGGGATGTGAAGCCATGATGAGCATCGCTGAGTGCAATGCTTTGGCTCTGTATGTCACACAGATCACAGACTGGACTTGGGGTTCATTCACGAAGCAGGGAGTGACTTTCAGAATGTGTGCAAAGCTCCCAAAAATTTAGCAGGTTTCCTGCTGGGCTAATTGGCTGATTGGTCATTAATTCACCCAATTCTCTCTTTCCCAAAGCAGACCCTTTGTTATTGGACTGTGGTCAGTAGCTCTGGGATTAGGCATTATGGTTTTAGGGGTCTGGTCGATACAGGTCATTGTAATACCGCATAGCAGGTTGGCAGTAGAGATGGTTAAGGGTTAATTGTCTTATTTAAAAAATTATTTCTACAACCAGATTATGGCCTGATAAACACTCAGACTGATAGCGTTTGGACAAGGACTATGGTTTCTCCAGCTGTCTCATCTCATGTGCTGATCCTCTATGTACCCCAAGATCTGATCCAAGCCTGCTAGTCCTGTCTATCAACATATAGTAAAAACCAAAACCTTGACGTAGCAGGTGGGCATACCCTCTCATGGCCATTGGAGGCAACTAAAAACCTCTGTACTCTGGTCATTGCTGCCGCCCAGGAGTAATGGGAGTTTGAGCGCATGACTTGTTTCTTTGTATCTGTCTATCAACATGTTCACATGCCCTCTTGGTGGAGCCCAATGTGACACTCTCAATTTGGAGTTATTAACATACTTTCTTTACATTTATTGAATAAAAGTGGCCACATTTATTATGTGAGATCAGTACTTTACTCTTTCTACATTCTTAATTCTGTCTCAATTTCTGCTTCATTACTAAAAATGAAATCATTGGAGTAAATAAGTGCAAAGTGTCTGTATTCATTCTGTAAAAGGATACTCAGTGTGAATGGATATGTGAGAATGGATATAACACATCCTTAGTGCCCCTAAAGATAGCCTGGCGAGTGAGGGCCCAGGGTAGAAGACAGGTGTTCCTGCCCCTACAGTGCTCCTTGTTTGTTTACTTTAGAAATAGGGCTGGTGACTGTGTTACCACTAGGCTCAAAATGTTTTTTTATATTAGACAGGGCGCTGGTGACTGTGTTACCACTAGGCTCAAAATGTTTTTTTTTTATATTAGACAGGGCCCTGGTGACTGTTACCACTAGGCTCAAAATGTTTTTTTTTATATTAGACAGGGCCCTGGTGACTGTGTTACCACTAGGCTCAAAATGTTTTTTTTTATATTAGACAGGGCCCTGGTGACTGTGTTACCACTAGGCTCAACATGTTTTATTATATTAGACGAGCCCTGGTGACTGTGTTACCACTAGGCTCAATATGTTTTATTATATTAGACAGGGCCCTGGTGACTGTGTTGCCACTAGGCTAAAAAGGTTTTATTACATTAGACGGGCCCTGGTGACTGTGTTACCACTAGGCTCAAAATGTTTTATTATATGAGACAGGGCACTGGTGACTGTGTTACCACTAGGCCCAAAATGTTTTGTTATATTAGAAAGGGCCCTGGTGACTGTGTTACCACTAGGCTAAAAAGGTTTTATTACATTAGACGAGCCCTGGTGACTGTGTTACCACTAGGCTCAATATGTTTTATTATATGAGACAGGGCCCTGGTGACTGTGTTACCAGGGCCCTGTCTCATATAATAAAACATATTAGACAGGGCCCTGGTGACTGTGTTACCACTAGGCTCAAAATGTTTTATTATATTATACAGGGCCCTGGTGACTGTGTTACCACTAGGCTAAAAAGGTTTTATTATATTAGATGAGCCCTGGTGACTGTGTTACCACTAGTTTAAAATGGTTTTATTACATTAGACGAGCCCTGGTGACTGTGTTACCACTAGGCTCAATATGTTTTATTATATTAGACGGGCCCTGGTGACTGTGTTACCACTAGGCTAAAAAGGTTTTATTATATTAGACAGGGCCCTGGTGACTGTGTTACCACTAGGCTCAAAATGGTTTTATTACATTAGACGAGCCCTGGTGACTGTGTTACCACTAGGCTCAATATGTTTTATTATATTAGACGGGCCCTGGTGACTGTGTTACCACTAGGCTCAAAATGTTTTATTATATTATACAGGGCCCTGGTGACTGTGTTACCACTAGGCTAAAAATGTTTTATTATATTAGACGGGCCCTGGTGACTGTGTTACCACTAGGCTCAATATGTTTTATTATATTAGACGGGCCCTGGTGACTGTGTTCCCCTTAGATCGCAGTATATTTAAATAAAGTAAAAGATGGATGACCACATCGCCACCTATTTGTCTGTAACCATTTATGTAAATTTTCCCTCCCCCGGTCACAGCAGATCTCCCATTAGCTGGTTCAGACAGCCAGGGGTGTTTAATTGTTTGTGTGTTGTTTCACTTGGGTTCTTTATTTTTTTTGCAAACAGTTGAAGCTGCCTTCCTGTTATCTACACAAATGTCTTGAATTATTGATGAAGCAATTTAATGATGGCATCATGTAAAGTTACATTCTCTGTCTAATCCGTGCCATTCCAGATTCCTTTCTCTCTGCTGAGGTAAGGAGGGTGCCATCTGCAGAGCGCCCGGACTGCGTCAGGGCCAACGAGCAATGCCTGAAGGAGCAGGAATGCAGCGCCAAGTTCAGGACTCTCAGGCAGTGTGTGGCGGGCAAGGAGAGCAACTTCAGCAAGGTGACTGGACTGGAGGCCAAAGACGAATGCAAGAACGCCACCGAAGCGCTCAAGCAGAAACCCCTGTACAACTGCCGCTGCAAAAGGGGGATGAAAAAAGAGAAAAACTGCCTGCGAATTTACTGGAGCATGTACCAGAGCCTGCAAGGTAGGTTCAAACTACACTACTAACTAACACTACTTGTGTTGCTTTCAGGATTGTCCTGGGAGTAATTCAGACTATTCTGGAGCCAAATGTTGACTGTTTGTCTGCTAACAATGTTAATGTCTTCACTTCAACCTCTGTGTGTACATGGGATGCAAAGCAGCTCATAAAATTCAGCCGTATAAATCCGACTTACCCTTACTGCTGCTCCAGTGCTGGTCCTCAACCAGTGAAGAAACTGATTTTTCTCGTATTTACCATATAAGACCAGCTCATGCGGTTTAGTATATGTTGTCTACATTCTTGTAGCCAGATATTGAGTAGAATGACTACAATTCTCTTTTATTATGGAATGTGACAATTGCTATCTGATTATCCAAGATAACTTCGAGGGACGATGTGCTATTCATTCTCTGTGTAAGAGTTGTCCATACTGATAAACATGAATTTGTACACCACTAATGTTTTTACTGTAGCAATTTACATAATACTCTGCCTAGGCGGAGGTGTTGGGAAATATATTCAGTGATATTCAGAGTGAGAAATATTATAAACAATGATTCTTTCTTTTATATTTATTGGACAAATTATACTAAGATTTATTTATAGTCGCTGAGCCCTTATATTCAAAGGTGATTCAACCAATTAAGGAGCCATTATTATTATTATTATTATTATTATTATCGCCATTTATATAGCGCCAACAGATTCCGCAGCACTTTAGAAGAGGGGGGATTTAACTATAAATAGGACAATTACAAGAAAACTTACAGGAACAATAGGTTGAAGAGGACCCTGCTCAGACGAGCGTACAGTCTATAGGAGGAGCTTATAGTCTATAGGACGAACTCACAGTCTATAGGATGAGCTTACAGTCTATAGGAGGAGCTCACAGTGTATAGGACGAGCTTACAGTCTATAGGATGACCTTACACTTTATAGAACGAGCTTACAGTCTATAGGAATAGCTTACAGTCTATAGGAATAGCTTACAGTCTATAGGAGGAGCTTACAGTCTATAGGATGAGCTTACAGTCGATAGGAGGAGTTTATAGTCTATAGGACGAGATTACAGTTTATAGGACGAGCTTACAGTCTATAGGACGAGCTCACAGTCTATACGAGGAGCTCACAGTCTATAGGACAAGCGTACAGTCTATAGGATGAGCTTATACTCTATAGAACGAGCTTACAGTGTATAGGAGGAGCTTACAGTCTATAGAATGAGCTTACAGTGTATAGGAGGAGCTTACAGTCTATAGGAGGAGCTCACAGTCTATAGGAGGAGCTTACAGTCTATATGACGAGCTTACAGTCTATAGGAGGAGCTTACAGTCTATAGGAGAAGCTTACAGTTTTTAGGATGAGCTTACAGTCTATAGGACAAGCATACAGTCTATAGGAGGAGCTTACAGTCTATAGAACGAGCTTACAGTCTATAGGAGGAGCTTACAGTCTATATGACGAGCTTACAGTCTATAGGAGAAGCTTACAGTCTATACGACGAGCTTACAGTCTATAGGAGAAGCTTACAGTCTACATGACGAGCTTACAGTATATAGGAGAAGCTTACAGTCTATAGGAGAAGCTTACAGTCTATATGACGAGCTTACAGTCTATAGGAGGAGCTTACAGTCTATATGACGAGCTTACAGTCTATAGGACGAGCTTACAGTCTATATGACGAGCTTACAGTCTATAGGAGAAGCTTACAGTCTATAGGAGAAGCTTACAGTCTATATGACGAGCTTACAGTGTATAGGAGGAGCTTACAGTCTATAGGAGAAGCTTACAGTCTATATGAGCTTACAGTGTATAGGAGGAGCTTACAGTCTATACGACGAGCTTACAGTCTATAGGAGGAGCTTACAGTCTATACGACGAGCTTACAGTGTATAGGACGAGCTTACAGTCTATAGGATGAGCTTACAGTCTATAGGAGGAACTTACAGTCTATATGACGAGCTTACAGTCTATAGGAGGAGCTTACAGTCTATAGGAGAAGCTCACAGTCTATAGGACAAGCGTACAGTCTATAGGAGGAGCTTACAGTCTATATGACGAGCTTACAGTGTATAGGAGAAGCTTACAGTCTATATGACGAGCTTACAGTCTATAGGAGGAGCTTACAGTCTATAGAACGAGCTTACAGTCTATAGGAGGAACTTACAGTCTATATGACGAGCTTACAGTCTATAGGAGGAGCTTACAGTCTATAGGAGAAGCTTAGAGTTTTTAGGATGAACTTACAGTCTATTTATAGGATAGGACAATACATATTTTCTGAGACATTCCAAATAAACAAATTTGATGTTAAAGGTGTAAGGGAGAAGGTAAATGAATCGTGCTATAATTTACCATGACTCTTATCTCTTAACTCACCCTGGTGTAATTTCATTGGTCTGACATTTACCCACAAACATTAAATCCAGTGAAAAGAAATCTCTCGCTGTGACGGATCCCACATTTTGCTCTCCAGGTTTTAATTCACTACAATTCCAAGTTTAGTGAATAACTCGTATCCAAGAATTCCAGTGTCAGGAAATAAATACATTGTATTTACTTTGGATTTTGTTGGCGATTGTCCAACTGGGATTTGTGCTGGTTTCTGAAAATCAATAGAAATTTGAATATAGAGCACTTAGTGCCTCTAATTAAAACACAGCATACATTGAACTTGATCAATATGCTCATTTCTGCTGGTTCACAGAGAAAGACAATATTACCCCAATTAGATAAATATACAGCATTTAACCCTCTCCGAGCAATTTGGTGCACAGACTTTTCAAAGTTAGTTATGCTTGCATTTGTTTGATATTGATCAATATTAATAATAATGCACGCAGGCGTGCTAATATTGGAGTAAAACATTTGGGATACACGTTATCCTCTTTACCTATTTACCAACCTGCCTTCATCAATCCTGACCCATTGTCAATTTTATAGTGAGTTCAAATCATTCACACTAACGGACGGATTTGTCAGCTTTGAGCTTCTGGCCATTACCATCTGCTGATCGGTAATCAAACCAGAGGCATCTATTGTAATAGAGTCTAAAAAAAGTAGCTCTTACCCTCTGATTTAATTTCACCGTGCGTCTTTTCATTTTCTGGGCTACTTCTTGGGTCATCAGAGCAGATGTCTAAAAATCTGCTCCTGCTTGCTAACACCCACCAGGAAAAGGCTTGCCCAAGGGACAGGCTGACCTTATTGAAACAGATGTGAAATGCGAGGATATTAGAAGATGAAAAGTCTGAATAGGTACACAGCAGTTAGTGGGACGTTTTATATTATGGCTTTTAAGAAGACAATCAATCTAATGGTGGTTTGGGAATTGTTACATTATTTAACTTATTACTCAGATTCTATATAAAGGTTCTGTGAACAAGGTTTAATTAGTTTACTGTGACTATTTACCAGGATCCATTGGAGGAAGGGGGAAGGGGGGGGGGGTAACTAGGTTAATTTATAAAAGTGGAAAGGGCTTTAGGACTGTCTCTTTAATAAAACGTAAACTTCCAGCCAAAAACACGTTGTTCTTAAGTGTAATACATAACAAATCCTCTATCTGCATTGCCCTAGGAACGCTTCATAGAACCGATCTGCGACCATTTCAGCTTTTAATATGAGGTGAATTTGTTACATTTAATAAAACTGTAGCCACTTTCCATTTCCCACAAGCAATGAGCACTGGGAGGTGTGGGGTGTGTGAAGACTTTTGGGAAATTACGTATGAAGTTGGACTGGTGCAAAGATGTGTATAATAAGGCACGTGTAAAGCGCTACAGAATCTGTTGGCGCTATATAAATGGCAATAATAATAATAATAAGGCACGTGTAAAGTGCTACGGAATCTGTTGGCGCTATATGAATGGCAAAATAATAATAAGGCACGTGTAAAGTGCTACGGAATCTGTTGGCGCTATATGAATGGCAAAATAATAATAATAAGGCACGTGTAAAGCGCTACGGAATCTGTTGGCGCTATATAAATGGCAATAATATTAAGGCACGTGTAAAGCGCTACGGAATCTGTTGGCGCTATATGAATGGCAAAATAATAATAATAAGGCACGTGTTAAGCGCTACAGAATCTGTTGGCGCTATATAAATGGCAATAATAATAATAAGGCATGTGTAAAGCGCTATGGAATCTGTCGGCGCTTTATAAATGGCAATAATTCTACTACTAATAATAATAAGGCACGTATAAAGCGCTATGGAATCTGTTGGCGCTATATAAGTGGCAATTATAATAATAATAAGGCACGAGTAGAACGCTTGTTAAGATCCCCGGCAATTTGTGCGTTTAATGGATCGCAAAGCACAGATGTGTTCAACCTGTTTTCCTGTAGTTTTACTAAAAGTAAATAATGCCGGCCCACAGTACAAAAATTCAAGTCAGCTTAAGCCCTTGGGAAACGGTGCATTGGGATTTCGAAGTAATTGCAGCATTTTTTCATGAATATATTGATATAGAAAGTGTATTTACATTATTTTCAGCAGTTTTCTGTTTCAAATGAAAAAAACAATCAATTCTATTGAGCGAGTATTGGATTTCCCTGTGTAATCTACTCGAGAATAGTGTTCTTTATACCAGATAATCGTGGCGACATTCATAATAGCAAGACTGAAACAAAGCGATTCTGATACAATGCGGAAAGAACGGCCACAAATACAGAATGAAAAAAACCTGGAGAGTTCACAGCTCAGCGGCAAGCAGGAAAAGGGAGAATATCTGTGTTTTTCCTGGTAGCAACCAATAATTTCCTGTGAATTTGGGTCTCATACATGCTTTACTTTTTGCACAATTTGAAACCATATTTGTGAGAAGCTTAATTTCACGTGACACTGTCACCAGGAACGCTTTCTGCTTCATCCTTTTTAAAATGTTTCCAGCTCGTGTTTGTGAAACTCTGTTCCATATCTTTCTATTCCTTGGGCTTGTTGGACACGTGGCATCACCCCAGACTGTTCTAAGAAACATTGACATTCTCTTTGGAATGCTGGGACTCGCAGTCCAAACAACAGGCTCTGATTGGCTGTTACTATTGCATGGTCTCTGCAGCCTGGTGTTTGTATCAGTAACGGAGGGTTTGAAACGTATGTTCCACTTTTAGTATGAAATCTGAAACCCTGGCAGTTAGCAGTTACTACAGCTTGGAATGACAGAATTATAATAATTATTAATTAAAGGGACACTAAGTCGCCCAGGCCATTTCAGTGCAATGAAGAGACCTGGGTTCATTCATACTGACAGCCACTAGTGACCAAGTAAATTGACCCATAGGAAAACATTGAATAAACGCTTTCTTATAGTGAAAGTGACCCATAGGGAAGCATTGAATATAGGGAAATTTGCTTGCCGTGAGTGCCCTGTAGGTCCCCTATACTCCTCTATAAGATGCATTGTAGGGGACCAGCTCCCAAAGAGACCCACATTGCGGGAGGAGGAGAGCTAATCAGCACCAAGGGAATTTCAGTGCTGTAACTGAGTAAAAAATTATTTGTTAATTTTCATCCCAAACTAGGTGGATTGCACAATAACTGTTCCTTTAAAATGGTGTATTAATATTTATAGAGATTACTGGTCTGACCTGGCTTGTGGATAGAATAGTTTGATGGCAATGTCGATTTAAATGTTACTACAGGCCACAACACAAAAACAGCATGAAATGTGTGCCAAACATGTTCATTGTGAGATATTCCCCGGCTCTTACAGTCACAGTTTGGGGATTTTAGATTATTTTTAGAACATTTCAAAACTTCAAAATTCTGCTTGTTGCCTTTATCAATCTTTTTGTAGTCAATTATTTTTCACCTCTATTTATCTCCCCCTGGTTCACCGAGCATATTGGGTTTTTAAAGAGCCCCTATCCCGGCTAACATGGCTAGTAAAACGAATCCATACATTCTAATAAACAAATTGCCAGCTAATGTAGAGATAAAAAGAACGTATTGAACTATACATAATACTGGCCCTTTTTGGGATTTCTCCAACACAATGTATATGGACACACTAGCAGGTAGAATACAGGTCGCATAGCTGACAATGTTTATTAATACAACATCAATTATTATTGTGCTTGTGTCTTGACTTAGTAAAAGCAGAAAACTATATAAAATGCTATTTCCCAAGAGGTTCTGCAGTTGTTGATGGAGGCTTCACATTTCTTGGAAATAACAAACAGGCTTCCTGAGTAATTCAAATAATTCGGCATTAACCTTGGATTGACATAGCGATGCCTCATCTCTTATAAATAAAGGGTTACATGTTCTTCTGTGAAAACGCAAGGCTAGACCTCGTGTTCAGGAAATAGGGGCACCTAGCAAAGCACAAAATAAGGAGTATGTAAACTCACTGAGCAGGCCCTCAATCCCTCTGTTACTGTGTCACTATACCCCACTCCCTCTAACATGTAAACTCACTGAGCAGGCCCTCAATCCCTCTGTTACTGTGTCACTATACCCCACTCCCTCTAACATGTAAACTCACTGAGCAGGCCCTCAATCCCTCTGTTACTGTGTCACTATACCCCACTCCCTCTAACATGTAAGCTCGCTGAGCAGGCCCTCAATCCCTCTGTTACTGTGTCACTATACCCCACTCCCTCTAACATGTAAACTCATTGAGCAGGGCCTCAATCCTCTGTTACTGTGTCACTATACCCCACCCTCTAACATAAACTCACTGAGCAGGGCCCTCAATCCCTCTGTTACTGTGTCACTATACCCCACTCCCTCTAACATGTAAACTCACTGAGCAGGGCCCTCAATCCCTCTGTTACTGTGTCACTATACCCCCTCTCATGTAAGCTCACTGAGCAGGCCCTCAATCCCTCTGTTACTGTGTCACTATACCCCACTCCCTCTAACATGTAAGCTCACTGAGCAGGGCCCTCAATCCTGTTACTGTGTCACTATACCCCACTCCCTCTAACATGTAACTCACTGAGCAGGACCTCAATCCCTCTGTTACTGTCACTATACCCCACTCCCTCTAACATGTAAACTCACTGAGCAGGCCCTCAATCCCTCTGTTACTGTGTGTCACTATACCCCACTCCCTCTAACATGTAAACTCACTGAGCAGGGCCCTCAATCCCTCTGTTACTGTGTCACTATACCCCACTCCCTCTAACATGTAAACTCACTGAGCAGGCCCTCAATCCCTCTGTTACTGTGTCACTATACCCCACTCCCTCTAACATGTAAACTCACTGAGAGCACTGTGGCATGTAAACCTCCACTGAGCAGGGGCCCTCCCTCTGTTACTGTGTCACTATACCCCACTCCTCTAACATGTAAACTCACTGAGCAGGCCCTCAATCCCTCTGTTACTGTGTCACTATACCCCACTCCCTCTAACATGTAAACTCACTGAGCAGGCCCTCAATCCCTCTGTTACTGTGTCACTATACCCCACTCCCTCTAACATGTAAACTCACTGAGCAGGCCCTCAATCCCCTGTTACTGTGTCACTATACTCCCACTCCCTCTAACATGTAAACTCACTGAGCAGGGCCCTCAATCCCTCTGTTACTGTGTCACTATACCCACTCCCTCTAACATGTAAAACTCACTGAGCAGGCCTCAATCCCTCTGTTACTGTGTCACTATACCCCACTCCCTCTAACATGTACACTCACTGAGCAGGGCCTCAATCCCTCTGTTACTGTCACTATACCCCACTCCCTCTAACATGTAAACTCACTGAGCAGGGCCCTCAATCCCTCTGTTACTGTGTCACTATACCCCACTCCCTCTAACATGTAAACTCACTGAGCAGGCCCTCAATCCCTCTGTTACTGTGTCACTATACCCCACTCCCTCTAACATGTAAACTCACTGAGCAGGCCCTCAATCCCTCTGTTAATGTGTCACTATACCCCACTCCCTCTAACATGTAAACTCACTGAGCAGGGCCCTCAATCCCTCTGTTACTGTGTCACTATACCCCACTCCCTCTAACATGTAAACTCACTGAGCAGGGCCCTCAATCCCTCTGTTACTGTGTCACTATACCCCACTCCCTCTAACATGTAAACTCACTGAGCAGGCCCCTCAACCCCTCTGTTACTGTGTCACTATACCCCACTCCCTCTAACATGTAAACTCACTGAGCAGGGCCTCAATCCCTCTGTTACTGTGTCACTATACCCCACTCCCTCTAACATGTAAACTCACTGAGCAGGCCCCCAATCCCTCTGTTACTGTGTCACTATACCCCACTCCCTCTAACATGTAAACTCACTGAGCAGGGCCCCTCAATCCCTCTGTTACTGTGTCACTATACCCCACTCCCTCTAACATGTAAACTCACTGAGCAGGCCCCCAATCCTTCTGTTACTGTGTCACTATATCCCACTCCCTCTAACATGTAAACTCACTGAGCAGGGCCCTCAATCCCTCTGTTACTGTCACTATACCCACTTCAACATGTAAACTCACTGAGCAGCCCTCAATCCTCTGTTACTGTGTGTCACTATACCCAACTCCTCTAACATGTAAACTCACTGAGCAGGCCTCAATCCTCTGTTACTGTGCTCATACCCCACTCCCTCTAACATGTAAACTCACTGGAGCAGGGCCCTCAATCCCTCTGTTACTGTGTCACTATACCCCACTCCCTCTAGCATGTAAGCTCATTGAGCAGGGCCCTCAACCCCTCTGTTACTGTGTCACTATACCCCACTCCCTCCAACATGTAAACTCACTGAGCAGGGCCCTCAATCCCTCTGTTACTGTGTCACTATATCCCACTCCCTCTAACATGTAAACTCACTGAGCAGGGCCTCAATCCCTCTGTTATTGTGTCACTATACCCCACTCCCTCTAACATGTAAACTCACTGAGTAGGCCCTCAATCCCTCTGTTACTGTGTCACTATACCCCACTCCCTCTAACATGTAAACTCA
>OW240922.1:123935475-123985519 GCA_933207985.1 Pelobates cultripes | reverse complement strand
GAAACGGGATACCGTCTTCATTCAGCCAAGGGCTGGCTGGGAGTCATGGTAGTTGTAGGTTAAAACTGAGATTGCTGCGATCTGCCAGCAGATTATGTGTTCCGTCGATATACTGCCACCTTTAGTGTATCACCGGGAAGGCTGTTCGTTCAGTTTAGGATTGTGTTACAGATTCGCCAACATCTGTTTGTCTGAAGTCAGCAGATATTATTCTAAACATAATTGTTATAACGCAGGTGCACGAGAACCCGAGGAAGATTTCCAAACCGGTGAAATATTGCCTTATTTTCTAAGAACTTTCTTGGCAAGAGTCCATTGAAAATTATTCGCGTTGGAACACTTTTAATCTCGTTACATCTAAACTTATATTGTCAAGATTAATACTCTCTGCTTATTATCTGCATGAAGAAGTAGATAATCATTCGAGCCCCGCTGACAGCACAGGATTCTTTCAAGAAGAATAGGAAGTGTTTTGCTGGTCTCTGTTTAGGAGATTATCTGGCGCTGGGCGCTCATGTGAGGATAGACTCTTTGAGTGCTGGGGGTGGGGGGTCCTAACGGTTTATGGTCAAAGGGGCTTATTCACTAAACACAGTACTATGGCAGTACTATTTGCTGATATTAAACCAATTTTTTCATAGAATCCCTTTTACTTTTTAAACCAAAACGGAAAAACTTTACTTGGCAAATTCTGCTTGTTTTACGTGACGTTCCAGAATTTATTTATACGTGTCCCTGTTTGCAGTTTAACCTCTGGCCCTTAGGCAGCCACACAGGGTCACCATGTCGTTAATCCTGCTCTAGTTTTGACCACTCCAGTGTGAGCTGCTGTGTTCCCTGAGTATTCTACAGACAGCAGTTACATTGTAATGTCCGTATCCCTTTAGTATAAAAGATATTTGGGGGGTTTGGTTAATTGCCCCCGTCCAGTGTGAGCTGCTGTGTTCCCGAGTATTCTACAGACAGCAGTTACATTGTAATGTCCGTATCCCTTTAGTGTAAAAGATATTTGGGGGGTTTGGTTAATTGCCCCCTCCAGTGTGAGCTGCTGTGTTCCCTGAGTATTCTACAGACAGCAGTTACATTGTAATGTCTGTATCCCTTTAGTGTAAAGATATTTGGGGGGGTTGGTTAATTGCCCCCTCCAGTGTGAGCGGCTGTGTTCCCTGAGTATTCTACAGACAGCAGTTACATTGTAATGTCCGTATCTCTTTAGTGTAAAAGATATTTGGGGGGTTTGGTTAATTGCCCCCCCAGTGTGAGCTGCTGTGTTCCCGGAGTATTCTACAGACAGCAGTTACATTGTAATGTCCGTAGCCCTTTAGTGTAAAAGATATTGGGGGGGATGGTTAATTGCCCCCCCCCCCAGTGTGAGCTGCTGTGTTCCCTGGATATTCTACAGACAGCAGTTACATTGTAATGTCCGTATCCCTTTAGTGTAAAAGATATTGGGGGGTTTGGTTAATTGTCCCCCTCCAGTGTGAGCTGCTGTGTTCCCGGAGTATTCTACAGACAGCAGTTACATTGTAATGTCCGTAGCCCTTTAGTGTAAAAGATATTGGGGGGGGGGATGGTTAATTGCCCCCTCCAGTGTGGGCTGCTGTGTTCCCTGGGTATTCTACAGACAGCAGTTACATTGTAATGTCCGTATCCCTTTAGTGTAAAAGATATTGCGGGGTGTGACGAAACCAATCTCACCACTGTGCATTGGAGGAGCCTGGTTGCCCGCCTGCTGCCTTTTAACTATGGCCCCCTGTTGAAACGCTTGATTTTCCCCTGCAAAGACACGAAATCCGGGTCATTCGGTGCTTGCCCTGTTTGAGCGGTGATACCCCAGATAGCTATGCCATGGAGCCCATTCGTATAATGAAAGACTATGGGAAAGACTTTGGCTCCATGGAAATTGAACTGTATGTGTGTGATCTGAGCGCCATTCGGTAATGTACCTGTTTTATGCAATAGCTGCACAGTTATATATTTTTATGTATTTTATTGTCTTTTGCTACCATGTGGCTAATGGAGTTTTGCCTCTGTCCTTGGAGATAATTGGATTACTTCTCAATTATCTCCAGGATAGAAGACTGTGTGGAACAGGTTTTGGCCAGAAAAGCCATGCTTCATTTGGTCACAAAGGACTTCGATCTATCTTTTGAACCAATGGACCAATTTGGATGATTTTGACATATGTTTGTATTTGGAGTATGCTGGTTCTGAAAATGTATGTGAATGTGATATATACTTTTAAAGTTATGAATAATGTGGGAAAACTGTATTCCTCTGCCTGTGATAATTACATTACCCATTGTGTAAGATAATTGTATCACAGGCAGAGGGGAGGATTTTGTGTGGGAGTGTCTGAGTGTATTGTACGCGTTTATTGGTGGTTTTCCAAAACCCTGTGGGTGATACTAAGAACAATAAACCCACAGCTCTGTCTGTTCACTGCTTGACCCTCAACACGGAGCTTTGTCTTGTTCTTGGGGGGATTTATTGTATGCTGTTCCAGTTTGACTGCTAGGAGTGTAAACCTATTCGTATGATTTTTCCTATTCTGCTGTTTACAGCATTCATATTGTTCTGGTTCAGCTGTTTACGGCATTCATATGGTTTCCTGTTCGGGTGATTGGTGTCTTCGTACCTGCCTGTATATCTACTAAACGGCGGTTTAACCCCTTTATGCCTGGGGGTGCCGTTACAGGAGGGTTTAGTTAATTGCCCCCTCCAGTGTTAGCTGAGTATTCTACAGACAGCGGTTACATTGTAATGTCCGTATCCCTTTAGTGTTATAGATATTGGGGGGTTTAGTTAATTGCACCCCCCCAGTGTTCCCTGAGTATTCTACATAATTGCCCCCCCTCCAGTGTTAGCTGAGTATTCTACAGACAGCGGTTACATTGTAATGTCTGTATCCCTTTAGTGTTATAGATATTGGGGGGTTTAGTTAATTGCACCCCCCCCATTTGTAATGTCCGTATCCCTTTAGTGTAAAAGATATTGGGGGGGTTTGGTTAATTGCCCACTCCAGTGTGAGCTGCTGTGTTCCCTGAGTATTCTACAGACAGCAGTTACATTGTAATGTCCGTATCCCTTTAGTGTAAAATATATTTGGGGGGTTTGGTTAATTGCCCCCCCCCCCAGTGTGAGCTGCTGTGTTCCCGGAGTATTCTACAGACAGCAGTTACATTGTAATGTCCGTATCCCTTTAGTGTAAAAGATATTGGGTTTTTTTGGTTAATTGCCCCCTCCAGTGGGAGCGGCTGTGTTCCCGGAGTATTCTACAGACAGCAGTTACATTGTAATGTCCGTATTCCTTTAGTGTAAAAGATATTGGGGGGTTTGGTTAATTGCCCCCTCCAGTGTGAGCTGCTGTGTTTCCTGAGTATTCTACAGACAGCAGTTACATTGTAATGTCCGTATCCCTTTAGTGTAAAAGATATTGGGGGTTTGGTTAATTGCCCCCTCCAGTGTGAGCTGCTGTGTTCCCTGAGTATTCTACAGACAGCAGTTACATTGTAATGTCCGTATCCCTTTAGTGTAAAAGATATTGGGGGGTTTGGTTAATTGCCCCCTCCAGTGTGAGCTGCTGTGTTCCCTGAGTATTCTACAGACAGCAGTTACATTGTAATGTCCATTGTATGTTCGTATCCCTTTAGTGTAAAATATATTGGGGGGTTGGTTAATTGCCCCTCAGTGTGAGCTGTTGTGTTCCTGGTATTCAACAGACAGCTTGATTTTTGTTAATGTCCGTATCCTTTAGTGTAAAGATGTTAGGGGGTGGGGTTTGGTTAATTTGCACCCCTCCCAGTCTGAGTTGCTGTGTTCCTGAGTATTCTACAGGTAGCAGTTGAGTTGTAATGTCCTTATCCTTTGATGGAAATATATTGGGGTGGTTTGGTAAATTGCCTCCGCCAATGTGAGCTGCTGTGTTCCCTGAGTATTCTACAGGCAGTGGTTACATTGTAATGTCTGTATCCCTTTAGTGTAAAATATATTGGGGGGTGGGAGGGTTGGTTAATTGCCCCCTCCAGTGTGAGCTGCTGTGTTCCCTGAGTATTCTACAGACAGCAGTTACATTGTAATGTCCGTATCCCTTTAGTGTAAAAGATATTGGGGTGGTTTGGTAAATTGGCCCCCCCCCACCAGTGTGAGTTGCTGTGTTCCATGAGTATTCTACAGGCAGCAGTTGAGTTGTAATGTCCGTATCCCTTTAGTGTAAAATATATTGGGGTGGTTTGGTAAATTGCCCCCGCCAATGTGAGCTGCTGTGTTCCCTGAGTATTCTACAGGCAGTGGTTACATTGTAATGTCTGTATCCCTTTAGTGTAAAAGATATTGGGGTTTAATGGGGTAGGGGGTATTCCACAGACAGCAGTTGGTCTGTCTTACTGTTTGGATCAGTGGCAGCAGTCTGATATGCACTAATTAGAAGGATACTAATTGCTGCTCAGTGATCATAGAGAGATTGGAAGGGTGAATAATCCCCATATCTTTTACACAAAAAGGATCTTACAACATTAACGATGGTCCCTTATTTATCTCCATTCTGATCTTCAAAACATCCCAACCTGCTTGAGTTGTCCTGTCTCTCTTCTTCAAAATAGCGAGAAATAAAGTATAAATAGCCTCATGGAAATCAGGCATAAACATATACTGACGGGACGGCAGACATAGCTACAAATAACCAGATAAATACATATTAAAGCGTAACCTCCAAGAGAACTACTTGTGGCTTTCTTCTCACTTCATTCTAAGAGAGTTTTACAGACTTGCTGTCCATGGCAATCCCTGTACGGGGGATCCGAAAACCCAGCCAGTTCTGGAATCCCATCAATCACTTACTTTATCCATGAATAATTTATTAATAGAAATCCGATGTTCTGATCATCAGTTAACCTCTTGTCTCACCTCAGTCCTATCCCTTGGTAAACTGTGAGCCGTGTCAATGTCTCAGAACTTTCAGCTTGTATCGCACTCAGCAGCGTTGACAAGAAAATTGCAAATTTCAAGCAAAATCCCTGAGCTGGAAAACTAGCTGAGTTGGAGAATTTAGCTAATTCAGTAATTTCAGCCTAAAATATACAGTTCCCTGGTTAATTTTACACAATTTCCAGCTTTGCAAGATTTGAGTATCTGCGTCCTATCTACTGTGCCGGGGAGTTCGTTTATGCTTTATAAATAAAATCAATAATATTAATTTGTATCTTCCAATAAATGTGCAATACTAAAGATAATGATTTCTATTCTAAATAATTTCTTTACATCACCGACAACAAAATAAAAAGAATAGAAAAAAAAATTAAAGCCATAAAGCACAAGAAGAACATTGTTCTAGTGGGAATCTTGAGTCCTAGATTGGAATTTTCCGCTCTGGCTAAATAAATATATAAATACACAACCCTGTATGGGGAATTCGTTACTTTGTAGCTGGCAACCCATTTGCATAATTATGGCAACAAAGCAAATGATAAAAGTTTAAAAGATTACAGTTATTTCAAAGGAATCGTGCTTATAGCTGGGCTACATTACCTGTTCTCTATTTCATTTTCTCACTCCTTTTGGTAAATGAATAGAAAGCAGTTTTAATCAGGTCTGGAGGGAATTTGAGGGAGTTTCAGATTTAAGGTAGGGGGGAATGTGTGCTGTGTTAATGCAGCGCTGCACTAGAAGCTTTTAGAAGCTTTGGCTGTAACCCTTACAGTCGCCAATAAATCGAGTACCGGCAGCTAAGCATAGATACGGGAGAGGTAGATTAATTTCCATTTTGGATGGAGTAATGTTGGCGATTGTGGGTTTAATTCTAAAAACAAGCGGATTAAGTGAAATAAACCCCCCCAGAAATTCAATATTTTCATCTATGTTATGCAAATTACTGTATTTTAAAATATATTTATTTTATTTTAGCGTGCCTCTGGCATGGAACGGATTAAAACGGGTTCATGTCTTGCTCCACGATTAGAAAGCGTACATCTTAGCAAACACACAGGAACACGCACGATTCCAAGTCGTTAAAACTCAGGTTTTGGGGTAATTTTATTGTCTTTGGCATTCTGTTGTTTTAACTTTCAGTAATAGGTTTTATAGTACTCCAATTATAGAATGATGCAGAATAAACAAAAGTACATTTCTACAATTCTTTAGGCAGGAAATGCATTCAGGAGCAATCAGAGAGGGATGGTTACAGAAAATGGTTACAGAAAATGGTTTTATATGGACAGTCAGAATTGGCTGATTTTAACAGGTCGACATGTAAAACCCAGTCCTTAATCTTCCCCTAATCTACCTATCCAGGAGGAAGGAAGACGCAAAGTAACACAATGAGGAAACAATCTTTGGGCACCAGGACCACTGTCAAAACATGAGGCAGATTATTGATTCTATCGGTTTACTCTCTGATGGTCATTTCAATATTCCATTGTGTATATCGGAATATCTGTCATTTAGGATGACCAGTACACTTCAATTTCCAGTGGACTCAGCCTTTATTTAGGGACAAGTTCTACCTGGGGAGGATTCAAATTAAACCCATGTATTCATGTCAAGTGTGTGTCCTCTTTCATTCATTTCATAAAAGTGCCAAATTCAATAAAGAAATCAGCCCTTTTGTAAAGAACACTTTTACGATACCCAGGTTGTCAATCGTATAGCCAGGTTTGTGTTCCTCCCTGGTACGTTTGCATTCTATTCACATATATTGTATAAATAAACCTTTACACCTTCCATTCTTCACCCTGACCACAGCACTGTATCCCTATTAAAGTGATACTCCCTATTAAACACTCGTATATCTCTGCATTAACCTGCCTCAATAAATCACATTAATATACGCTCAGCCAGGGATACACACAGGGAATAATAAAATGTATTGAAATTCACTTTCAATCAAAGAGATTATGAAGCTAATCGGGCTTGCAGGCAAAGCTGAAAGTGGCCATATAATTCTGGAAAATAAATATATTGAGCAGGTTGAAAACAAAGGGCAAATTTAACCCCTTAAGGACCAAACTTCTGGAATAAAAGGGAATCATGACATGTCACACATGTCATGTGTCCTAAGGGGGTTAATGTACGGCTTGTCTCTGACGTCCTATGACATCTTTCTATATTGACTGAATGTTGTATTCAATAACTAAATCCAGAACAGAATCCCAGAATTAATCCCAACCCTTTAATAAATGTCAAATCTTAGGTATATCTGTTTAATTAATTATATTATTACATTTCTGTTAGATCACGACAGAGTAATTATATTATTACATTTCTGTTAGTATATCACTGTTTAATTAATTATATGATTACATTTATGTTAGTATATCACTGTTTAAGTAATTATATGATTACATTTCTGTTAGTATATCACTGTTTAATTAATTATATTATTACATTTCTGTTAGTATATCACTGTTTAATTAATTATATTATTACATTTCTGTTAGTATATCACTGTTTAATTAATTATATTATTACATTTCTGTTAGTATATCACTGTTTAATTAATTATATGATTACATTTTTGTTAGTATATCACTGTTTAATTAATTATATTATTACATTTCTGTTAGTATATCACTGTTTAATTAATTATATGATTACATTTATGTTAGTATATCACTGTTTAAGTAATTATATGATTACATTTCTGTTAGTATATCACTGTTTAATTAATTATATTATTACATTTCTGTTAGTATATCACTGTTTAAGTCATTATATTATTACATTTCTGTGACTATGTTACGTTTATAGGAGTAAGTTCTGGGTACCAGGAGGATGCTGTGTGATACTTACTAAGGCAGATATTATCCTTGAAGAAGTTAACGAATTTCAAGCAATCGTCAATGTAGTTTCCGCTGTTGCTGCAGTCACACCAGGGCGACACACTAAGGCTGCTGGACTCCAGGTAATTAGGGGTGATCCCTGTGCCTGGAAAGAATAGGAAAAAAATACTGCAAATGAATCAAGATACAAAGAGCAGGGATAGGAAATGGTAAAAACGTGTTATTTTAACTCCCGGCATCATGTACAGGTGTAGAAGGAGATTCAAATATCCTCCTAACATCGAATCAAACTCTGTGGAAATTACCATCCCACGAATATATATTTTCAGAGTCAATGGCAATATTAATCCTAATCATTTTGAATGATTTATCTTGGACACAATTCCTCTGTATTCCAGTAACTGTGAGATGGTGTTACCCAGAAAAGCTATGTTTATTAGACATGAGATATCCCAGAATAAAAGGTAAATAAGCAACGCATGTAACTATTCCCAAACTAAGCTACACAATATATGTATTTAAATATATCTTTAGTTAAAAAGCAGCTTTATAACGTCTTCTGTTAGGGGTCCCATGGATCGATATGACAATGACAGTGGCCATATTGGCAGGGAGGCATGAATGGAGTCACGATAGTACATAGCCTACTTACTATTGCCGGATATTCTGTGTTCAGCTCCACGGAATGAGATTAATAATAACCAGTAGGTGGAAAGTCGGTAACAGATAGGATGTTTGCCTCTTTACTATCGAGTGCATAGGTAGGTATCACCACTTACCAAAGCCAAGCACACCCTCTCTAACTCCCCCAGGTCCTCTCAGGCTCTAACACACTCAAACCCACTGCAACAACAGGTTCATATTTACAAAGATCTTTCATTCAGATCCACAGAGCTCTGCCAGGGATGGAGGTAATAGTGGGCAGCAGTGAGGAGGGCATTTATAAAACCCATTTCATTAGTAGAATCGATATGCCCTGTCTAACGCTTCCTTCAATGAAGAATTTTCTAAATGTTTGCTCTGCGAGACATCTTGGAAATAAATGGTATTAGGAAGCAATTCTCTGGAGTCCCTGTCAGACCGTGGCAATGAGAGTTTTAAAGTGTCTTAATGTGTAATTGGGAGACTTGCTGATGGGCCCGTAAAAGGTTCTCCTTTAAATGTAATTGAGAATTTAACCTTCATGTAAATGGGCCCTGTTACATGTTGTGCAGCATTGGGTCTGTATCATAGACAACGTGCAGAGGGAGAACGTCTTTAATATTTCATTTATGGTTTATTTGGGATTTCTTTTATTTGGTGAGTTAATAGTGCAACCGTTACTAGGTTACAAATAGTGAATGAACTGAGGCCATTTCAAACTAGCACTTAGAGTTAGTTAGCAGTTGTAACTAGAAGTAATAGTAAGTCAGCAGCTGTAACTAGCAGGTATAGTTAGATAACAGCTGTAACTAGCAGGTATAGTAAGTCAGCAGCTGTAACTAGCAGTAATAGTTAGTCAGCAGCTGTAACTAGCAGGTATAGTTAGATAACAGCTGTAACTAGCAGGTATAGTAAGTCAGCAGCTGTAACTAGCAGTAAGTCAGCAGCTGTAACTAGCAGTAATAGTTAGATAGCAGCTGTAACTAGCAGGTATAGTAAGTCAGCAGCTGTAACTAGCAGGTATAGTAAGTAAGCACTTGTAACTAGCAGTAACAGTTAGATAGCAGCTGTAACTAGCAGTAGTAGTTAGCAGTTGTTTATATCAGTAATAGTTAGATAGCAGCTGTAACTAGTAGGTATAGAAAATTAGCAGCTGTAACTAGCAATTATATTTAGCAGCTGCAACTAGCAGTAATAGTAAGTCAGCAGTTGTAACTAGCAGTAATAGTTAGATAGCAGCTGTAACTAGCAGTAGTAGTTAGATAACAGCTGTAACTAGCAGTAATAGTGTCAGCAGCTGTAACTAGCAGTAGTAGTTAGCAGTTGTTTATATCAGTAATAGTTAGATAGCAGCTGTAACTAGCAGTTGTAGTTAGTCAGCACTTGTAACTAGCAGTTATAGTTAGATAGCAGCTGTAACTATGAGTAATAGTTAGATAGCAGTTGTTAATATCAGTAATAGATAGCAGCTGTAACTAGCAGTAATAGTAAGTCAGCAGTTGTAACTTGCAGTAATAGTTAGACAACAGCTATAACTAGCAGTAATAGATAGCAGCTGTAACTAGCAGTTATAGTTAGATAGAAGCTGTAACTAGCAGTTGTAGTTAGTCAGCACTTATAACTAGCAGTAATAGTTAGATAGCAGCTGTAACTAGCAGTTGTAGTTAGTCAGCACTTGTAACTAGCAGTTATTAGCAATTGAAGGGAAATGTATTCCAACATAATTTGGGGAATAAACTCTGTGACCTCATATTTCTTGTATAAAGCATTACTCTTGGACATATTCATTAAACAACCAATTAAACAGCAAAGTTTAAACTACCTAATATAGCTGAATTGTGACTGTACCTCAATTGTACAATTGTCCAAACTGATACTTTTTGTGAAAAAGTTTGCAATTTTGTTTTCACCCATGAGAGTATTCTGAATAAACAAATTTAAATATTCTGCAATGTGGCCTAAATTCACTAAACATACAAGGTGACATGATGTATGATTTGCTAAATGTAGGGTATAAAATAGATCTAGGAGAATTTCGACTTTTTCAAATCTCTGCTAATTTGGTATAAATATAGTATTTAGTGAATCATATTTATTGTCTATATGCATGTACTGGAACGGCAAATTATGTCCCCCCCTATATTGTATTTCATTTAATAGCCAAATCCTTAAAAATAAACTAGCAGGTATTTACATTAATAACATTTAAAGGGATAATACAGGCACTGCACCCATTCGGCTAATTAAAATGTTATAGAGCCAGGACACTGTCTTTGCAGCCTTAAACTGACAGAGTAAGTTAGTTAGTAGTTAGTGCAGCCTACAAGCCCTCTCAGTCAGAGAGCCATGAAATACCCAGTGCTAGTCACGGTGTCAACACGTGTTCTGAGAGTTGAGATACAATTGCTGGCTCTTTGATTGACATGGTTTGTAGGCAGGGCTCTGCTTTAAATCCCTATTTTGTCCTATTTAGGAAGGACAGTGTAGACACACACATTACTATACACCTTTTCTGTATTTACAAATGCCATTTAAAGATTTTTTTGTGTGTGTAATTCCATTTTGATGATATTTGGCTGCCTCCCAAGCAGTGAGAAGTCTCTGGCCGTACATAGAAAGAGTATTAAACCTCTCAGCAATCTGTGTGTATCTGGTAAATAGAAAGATCTATACGGTCCTCGCTTTCGTACATGAATCCTATTACCTGTTCAAAGTTTTTACCAGTTTTCCATCTCAAACTTTTCTATTATAGTTTATTGGAGAAATCGGAGATACAATTTATTGTGGCATTCTATAAAAAGCACGTTACGAGCTTTGTTCCCTTTAAGCCACTAGATAGGTAACATACCAGTTTGGCAAAACTACAAATCCCGTGACTAAAGCTGAGGTTAGCTGGAAACCCTTTAAGTGCTGCAGGAGAGAGTCGATAATAATATATAAATGTTTAATTGTACGCCACGAGTGTAGGAACTGAGACAGGGGGAGACAGGGGGAGACAGGGGAAAAAAATCCCTCTTGGTGTTGGTAGATTTTAAGGTGATAATATAACTAAACTGGCGGTCGCTGGAATCCAGACTCACACTTAATCTTTCCAGCCTTGTGTTTTTATTCATTACTGCTATTTATAAAGCGCCAACAGATTCCGCAGCGCTGTACAATTAGTGGAGAACGTACAATATACATAGGCAAATACAAGAGGTAGAGAGCGCCCTGCCCATAAGCTGATATCTAGCCATTGGAGCTCTTTTATACAACGTGCTTGGCTAGATGGCCCGTGAGCTTACAATCTAAAGGATACCGTGGGGATTTGAAACAATAGGTAGCAAGGAAAGGTTTGGAGGTGATGGCTGAAAGAGTTAACAGCAGCTATTGGTAATATATAAAGGGGATGAAGAGGTAATTGAGTGAGAATCTCAAACAGCTGGAGGAGCATGCTATATATTTAGGGGGAACCTGGGTGGGGAAAAAATGCAGAGCTTCACTATCCCCTGTTTACTATGAGTATGAGTATGAGTGTGAGGTGAGGCCTGGGAGTTATGGGAGTTTCTGCAGGATGTTAAATGCAGAGCTTTACTATCCCCTGTTTGCTATGAGTGTGAGGTGAGGCCTGGGAGTTGTGGGAGTTTCTGCAGGATGTTAAATGCAGAGCTTCACTATCCCCCGTTTGCTATGAGTATTAGTGTGGGGTGAGGCCTGGGAGTTGTGGGAGTTTTTGCAGGATGTTAAATGCAGAGCTTCACTATCCCCTGTTTGCTATGAGTGTGGGGTGAGGCCTGGGAGTTTCTGCAGGATGTTAAATGCAGTATTTCACTATCCCCTGTTTGCTATGAGTATTAGTGTGGGGTGAGGCCTGGGAGTTGTGGGAGTTTCTGCAGGATGTTAAATGCAGTATTTCACTATCCCCTGTTTGCTATGAGTATTAGTGTGGGGTGAGGCCTGGGAGTTGTGGGAGTTTCTGCAGGATGTTAAATGCAGAGATTCACTATCCCCTGTTTGCTATGAGTATGAGGTGAGGCCTGGGAGTTGTGGGAGTTTCTGCAGGATGTTAAATGCAGTGTTTCACTATCCCCTGTTTGCTATGAGGTGAGGCCTGGGAGTTGTGGGAGTTTCTGCAGGATGTTAAATGCAGTGTTTCACTATCCCCTGTTTGCTATGAGGTGAGGCCTGGGAGTTGTGGGAGTTTCTGCAGGATGTTAAATGCAGTGTTTCACTATCCCCTGTTTGCTATGAGTTTTAGTGTGGGGTGAGGCATGGGAGTTTCTGCAGAATGTTAAATGCAGTGTTTCACTATCCCCTGTTTGCTATGAGTGTGGGGTGAGGTGAGGCCTGTTTTTATGTTTAAGAGCTTTTCTGAGAAGCTCCCGCCCTATCTGAGCAGAATGCTCCCCTCGGCTGTTCCCACTTTCTATAAGCTCCGATCCAGTACCAGCACTTTATTTAGTCTACCTCAATACAAAAAGAAAGCAGCCCGATCCTCCTTCTCCTACAGAGCACCGCAATTGTGGAACGACCTCCCGCACACTTTCAAATCTTCCCCAGGCCTAAAGTCCTTTAAGATATCCCTCTCTACATACCTCAAAACAGAATGCCCCTGTCATGGTTGATTATATATTTCCTACCTGTTCTATGTTAAATTTTGTATTTATTGTGTATTAATATTGTTTTTGTATTTTATTGTACCCTATTGTATCAATGCAATGTTTTGTACCCTATTGTATCAATGCAATGTTTTACCAGGAATGTATCCTTCCTGGTAAAATATTTTATAAATAAATAAATAATAAATTTAAAAAGGTTATATGTTTCACTGTTTACTACAGATAAGAAACACAAGACTACGTTAAAGAAGTTGGCAACCACATACTATTTTAAAGACTCCAGAGTAATAATAGATTGATTTGCCTACAAAAAGCTGAGAAGATGTATCTCTCCAAGTGGGGATGGGATTACTATGAAAGGCTCTCCTCCTTAGATTTGTTCCTACACCGATGTTGTACGCTGACATTACAGAAGAAGACCCACAGTTGGTATGAAGGTGTAGTCTGTTGATCTGCCTTCTTCTCCATGGGACGGGCTAGTTACCAGATCGTGACTGTGCAGTTCCTACCTCTTCCATTAATGTATAAATGATGTGGACTAGTGACTTCATAACCACCCAATTCCCATCCTCCAAATGTAAATCCTGAACGATGTGTTCCTGATGTAAATCCTGAACTCCTTCAGCCTGCCCATTGCCTGAATAATTACAATGTAATGATTTCATGTACTCTGAGTGAGTTTATTAGCCAGCTTGCCACTGGGGGCTACAGAATAGCTTTAATGTTTCCCATCAAGCTTCACACACACCCTGAGATGTCCTAGAAAATATACCAAGAAGAATTGCCAACAGGTACTAACAGTGTACTCTAGCTGAGTCCCACTGATAAAACAAACATTTCTCTCTCCATGCATAGTGGAGTCTGTGCACTCCTGAGTTACTTTATAAACAGTTACATTTACATTATATTAATTATCCATGAGAAAATGAAGATCGTATTTCTTACCAATGAGACCTGAATAGGCCAGTAAACATTCAGCGTAATTCTCTTTCAAGCAACCGCTGGCCGAACGCAGATCAGGCTGACAATCGGTTAGGAAGTGAGCGAGGCGAGATCTGAAAAAAAGAATTAGAAAACCATCAGATCTGTGGATGTACTAACAGCAACTCAAATTCACCTCTACTCCATCACGCCATCGTTTTATATACATGTCAGTTCCTTATTTTCTGAAATATACAATTTACATACCACCCAATATTCTAAGTGGATAGACTTTTATTCTAAATACTTAACTTCACAAGCAACATGTTCATTCGAGTTCAGTTTGTCCATCCCAAAAATGTTTAGCGAATCGGCACTGAAATGGTCTCTACATAAATATTAACCCTTCCGTATATGTGGCTATTTAAATTTACTCAGCATTTGTGGAAGAATTGCAGTTTCTTTAGCTACAGAACATTCACAAAACTTGCATTTTGGACACAAAAGCTGATAATTGGAACGCGATGCCGAGGTAAAAACAAACCCCTTTTTTGCTCTACATAAATTAAACACATCCGTTGAAATCATTTTGCAGTCTAAACATTATTATTATCAATTTTTTTGTTGTTTTAAATTAAAAACTGAACAAGTGAATGGGTAATGTTTATTGTAATCTAGCTTGGTGATAATTAGATTTTATTCCTACAAAATCCAGGTTGGAATTTATGAAATAAAAACCATGTACGATTTCTGTTAATGTCAGATGGTAACCCAGGAGATGGGGAAATGGGGGAAAGATATGTTGTTTTTTCAAACATTTAATTATTTTATTACAAGAGGATGGTTTATTACATAGAAAGAGAATCTGAAAGACACAAGTAAACACTTTTTTCACAAAACCAGAACAGATTTGTGTACATCTAAAGCTTTTATGACCTCGAAGCTAACAAGGATCAATGGCTGGCTGGGTAGTGGTTTTCAGGAGGTCACTTAGAGGAAAACGATCATAAAATGTTCATTGATCAGTAAACAGATAAACAAGGCTTTGCTGATTAAAGACAAGGGTTATATTACATGTTTAGTCCAATTTTCTTTCACATTGTGTTTAAAATGTTGTTTTTTTAGAGCACACCAGAGACACGTCATGCTTTGTTCTTCTCTGGGGAACACACTAATGTTTGAATCTATCAGAATGCGAGATGTTGGTGATAGATGGTTAGTTTGAAACAGAATGGAATACAGAACAAAACTTAAACTGCGTCTTCGTCTCTAAGCTCGACAAATTGAATCCATTAATCGGTGGGTGGAATCGGCAACCAAAGAGAAAAGGCAAAATCTATTAATTATTCCAGATGTTGGATGTGTTAAAAATACAAATATAAAATCCGAGCCCTCTTTGTACGATTGGTTGTATTTATTTGTAGCCTTTAATTGTTCTTTTCAGCTCCGCTATAGGATTGGTTATTTCTGAATTATTATTTAACCACCGCTTCCCACTCAGCAAGGGGCTGCAACACCTCATTGGGCCCCTGATCAAAAATGGGCATCGGGTGGCTCCAAGTGCATGCGCCCTTTGAGCTTGCAGGCTCCAGTGCAGCCACGTAGTTCTGCTACTGAAGTCAAGATGTATTTATCATTATTAGACTTGTGCAACAATTCATTTCGGATAGTTTGTCCGAATAAAATTCCTCTTAATCAACTCCCAGCTCAACAGATCGACCGGGATTTACCTGTGGAGTTTTATTCATTGATTAATAATTATTTATATAACACCCGATACTATGCTGTACTATGGACATTTAACCATTTTAACCTCTAGATCAGCTCCACTATTGAGCTTGAACAATAATAATTAAAAATTTAATAATTGAAATCGTTTATTTGACTTTACTATGACTTGTCTCACGTGCTAATATGGAGCTCCAACTATTTAAATATTCTGTTCCAATGAGCAGTTTAACGGCAATTATGCAATTAGTAAATCAAAAAGAATATGCAAAGCCCACTCATTGACATTCCAGGCAGAGCTGGGGCAATTGGCCCACAAGGAACACATCATCATCTCAAATATGAGTCAGTCATTTTATACAAAAACAGTGGGGGGGAAAAGGAAATTGATTATTAAAGAAAAATAAAACCAGTTAAAAAAAGGAAATTGGAACTCTGTGAAAAAAAAGACAGAGAGTAAGTAAATAAAAGAATAAACACTAACATTTCATATATATAAATATCTCAAGTGTAAGAAGAGAATAAAGTAACCAGTGAGTGTAAATATTTAAAGTGAGAGGATCTGGAACACTGACGGAAGGATGAAACAACTAAAGAGTTCTAAAGCATCCTCTAGATCTCTGCCCGGGGAGACATAGCAGATCAGTAGTAAACAAGCATAACATAGAGGCTTATATCGAGGATGCAGAGATCGGACGCCACCAGTCAGCCAATATTAAAACCTGTAATTCATTTCTGTGAAGCTTTAGAAAGATAAACCGTAGCAGTTTGGCTCCTATCTCCTGCCCGCCTCGAAGGGCTAGCACTATATTGTTATGCAAAGAAAACTCTTTAATTTCTCTAAAGAGGTTAACAATATCTGTGGCACAAATCAGCAAATATCACCTGATGCAACAGGAGGTCCATGCATAACCCTATCCGTGCAAATATATTTTCCTCAGAGTCCAAACAGAATCTCACAAAAGGAAAGATTATCTCAGAGCATAAAGCACACAATCCTAGGCTCACATCATGATTAATGTCCTCACCTTCCAGGAGGGAATAGACAGCAAGATATATCTACAAAAACCGAGATATGAGATCTCAGACTGCCTGCCCTTAATCAGACCAAAATTTATTCAGATTGAGGCTTCGTTATCTTGCACAAACAGAAGGAAGCTTGTAATATCGCCGCCTGCGTTTCCCAGAGCGATTTGAAATACAGCAAGTTATTTATTTTTTCAATTTACTGAGAGATAAATCTTAATTTGGATTGAGATGTTCGATTGTGGCACAAATGCCACCATAAATTGCAAGTTGCGTCAGCTAGTGTTACTTAAATCGAATCAATCATTAGAATCGACTGTGAATGTATCCACAATCATAAAGTAATATTATAAGGAAGAGATGGATAAGCTTTGTAGAGCAAACATTTGAGAAGTACTTTCGTAATCTAGATGTGTGCCAAATGCTCACTGTGTCCACGGGGATGTCTGCTACATCTAACGAGGCCCAACATTGCCCACAGTGATTGTGTAGGGTTTCTGACCATTTCATACACGGGGATCTGCAGATAAAATCGGTTCTTGACGGTCCTTGTGTGTGGGATCATTTTGACATACAGGGAGTGCAGAATTATTAGGCAAGTTGTATTTTTGAGGATTAATTTTATTATTGAACAACAACCATGTTCTCAATGAACCCAAAAAACTCATTAATATCAAAGCTGAATATTTTTGGAAGTAGTTTTTAGTTTGTTTTTAGTTATAGCTATGTTAGGGGGATATCTGTGTGTGCAGGTGACTATTACTATGCATAATTATTAGGCAACTTAACAAAAAACAAATATATACCCATTTCAATTGTTTATTATTACCAGTGAAACCAATATAACATCTCAACATTCACAAATATACATTTCTGACATTCAAAAACAAAACAAAAACAAATCAGTGACCAATATAGCCACCTTTCTTTGCAAGGACACTCAAAAGCCTGCCATCCATGTATTCTGTCAGTGTTTTGATCTGTTCACCATCAACATTGCGTGCAGCAGCAACCACAGCCTCCCAGACACTGTTCAGAGAGGTGTACTGTTTTCCCTCCTTGTAAATCTCACATTTGATGATGGACCACAGGTTCTCAATGGGGTTCAGATCAGGTGAACAAGGAGGCCATGTCATTAGATTTTCTTCTTTTATACCCTTTCTTGCCAGCCACGCTGTGGAGTACTTGGACGCGTGTGATGGAGCATTGTCCTGCATGAAAATCATGTTTTTCTTGAAGGATGCAGACTTCTTTCTGTACCACTGCTTGAAGAAGGTGTCTTCCAGGAACTGGCAGTAGGACTGGGAGTTCAGCTTGACTCCATCCTCAACCCGAAAAGGCCCCACAAGCTCATCTTTGATGATACCAGCCCAAACCAGTACTCCACCTCCACCTTGCTGGCGTCTGAGTCGGACTGGAGCTCTCTGCCCTTTACCAATCCAGCCACGGGCCCATCCATCTGGCCCATCAAGACTCACTCTCATTTCATCAGTCCATAAAACCTTAGAAAAATCAGTCTTGAGATATTTCTTGGCCCAGTCTTGACGTTTCAGCTTGTGTGTCTTGTTCAGTGGTGGTCGTCTTTCAGCCTTTCTTACCTTGGCCATGTCTCTGAGTATTGCACACCTTGTGCTTTTGGGCACTCCAGTGATGTTGCAGCTCTGAAATATGGCCAAACTGGTGGCAAGTGGCATCGTGGCAGCTGCACGCTTGACTTTTCTCAGTTCATGGGCAGTTATTTTGCGCCTTGGTTTTTCCACACGCTTCTTGCGACCCTGTTGACTATTTTGAATGAAACGCTTGATTGTTCGATGATCACGCTTCAGAAGCTTTGCAATTTTAAGAGTGCTGCATCCCTCTGCAAGATATCTCACTATTTTTGACTTTTCTGAGCCTGTCAAGTCCTTCTTTTGACCCATTTTGCCAAAGGAAAGGAAGTTGCCTAATAATTATGCACACCTGATATAGGGTGTTGATGTCATTAGACCACACCCCTTCTCATTACAGAGATGCACATCACCTAATATGCTTAATTGGTAGTAGGCTTTCGAGCCTATACAGCTTGGAGTAAGACAACATGCATAAAGAGGATGATGTGGTCAAAATACTCATTTGCCTAATAATTCTGCACTCCCTGTATTAATGCCATAGGTTCCCACTGTGATGGAACAAGTGAGCTAGCAATCGTTTCGGATAAGAGTCATAAGGAAGTAACCAAAGGGTAATATAAATTATTTTTTCTCCATTGCACCTTTACGCAAGGTATATTTAGTGAAAACTCCTACTACCTGAAATGAGAATACATTTATTATTTTAGTTAGTTGTTAGTAACTACTTTTCCTATTTTATCTTTACAGTATCTTACACAGACAAGAGAAGTGAATTTTTTTTATCAGATAGCGACAAATGGTAAACTTTACCATCGAGCACAAACACCAGGCCCTGGTTAGCATTTACCAGGGACTAATGAAAGTATTTAGAAAATTGGGCAGACTAGATGGGCTGAACGGTTCTTTTCTGCCATCACAGTCTATGTTTCTGTTAATCTTCATGGGAAATGTTAAAACGTTGGGCAGCTGCCACTTACTAAATGTTAGGTTTGGTAGCATAGAAACAGCCATCTTTGCGATTATCATCTTGTCAGCAAACTGCATTATAGAGAGTACAAGTAAAGGGGAATACAATGAGAGAGAGAGAGAGAGAGAGAGAGAGAGAGAGACCAAAATCAATACATTGATTGGAAGGAAGAAAGGAGTGAATGAGAGACTTGAAGACAGCAGACAGACAGATCATGCCATAAATGTTAAAAATATCCCATTTTCCTCCCCAGATAAGACTTCATTTATAATAAACCTGACCCAGATTTATTTGGAACGAGGAACAGTACAGCCTCTAAGATGGGCCATGGGGAATACATTTTATTAATATCCTCAATACTAAAGAATAATGGAATTTAAGAAGTACACTTTGTATAAGTCTGCGTTTCATTAACAGCGACAGATCAACCATCACTATAAACTTACAGACTAAGCTTTTTACAAGTAAAATGTAATATGCTTTTAATACAGTAGATGTAACTCACAGTTTATTCAATAAGCTGGGGGTGGTGGAGACCTGATGAAAGAATTGTACATTTTAAGGCAAAATAGATAAATCTGGAAAAGGTCTAGGATGGAGAGTTTAGTGAGCTTGGCTATTCTCAGCCACGATTTGCAGCCGCCTTATCAGTTTTCAACAATTCGGTTTATTGGAAAATCCTTTATAAAGAACTTCTGTGGAATTTAGCGGTGTTAATAGTACTATTGCTATAAGGAAGGACATTTACGCAGCCTCATTGTTGCAGCCTTGGCAGTAGCTTGCTCCGGGGGATGGTCTATGGCCTCACAATGAGGACGTGGGGATAGCCCAGTGGAGGCTTGGTGAGAGGTTTTGAGCCAGAAAAGGGGCCTATATGGGCTTCTGTCCCAGCAGTTGGATCAACAGTGCAGAAGGAGATCGTTGTTGCAGCCTTGGCAGTAGCTTGCTCCTGGGGATGGTCTATGGCCTCACAATGAGGACATGGTGATAGCCTAAAGGTTGGATCAGCAGTGTCGGAGGAGATCGTTGTTGCAGCCTTGGCAGTAGCTTGCTCCTGGGGATGGTGTATGGCCTCACAATGAGGACATGGAGATAGCCTAGAGGTTGGATCAGCAGTGTCGGAGGAGATCGTTGTTGCAGCCTTGGCAGTAGCTTGCTCCTGGGGATGGTGTATAGCCTCACAATCAGGATGTGGTGATAGGCTATCGGAGGTTTGGAGCCAAAAAAGGGGACTAAATGACCCCATACTAGATCAGACTGCTTAGAGGGAGCACACCGAGTGAGCGATATATTAGACCATACTAGATCAGACTGCTTAGAGGGAGCACAGCGAGTGAGCGATATATTAGACCATACTAGATCAGACTGCTTAGAGGGAGCACGGAGCACGGCTAGTGAGCGATATATCGGATCACACTAGATCAGACTGCTTAGAGGGAGCACAGCGAGTGAGCGATATATTAGACCATACTAGATCAGACTGCTTAGAGGGAGCACAGCGAGTGAGTGATATATTAGACCATACTAGATCAGACTGCTTAGAGGGAGCACAGTGAGTGAGCGATATATCGGATCACACTAGATCAGACTGCTTAGAGGGAGCACGGCTAGTGAGCGATATATCGGATCACACTAGATCAGACTGCTTAGAGGGAGCACACCGAGTGAGTGATATATTAGACCATACTAGATCAGACTGCTTAGAGGGAGCACAGCGAGTAAGCGATATATTAGACCATACTAGATCAGACTGCTTAGAGGGAGCACAGTGAGTGAGCGATATATTAGACCATACTAGATCAGACTGCTTAGAGGGAGCACAGCGAGTGAGCGATATATTAGACCATACTAGATCAGACTGCTTAGAGGGAGCACAGCGAGTGAGCGATATATTAGACCATACTAGATCAGACTGCTTAGAGGGAGCACGGCTAGTGAGCAATATATTAGACCATACTAGATCAGACTGCTTAGAGGGAGCACAGCGAGTGAGTGATATATTAGACCATACTAGATCAGACTGCTTAGAGGGAGCACAGTGAGTGAGCGATATATCAGATCACACTAGATCAGACTGCTTAGAGGGAGCACGGCTAGTGAGCGATATATCGGATCACACTAGATCAGACTGCTTAGAGGGAGCACAGCGAGATCAGACTGCTTAGAGGGAGAGTGATATTAGACCATACTAGATCAGACTGCTTAGAGGGAGCACAGCGAGTGAGCTAGATCAGATATTAGACCGGATCACACTAGATCAGACTGCTTAGAGGGAGCACACCGAGTGAGTGATATATTAGACCATACTAGATCAGACTGCTTAGAGGGAGCACAGCGAGTGAGCGATATATTAGACCATACTAGATCAGACTGCTTAGAGGGAGCACAGCGAGTGAGCGATATATCAGATCATGCTAGATCAGACTGCTTAGAGGGAGCACAGCGAGTGAGCGATATATCAGATCATGCTAGATCAGACTGCTTAGAGGGAGCACAGTGAGTGAGCGATATATCAGATCATGCTAGATCAGACTGCTTAGAGGGAGCACGGCTAGTGAGCGATATATTAGACCATACTAGATCAGACTGCTTAGAGGGAGCACAGCGAGTGAGCGATATATCGGATAGCTCTACCATACTGAATGGTTAATATTCTCAGTATTACTGAACTTCTCGTAATTCAGAAGCCATGTACACTTTATTTCAGCTTATTTAACTTTCTGCAAAACAATTAAAGTTTATGAACTGTCTATGTGGAATGAGAAAACAGTAAATACTTTATTGGATTTGCGTTTCTATTTCATTTAAGCTTTGAGAGTTCAGTTCTACTAGGCAGCGATAATTTAATAGGAAATAAAAAATGTATCAATTGAATTAGTTAAAGATAAAGAACGTTTACCGCACAGCGGTAACCTCGCATGGTGGCCCCAGCGATGGCTAACTTCTAAATATGCAGCTGGTGTGAACTACAACTCCTATAATGTTCAGCCTGTGCAAGGGCTCACTGAAGCTTATTATATGGTTGGCACAGCCAAATAAACAGGGTTTAACGTGCTTCTCCAAAGTAGAAAATGGCCGTATGTACAAAAATATAACTAAAATGGTAATAAATCCAGGTGTACATAGAGATGCATCTCTTACTACAAATCAACCAGGGAGATATCTGCACAGAAGTTTTCATCAAACGATAGAAATATAATCGATGAATGTAAGTTCTGTGTGTCCGGTCCGTTTTATGAATACATGTTTTATATCTGAGCTCATATAATAGGATTTCACTTTTTATTTCCAAACAGAAAGCTCTGTGCGATGCTGGCACATATCACATGAGCAGACGGTTCATATAATCATCATTTCTCGCACAATGGATTTGTGGTGACAATAATTTGGCCGTATGGAGCATAAAGCTGCTTCATAATTTCATGACCCGGCGGGATTAGGGGTCTTTTCACCAGACAGTTGTTGTGAGCTAATTCTGACTCTAAAAATCCCAACAAAAATAGCTGAATTGGCAAAAAAACATTTAATTCAGCTGTTTTAGTGTAATCTGAGTAAGTTATACAAACATAAAATAACTCCAATAAAAAACATAAAAGAAATGCGTACATGGTTTTTGGACGCTGCCTGTCAAAGTATCCAGCTGGCAAAGCATCATGGGTAATGTAGTCTGCTAGTATCTGCACTCTGCCAATCACTTTGTACATTCATTATGTGACAGAGAATTGTATTGTGAAAGTAGGAGTCAGTAAATGGCAAACACTTTATATTCCAGTCATTGATTTTCTAAACAAGAATGCTGCAACATCCCATAAAGTCTGCAGTTTGTAGCAATTCTCAGCAGGTGGACACCCAGAATTCAGAAACCAGACAGATGTTTAGGGGGTACTAAACAGTGAGATGTGATGAGATGACAGCTGGAACAGCTGGGATACAAACTATCTCACACTTTCCCAAAGTGGGAGTTTTATCCCTAAACTGCTACTTTGGTCTAGAATTTAGAAATTACTTAAAATTCATCACAGTTTAAGGTTGGCAAAGCATCTTGGGAAATGTAGGTCATAACTGCAAGTGTAATTTATCTCTGCTATTCCCATATTAAGGCGTACATTACATCTGGAGTTGTTTCGCTATCAATCCACATTTACCAAACTACCCAGAAATGTTATCCTTGTTAAAACAGGTTTAAAAAAAACAGTGTCTCACAGGTTGAGGGCAGGGTTTGTAATGGCTGCAGACACCAGATCTGCAGCTATTGCGAGCTAATTTCCCACATAGCGGAAACAAAACATGGAAATAAAAATACATGTGTTTGCTTTTCAGATATATCTACTAAACTGTTAAATAAGTAAACGTTGATTGTACAGCTCATAAAGTGACTTTTGACATATTTAGGGATTTTGGTCGATAGTAAGAAAAGTATTTTAAAGTTCCTTTTTAACTCTCTTTCAGCCAGACTGAGATTGCTGAAACCTGAGTGTACTGAGCACTGGACGGAGAGTTTGTAAATGGTGGGATTGTGATCTGACGTCTCACTGGTGTTATTAATGTGTCCAGAAATATCACATATGCAATTTTTATTTCAACAAACCTCCGGGAATAATAAAAAAATGGAGAGTCCAACAGCCGCGAATCGCACAGATTTTGCCCAATATGAGATTTCACCTGATTGCAAGGACTAAGAATAATAAAGTGAAAAAATAATTTTTGTCTTAATTTCCTGGTAATATTTCCTTCCTGTCCGAGTCTGTGTGCTTGCACGGTTACTTACTGATTGTTTTGCTCAGAGAAGAAATTAGAAGATAATTAGATTGATTGCGTTAGCTCTTCCTGTGATCTGGTTTTACACATTTCATTGTCCCTGACTCTGTAATTTTCATTATTTAGGGAAAACGTGCATTACTGCCTTGTCCGCCTGCAGACATCCATACAAACCATGTCAGTGTTATGTATGTTACTGGCCAAGACGATGCCTTCTGCAGCACATTGTAAAATGAAACAGATAGAGATCTATCGCTAAACGTCTTTCTCTTCCAACATTTCTGAGTGTACAAGGTCGGCCGTGCTGGAATACCCACATCATGTAATGGTTTATATAGAACACCACCAAATACAAGGTTAACTTTCCAACGCCTGTTATTTACTGCAGTATGCAGAGAATGGGGTTTATATAAATTACTACTCCCAATAATCCCAACCAACAGACAAATGGACTATCTCCTTCCTCTACATCCGCATATCCAAGTTTGACAAATAGACCCCATTGTCGTTGTAGTCACTTGATTTCCTAACACTGTTGGAAGGCACATAAATGGTGCTCCCAGAACGCTTGCAGAATTCATCTATACCTTATGGTAGTTATGGTAGTTTGAATGAGATCCACTCCACATTTATCCTCCCTCCCCCCCAATAAATCAAATGAAGGCCCTTTTCATGTATTGCCCAACAGTTAAATAAACTATTAGAGCAGTTTATAAGAATTATGTTGGTTTACCAGCTCCAAATTAATACAATGTTTCACATACAAAACATCCAATTTGCCATCAGAAATGTTGGGGCTCCTCACACAGCTCAAGGCCTGGCCCCGAGTCCTTCCCAACAAGGATGATAGGGGCTGTGGGTAGGGGAGTAGTTTTAACTTGTAATCCAGCTTATCCCAACTTCATACCTATTAGCTGTGACTAAGGAAGAGAGAGGATACTGCCCGGAGGTGCAAGATGGAGTCTGCTGGGCCCCCTCTTTACTAAACATGCCAGCAGGGGCCCGCAGGTGCATAAATATATATATATATATGGTGACACCCTATGTATATATAAGCACATTGGGGTTATAGGGCCCGGGCTCCATGCAGCTCTACTGGCTGTACCCACGTGATTGCGGCCCTGCGTGATTTAATAGTTTGACCTTAGAGGTCAGAGGTTTTAAAGTTTAACCATGTTGGTACGGTGATTATATTACAAAACAAGCTGCACTGCCAGTGATAAGCCTTCACCATGAACACAGGATTCGGAGCAATTCTGGCAAACCCAGTAGAAATGGCCGTCAGATTAGTGATTTACACAACACGACAATCCATTCAATTCCACTCTAATATGAATAAAATAGATGTGAGCACCAACAAAGCCGTACATTATCTTAAACCAGCGGTAGATAAGAGGCAGAATCCTACCTGCAGCAGTTATGGTGACCGCAACATTCCCCATTAGGCTCCACAAGCTGCACTCCCCCAAGTGATGCCGCATTAGCCCTCAGTCCCAGGAGTACGTCCCCGAGCTGGGAATCAGATGCTGCCCTCTTCTTTTAGGGTAACAATATTTCCAGATGTAATATTGGATTTAGAGTGATGGACACTAAAATAAGTATGTTGGCGCTACACTGTAAGCTCATTCGATTAGGGTCCTCATCAACCTATTGTTCCTAACACAGTTTATAATGGTCTCATTTATTGTTACAGTTCCCCCTCAATAATATTGGAAAGCGCTACGGAATAAGTTGGCGTCATGTATATACTAATAATAAAACCTATGTTGTCAACAATGTATAAATAAATGTCCTAACAGAAGGGTAAACTTTTTAGCTGTGCTTTTAACATTTTTATAAAACTTTTAATGGATCACATAGTTTGCATCATTTGAAAATCACTCTATTGATGGCACAGCATAATGGGATACAAATGATTTACATTGTGTGCCAGGCTGTGCCCTGACAGCATCATGAGATATAAGTAATTTACATTATGTGCCAGGCTGTGCCTTGACAGCATCATGAGATATAATTAATTTACATTATGTGCCAGGCTGTGCCTTGACAACATCATGAGATATAAGTAATTTACATTATGTGCCAGGCTGTGCCTTGACAGCATCATGAGATATAATTAATTTACATTATGTGCCAGGCTGTGCCTTGACAGCATCATGAGATATAAGTAATTTACATTGTGTGCCAGGCTGTGCCTTGACAACATTTAGGAATATAAGTGAATTAAATTGTGTGCCGGTGTTCTGTCAGATTTCTCTACCCATCAGAAATTTCTACCCCCATGACGTCTGGTGAGGCAGATCAGCTGTCCCTGTGCTGGCACTCTTGATGGGTAAAGATTTTGAAATTATGTATAGAATTAATTTAAGCCGTACTCCTAGGATTAAGTGAGAGAGAGGTTAAATTAGCTACCTAACCATAATATTAACACTAACATTAACCCTAAATGTCCCATGTGCCTGTTCTTTAGTGAATGCCTTAACTATAATGTGAGCGTGAGTCTGGATTTACTTACCGTGCAGGACCTCTCTGAGGAGTTACCAGTCCATGTTTCGTCATCGGGAGTGACTATGGTCTCGCGCATGCTCTCAGCCTGCATCAGATTTCTCTAACTGTTAGGAATGCTAGCACGCATGTGTAGCACAGGGAACAGCTGACTCCGTGTCACCGGACGTGACGTGGGTGGGGAATTCTGACGGGGCAGATAAATCTGACAGAACTTAACTATTCCAGGACATTTTAGGTGCCTTCAAGACCTTCTGAAAACTATTTATGAACCGAAAATGTAATTTAGAAAAAGAACAAAGTATCTTATTTACACAGGTTTATAAATACATTTATTGCAGAATAAAGACACATAACTGGGAGACGTATTGCTGTGAAGCTTGGGTACTCGCTCAGACACACCAAAAACATTTGTTTCCCAGAAAAAAGGGACATTAAGATTTAAAAAGGGGGAGGAGGAATCACAAATGGGACCACAATAGTGACTGTCCCTCCTACATAGGGACCCTTGGAAGGTGTGGCCCTCTATAGCATTCACAACTGCTCTATACCAGAAAACACCATCTGTATTCTACCAACCCATAACAGGAAAAGCTTTGGAATAGATAGAATTCTGCTATAATTGAAATATACATTGAGTGCATTTACTGCAATGCTGAGAATTTCAATGAGCCTGCAGTGCAGTTATTATAAGAGTGCGCGCCGAGCTGGGGACAGAGAGACCACTTACCTGCATATGTAGTTGGTTTTGCAGGATTCCTGCAAGTTTAAACAGTTTGGTTTCTCTCTCTCCTCGTAGGAGCAGGCAGGGACGATAGTCTGCCTTCTTCGTTCTGTGCATGCGAAGTCCTTGCAGGAACAGAACAGCATGCCGTAGCTGTGCTTTGCCGGGACCTTGTCGAAGAATTGCCTGAGAGCTTTATGGCATTTCCTGCGGTTGCAGACCTCATTGGACATGCTGTTGGTACAGGGTGTGATGTACGCCGAGCGGTACTTCTTACACGTATCGTCCAGGTTGCAGGCTTTCGCTGCATCTAAGCAATCATTCCCCTTCGAAATCATGGTTTCTGGAAGAAATAATAATAGAATTTTACAAGCTGGCAAGTTACTCTGTGACAGACAGAACTATGTATTATCTATAGAGCACCAACATAGTCTGCAGCGATGTACAATGGGTATATAAACAAATCAAACAAACCATAAACACGTTACCTGGAGCTGTTAGAGTATTCACCGATACGTAGTAAAACCTGGATTGTGATACATTAGCGTTCGGTAACCTGCATACAATGCCTTATAACTTAGAACTGTTTATTTAAGAGTGTCGAACACTCTTGTGTTGTTAGTGTATTTCACTTAAAGGAATTTGCTCCTTTGTTCTATAAAATATGCTATGATATAGTGCGGGTTAAATCATTTGTTTTGTTCTTCAAACTTCATTTTCTAAAATGGATGAGAATTACAATTTTGGATGCATCGCCATCTGTTCCAGAACAAATGACAACGATACGCATCGTAATGTCCCCATATTAACAATTCATACTGCAGACCAGCTTTGTCGTAAATATAACATAACTCAAATTAAAGGAGAACTGGCACTTTTGTGGAAATGATACTGTGAATAAAACATTGAATTATTGCCTATAACTGTTATCTTATTTTTCATGTGAAGCTTTGTTTTCCTTTAAATGTATAGATTTACCAAATGACATCATAATCTAGTTCAGTTCTGACATTGTCAGGGCACACAATGCAAATGTAGGAGAGACATAGTAACATTGTATCATTTCTCCTCCTCTCTGTGCTCTCTCTATACTGACTGGCAGGTGTAAAGGGCGGAGTTTATAACAATGATTGACAGGGAGCTAAGATGGAGGTGGCTCTCTCTATACGGACTGCCAGGTGTAAAGGGCGGAGCTTATAACAATGATTGACAGGGAGCTAAGATGGAGGTGGCTCTCTCTATACTGACTGCCAGGTGTAAAGGGCAGAGCTTATAACAATGATTGACAAGGAGCTAAGATGGAGGTGGCTCTCTCTATACTGACTGCCAGGTGTAAAGGGCGGAGCTTATAACAATGATTGACAGGGAGCTAAGATGGAGGCGGCTCTCTCTATACTGACTGCCAGGTGTAAAGGGCGGAGCTTATAACAATGATTGACAGGGAGCTAAGATGGAGGTGGCTCTCTCTATACTGACTGGCAGGTGTAAAGGGCGGAGTTTATAACAATGATTGGCAGGGAGCTAAGATGGAGGTGGCTCTCTCTATACTGACTGCCAGGTGTAAAGGGCAGAGCTTATAACAGTGATTGACAGGGAGCTAAGATGGAGGTGGCTCTCTCTATACTGACTGCCAGGTGTAATGGGCGGAGCTTATAACAATGATTGACAAGGAGCTAAGATGGAGGTGGCTCTCTCTATACGGACTGCCAGGTGTAAAGGGCGGAGCTTATAACAATGATTGACAGGGAGCTAAGATGGAGGTGGCTCTCTCTATACTGACTGCCAGGTGTAAAGGGCGGAGCTTATAACAATGATTGACAGGGAGCTAAGATGGAGGTGGCTCTCTCTATACTGACTGCCAGGTGTAAAGGGCGGAGACTGCCAGGTGTAAAGGGCGGAGCTTATAACAATGATTGACAGGGAGCTAAGATGGAGGTGGCTCTCTATACTGACTGCCAGGTGTAAAGGGCGGAGCTTATAACAATGATTGACAGGGAGCTAAGATGGAGGCGGCTCTCTCTATACTGACAGCCAGGTGTAAAGGGCGGAGCTTATAACAATGACTGACAGGGAGCTAAGATGGAGGTGGCTCTCTCTATACTGACTGCCAGGTGTAAAGGGTGGAGCTTATAACAATGATTGACAGGGAGCTAAGATGGAGGTGGCTCTCTCTATACTGACTGCCAGGTGTAAAGGGCGGAGCTTATAACAATGACTGACAGGGAGCTAAGATGGAGGTGGCTCTCTCTACGCTGCCTGCCAGGTGTAATGGGCGGAGCTTATAACAATGATTGACAGGGAGCTGAGATGGAGGCACCCAGTTACAGGATAAAGAACTGAGGATTTCTACATTTTATTTTTCACAGCTCACAGATACATATAGGGATAATTAAATATAATAAAACAAATTCTGGGAGATGACCGTTCTGGTTTAAATCACTCATTGAGAATTATTTCATACTGCGTGACTGATCATAGCAGCAGTTGTCTTGTCAGTTCCAATAGTAAGATTATGTGGGGTTTAGATGTCAGCAGTCAGCAGGAACCGGGTCTTATGGTGCAGAATCCACATGAAAAGTACTGAAGGCAGAGCTGGATCTGTGCTACTTGGCTCGATGAGTTGGACCTGCTAGCTGTGAGCCCAGTTATGGCTGATTTACTGCACAAAGTGATACTATGCCGAGAGTTTCTCCTGTCAATAAACACAACCCACGAACCCACGGACTTTAAAGGACCACTATAGGCACCCAGACCACTTCAGCTCAATGAAGTGGTCTGGGTGCCAGGTCCCTCTAGGGTTAACCCTTTTTGCTGTGAACAGAAAACTGCTATGTTTACTTTAGGGTTAATCCAGCCTCTAGTAGCTGTCTCATTGACAGCCGCTAGAGGCGCTTCCGCGATTCTCACATTGAGAATGCTTTCCTATGGACTGACTGAATGCGTGCGCGGCTCTTGACCGGCATGCGCATTCAGCTGATGACGGAAGAAGACGGAGGTGAGTGTTTAACCCCTTCCTCTCCCTTCAGCCTGGCGGGAGGGGGGCCATGAGGGTGGGGGGGACCTATTAATACTATAGTGCCAGGAAAACAAGTTTGTTTTCCTGGCACTATAGTGGTCCTTTATGTAATAGAGCATTCTCTCCGTCTGAGCAAATTAACCGCTCAACCATCCCACTAATTCTTTACAGAACACACATTCTGGGCTATTCACTAAAAAATAAATCCAAAGTGAATTAAAATTTAAGATGAAAAGTGAAAATCACAGCTTACTTTATTTTCCAGGTCAGTTATTTTGTCTTTAAATTTTAAATTCTATTTGAATTCTCCCTTCAGTAAATAAGTCTGAATGTATAGAAATTCTACCATGAGCGGTGTATTTCCCTCTGCTGCTTATTGTCTCCAGTGCCAGTATCTCCGACAGATTGTAAGCTCACGGGCCAACCTATTAAACACTATGTGCTAGCAGTTTGCAGTTTTGTAGTGACAGGATGTAACCAGTGCAGAAACCGTACCAGGATGGCGAATTTATCGTGTTCTGTCTGAACCCCAGATTGAGCATAACTGATACTCTTTGTATAGTTCCATGAACAAGGGCCCTGTATAAAATCTAACTAAATAGATCATTCAGAATAAGAAAATAATGAGAACCCAGGACCTCACATTAATCGATGGATAATATCTCATTGTAATTTCACCCAAATACTTTCCTTTACCAGATATATGTCTGTCTGTAAAATGGATCATGTTGATCTATAGCTAGTGATCCCACAATACTCTCTAACAGATCTTTACAACCCTAAGTGCTGCTTTCTCATTACATATCCGTTGATAATAGTTAAATAATAAATAATATATACATGGCACCATTCTATGTAAATTCCAACAAGTTCCATTTTTAGGTTGCTAAATTATGAAGTGACGTTTAAAATGGACAAATGATGGAGTATTAACCAGTTGTGACTGTCAGCGTCAGGCACATCCTTGACATTAAAAGGACATTAAAAGAATGGGAATTGTTTGTAGGAACAATATGCGTCAGTTTATACATGACAGAGGACACAATGTTTGTATTGGGAGATTAAATCCGTGGCTTCTACATAAAGAATAAAAGTAAGAAAACGGATGAAAAAAATGATCTTTTTATTATTTTGTTACTTTTTTCTGTAAAACAGCTAACCTCGACCAAATCATTTTCCCATGAAGCTCAGACAGCCTGATTTTATTTATAAACACAATTAAATAAAATGTAGATATTCAAACTTAAACAAAATTTTATAAAACATGTTCTGTCAGCAGCTTTAAATGCTCATTTGCACTCAGAAAAGCAAGAATACCTGTCTAATTACGGTGTAATCTGCAAGGCTTGTAGTTATTGGATATGCGCACGGTACTATCTAGACTGTAATTTGAGTAATTATACGATTGCTTTTTGCCAGTAAAGGAAATAATATGCAAACGGTTTGCAGAGATCTTTGGACATTATCTTGTAATTGCAACGTGATTATCTTGGTTTTGTCCCCGCTATACGTGGAGGGGTCCTGTGCAGAGTTTAAGGAATGATATCACTGTATCGTGTGGTAAATGCTTCATCATGCTTAGAGACACAATCAGGGCTGGAATGTTTTCCAAAAGCCTCATTTGTCAAGGGATAAATTTACTTATCCTGACACGGTGCAGCGCCGTCCCCTCCTCTACCGCCACGGGCCATCATTCATCACAGTCTGCAGAGAGTACGCCACACGTTGAAAGCACTTCTCATAAAACTTACGTAAAACTCATAAAGGGGTAACAAAGAGTTGGCACTCTGAACTTGTTACAGGATAAAATACGATTCAGTAATAGATATAAATATATTTATAGAGCGCCAACATATTCTGTAGACTTTACATCCCTGCATGCCGTTGCTGTGTAGATGTCTTGGTCCATGGCTCGAGAGAATACGTACAGCCTTATTTATCAAATTACTTGACAGGCGCACAGTCGGATTTGCCGGCATATGCGCTAACCTTACCCAAACCCCCATTAAAACACGGACACAGGTTATACTGTTGGAAATAATTAGTCCACAGCTTTATTAAATTATTAATAAAATAATTAAGGAATAACAAATGGGGTCATTGCCAACAAATCTTATAAAAGTTAACATCCCCCCATATACATAACATACCCCTAGCAATGACACAACAATAATAACAATAGATAACAATCTAAATAACATGTTAATACAGAAACTGGCCGCCCAATTTGACCACATTTCCACCAGGTTAAATTGTAGGGGTGTATCGAGACACCGCTACCCACCATATCGATTGTAGGGGTGTACCAAGACACCGCTACCCACCATATCCATTGTAGGGATGTACCAAGACACCGCTACCCACCATATCCATTGTAGGGGTGTACCAAGACACCGCTACCCACCATATCCATTGTAGGGGTGTACCAAGACACCGCTACCCACCATATCAATTGTAGGGGTGTACCGAGACACCGCTACCCACCATATCCATTGTAGGAGTGTACCAAGACACCGCTACCCACCAGTTCCAGTGTAGGGTGTACCAAGACACTACCACACCCCCAGGTTCGGAGCCTCCGAAGGGCTCGAACCTACCAAAAACATGCAACACTGCCCAATCAACACTAAACCTCAGGATGCCCACTTTCTCCTCCATCTACCCTCCGATTTAACCAGGCCATTCCCCACCGCTGTGAAAAAACGGGAAATCAACTAACCTAACCAAATACAGGGAGGGTGGGAGGGACAACTGACAGGTAAGCTTAGGTACAGTTAAAATGGCCACTTCATATATTGGCTGGTATAAATACTCCCCTTATGGCTCCGTCCTACCCAGCATGCTAGCTGTCACTAAATTCCTGTGGCTGCTATGCCTACCTCCTGGCTCTGTCAAGGCCTATTCCTCTTAGCTGCGCTGATCCATGGGCTACTTATCTTGCAGTTTAGCCGATTAGATCGTATGATTGAAAGTTTTGGTGTTCATGAGATGAAATCAGACGGAATGGAAAGCGGTTCATGATTGGTGGAGCTACTTCCTGGTCTGGGATGGGGCTCCTACCGCTTTGCCTTGCAAGTGCATCAGCTGAGAGGCTTTTAAAGGGGTGTTTCTTTTTAATTTTATTAAAATGTATCAATGGCGTGTCTGTATTCCCAGCCTGGAGATTGATTTAATTACAGCATGAAAAGAGCTGGCTTTGTGAGGACAATAGGGAAATACATGGGGTTATTTGACAAAGGTTTGGAAGTATTTCATAAAGGACCAGATATTCTGACCTTAGTGTGATTGTACTAAGAGTACAGAGGCATTGATCATTGAACTGGGAATCGTGAAGAATTGTCAAGAAAGTTCTAATTTTAGGTTAAAAGAACTGAATTTGAATATCTTTTTCAGCTCATCTTTTTTAAAAGAACATTTGCAATTTCTGCATCCATTCTCCAAAATGCTGATTAATTAATATAAGGTTAGGTATGTTCTGTGAAATGATAATGGCCTTGTGGGGGAGGAGGGAGGGGGGGGAAGGTTCAATGTTTGAGGGGTCTCCCCAATTTATAGCCTGAGCAGCCTCATCCATTAAACTCCTTCCTCAAACCTCCCCACGACTGTAACAGAGAATATATTAATGATCCCAAGCTGGGTGGGCCAAGGCTCTCAGTGTCAGATATCTCTCTGGATTATGTTTAACTATAATATTGGAGTAACTGGAGATCAGGGGTTTGTGAGTAGTGGGGGGAGATGATCAGGGTTGGTGAGTGGAGAGGGGCTTGGATGATTCATGTCAAGGTCATCGAGCAATGTAAAGTAATGAATGGGAATAAACCGCCTTAAATACACACAAACTGCAATCAATGTATCGTTATCTTAACCCTATAAAGAAAACCCCAAAACTGAATGAATCAAGAGTAATGGGCAGTCACATGAATCCCCACTCTGCTCTGTATGGTGTCACTTTGATGTCATACACCGCTGTGTATAATATCCCTCTGATGTCATGCACTGCTGTGTATAATGTCACTCTTATGTCATACACTGCTGTGTATAATATCCCTCTGATGTCATGCACTGCTGTGTATAATGTCACTCTGATGTCATGCACTGCTCTGTATAATGTCACTCTGATGTCATACACTGTTGTGTATAATATCACTCTAATGTCATACACTGCTGTGTATAATGTCACTCTAATGTCATGCACTGCTGTGTATAATGTCACTCTGATGTCATGCACTGCTGTGTATAATGTCACTCTGATGTCATACACCGCTGTGTATAATATCCCTCTGATGTCATGCACTGCTGTGTATAATATCCCTCTGATGTCATGCACTGCTGTGTATAATGTCACTCTGATGTCATACACTGCTGTGTATAATATCCCTCTGATGGCATACACTGCTGTGTATAATGTCACTCTGATGTCATGCACTGCTGTGTATAATGTCACTCTGATGTCATATACCGCTGTGTATAATATCCCTCTGATGTCATGCACTGCTGTGTATAATGTCACTCTGATGTCATGCACTGCTGTGTATAATATCACTCTGATGTCATTCACCACTGCGTATAGTGTCACTCTGATGTCATACACTGCTGTGTATAATATCCCTCTGATGTCATACACCACTATGTATAATATCCCTCTGTCATACACCGTTGTGTATAATATCACTCTGATGTCATACACTGTTGTTTTAATATCACTCTGATGACATGCACTACTGTGTGTAATATCATTCTATAATATGGTTTTTATATTGTGTAATTTTAAATATTAAAGTATATTTGGTAACCTTTTATTGTACCATTTATCTTTTTATACACATATATTTATTATTGTTACCTGGCATCATTCCTTTTTATTCGCTGGACTCCAAGCAATCCTAGGTGGGGATTATACCACCAGCGCGAACTACCAGGAGCAGTTGACCTGCTCCTGTCTTGTGAGTATCCACTTTTATTTTTATATATTTTATTCAAAGTTTTACGCAGAGAACACTATTTGCTGTCTCTTTTTATTTGAGTATCTTTCATATTACGGAAGGAGGAAGTATGCGAAGGAAAGTCATTCCATATCCTACAAGCGGGGATCTAAACCGCTGTACGCCCTCTATACCAGAGCGGGTTCTAGCTCTTTTAAATGTGAGTTTGCAATCAAGTTTTACATTTTAACTTCCTTTTTTCAAGATATACTACACTATTTTGGCTCTGTATTTGTTTTTATCTCTTACATATGAGACGGTCCATAAGGAAGATAATAAGCAAGACTACTGTTTCGGACCAAGTACCATTACGATTTCAACGGACATTGCCAGATAAGACTTTCTCTTTTTATCCATTGATTTTATCTGGACTTTCAGTATTATTTAAAGTTTTATCCAAGCGCAGCCCTTTCTTGTATTTTTTTACTTTTTTGTGTTTTATTCTAAGGGTTCTTGAGGGATTCCCTTATAGGGTTGCTGCTAATCTGTGTTATTTAGCGCTCACTCATTGTTCTGGTTTTATTGTGTGTAATATCACTCTGATGTCATACACTGCTGTGTATAATATGATTCTGATGTCATACACTGTGTATAATATCCCTCTGATGTCATACACTGCTGTGTATAATACCACTCTGATGTCATACACTGCTGTGTATACTATCACTCTGGTGTCATACACTGCTGTGTATAATACCACTCTGATGTCATACACTGCAGTGTATAATATCACTCTGATGTCATACACCGCTCTGTATACTATCACTTGGGTGTCATACACTGCTGTGTATAATATCCCTCTGAAGTCATACACTGGTGTGTATAATATCACTCTGATGTCATACACATCTCTGCATTTTTCTAAGTGATGTCACGCTGAGGATATCCATAGCTGTGTGGTGATCTTAGGCACCTGCCTAGTGCCCAGAGGATAAACAGATGCCCCAGGAAAAAATTGGGTTGTTTGGCTGCATTCCCCACCTATGTATGAAGAAAGAAGGAAGGGCCCAAACTGGTTACCAGCCATGGGCCCAGTGGGATTTTAGTCCTTTTCTTGTGATGATGTCACTGTTAACCTCAGCTTTGCTCTGTATAATGTACTATATTGTAATGTGTGATATCACTCAATGTCATGCACTGCTCTGTATGGTGTCACTCAATGTCATGCACTGCTCTGTATGATGTCACTCAGTGTCATGCACTGCTCTGTATGGTGTCACTCAATGTCATGCACTGCTATGTGTGATGTCACTCAGTGTCATGCACTGCTGTGTGATGTCACTCAGTGTCATGCACTGCTCTGTATGATGTCACTCAGTGTCATGCACTGCTCTGTATGGTGTCACTCAGTGTCATGCACTGCTATGTGTGATGTCACTCAGTGTCATGCACAGCGCTGTGTGATGTCATCCAGTGTCATGCACTGCTCTGTATGGTGTCACTCAATGGCATGCACTGCTCTGTATGATGTCACTCTGATGTCATGCACTGCTCTGTATAATGTCACTCTGATGTCATACACTGTTGTGTATAATATCACTCTAATGTCATACACTGCTGTGTATAATGTCACTCTAATGTCATGCACTGCTGTGTATAATGTCACTCTGATGTCATGCACTGCTGTGTATAATGTCACTCTGATGTCATACACCGCTGTGTATAATATCCCTCTGATGTCATGCACTGCTGTGTATAATATCCCTCTGATGTCATGCACTGCTGTGTATAATGTCACTCTGATGGCATACACTGCTGTGTATAATATCCCTCTGATGGCATACACTGCTGTGTATAATGTCACTCTGATGTCATGCACTGCTGTGTATAATGTCACTCTGATGTCATATACCGCTGTGTATAATATCCCTCTGATGTCATGCACTGCTGTGTATAATGTCACTCTGATGTCATGCACTGCTGTGTATAATATCACTCTGATGTCATTCACCACTGCGTATAGTGTCACTCTGATGTCATACACTGCTGTGTATAATATCCCTCTGATGTCATACACCACTATGTATAATATCCCTCTGTCATACACCGTTGTGTATAATATCACTCTGATGTCATACACTGTTGTTTTAATATCACTCTGATGACATGCACTACTGTGTGTAATATCATTCTATAATATGGTTTTTATATTGTGTAATTTTAAATATTAAAGTATATTTGGTAACCTTTTATTGTACCATTTATCTTTTTATACACATATATTTATTATTGTTACCTGGCATCATTCCTTTTTATTCGCTGGACTCCAAGCAATCCTAGGTGGGGATTATACCACCAGCGCGAACTACCAGGAGCAGTTGACCTGCTCCTGTCTTGTGAGTATCCACTTTTATTTTTATATATTTTATTCAAAGTTTTACGCAGAGAACACTATTTGCTGTCTCTTTTTATTTGAGTATCTTTCATATTACGGAAGGAGGAAGTATGCGAAGGAAAGTCATTCCATATCCTACAAGCGGGGATCTAAACCGCTGTACGCCCTCTATACCAGAGCGGGTTCTAGCTCTTTTAAATGTGAGTTTGCAATCAAGTTTTACATTTTAACTTCCTTTTTTCAAGATATACTACACTATTTTGGCTCTGTATTTGTTTTTATCTCTTACATATGAGACGGTCCATAAGGAAGATAATAAGCAAGACTACTGTTTCGGACCAAGTACCATTACGATTTCAACGGACATTGCCAGATAAGACTTTCTCTTTTTATCCATTGATTTTATCTGGACTTTCAGTATTATTTAAAGTTTTATCCAAGCGCAGCCCTTTCTTGTATTTTTTACTTTTTTGTGTTTTATTCTAAGGGTTCTTGAGGGATTCCCTTATAGGGTTGCTGCTAATCTGTGTTATTTAGCGCTCACTCATTGTTCTGGTTTTATTGTGTGTAATATCACTCTGATGTCATACACTGCTGTGTATAATATGATTCTGATGTCATACACTGTGTATAATATCCCTCTGATGTCATACACTGCTGTGTATAATACCACTCTGATGTCATACACTGCTGTGTATACTATCACTCTGGTGTCATACACTGCTGTGTATAATACCACTCTGATGTCATACACTGCAGTGTATAATATCACTCTGATGTCATACACCGCTCTGTATACTATCACTTGGGTGTCATACACTGCTGTGTATAATATCCCTCTGAAGTCATACACTGGTGTGTATAATATCACTCTGATGTCATACACATCTCTGCATTTTTCTAAGTGATGTCACGCTGAGGATATCCATAGCTGTGTGGTGATCTTAGGCACCTGCCTAGTGCCCAGAGGATAAACAGATGCCCCAGGAAAAAATTGGGTTGTTTGGCTGCATTCCCCACCTATGTATGAAGAAAGAAGGAAGGGCCCAAACTGGTTACCAGCCATGGGCCCAGTGGGATTTTAGTCCTTTTCTTGTGATGATGTCACTGTTAACCTCAGCTTTGCTCTGTATAATGTACTATATTGTAATGTGTGATATCACTCAATGTCATGCACTGCTCTGTATGGTGTCACTCAATGTCATGCACTGCTCTGTATGATGTCACTCAGTGTCATGCACTGCTCTGTATGGTGTCACTCAATGTCATGCACTGCTATGTGTGATGTCACTCAGTGTCATGCACTGCTGTGTGATGTCACTCAGTGTCATGCACTGCTCTGTATGATGTCACTCAGTGTCATGCACTGCTCTGTATGGTGTCACTCAGTGTCATGCACTGCTATGTGTGATGTCACTCAGTGTCATGCACAGCGCTGTGTGATGTCATCCAGTGTCATGCACTGCTCTGTATGGTGTCACTCAATGGCATGCACTGCTCTGTATGATGTCACTCTGATGTCATGCACTGCTCTGTATAATGTCACTCTGATGTCATACACTGTTGTGTATAATATCACTCTAATGTCATACACTGCTGTGTATAATGTCACTCTAATGTCATGCACTGCTGTGTATAATGTCACTCTGATGTCATGCACTGCTGTGTATAATGTCACTCTGATGTCATACACCGCTGTGTATAATATCCCTCTGATGTCATGCACTGCTGTGTATAATATCCCTCTGATGTCATGCACTGCTGTGTATAATGTCACTCTGATGGCATACACTGCTGTGTATAATATCCCTCTGATGGCATACACTGCTGTGTATAATGTCACTCTGATGTCATGCACTGCTGTGTATAATGTCACTCTGATGTCATATACCGCTGTGTATAATATCCCTCTGATGTCATGCACTGCTGTGTATAATGTCACTCTGATGTCATGCACTGCTGTGTATAATATCACTCTGATGTCATTCACCACTGCGTATAGTGTCACTCTGATGTCATACACTGCTGTGTATAATATCCCTCTGATGTCATACACCACTATGTATAATATCCCTCTGTCATACACCGTTGTGTATAATATCACTCTGATGTCATACACTGTTGTTTTAATATCACTCTGATGACATGCACTACTGTGTGTAATATCATTCTATAATATGGTTTTTATATTGTGTAATTTTAAATATTAAAGTATATTTGGTAACCTTTTATTGTACCATTTATCTTTTTATACACATATATTTATTATTGTTACCTGGCATCATTCCTTTTTATTCGCTGGACTCCAAGCAATCCTAGGTGGGGATTATACCACCAGCGCGAACTACCAGGAGCAGTTGACCTGCTCCTGTCTTGTGAGTATCCACTTTTATTTTTATATATTTTATTCAAAGTTTTACGCAGAGAACACTATTTGCTGTCTCTTTTTATTTGAGTATCTTTCATATTACGGAAGGAGGAAGTATGCGAAGGAAAGTCATTCCATATCCTACAAGCGGGGATCTAAACCGCTGTACGCCCTCTATACCAGAGCGGGTTCTAGCTCTTTTAAATGTGAGTTTGCAATCAAGTTTTACATTTTAACTTCCTTTTTTCAAGATATACTACACTATTTTGGCTCTGTATTTGTTTTTATCTCTTACATATGAGACGGTCCATAAGGAAGATAATAAGCAAGACTACTGTTTCGGACCAAGTACCATTACGATTTCAACGGACATTGCCAGATAAGACTTTCTCTTTTTATCCATTGATTTTATCTGGACTTTCAGTATTATTTAAAGTTTTATCCAAGCGCAGCCCTTTCTTGTATTTTTTTACTTTTTTGTGTTTTATTCTAAGGGTTCTTGAGGGATTCCCTTATAGGGTTGCTGCTAATCTGTGTTATTTAGCGCTCACTCATTGTTCTGGTTTTATTGTGTGTAATATCACTCTGATGTCATACACTGCTGTGTATAATATGATTCTGATGTCATACACTGTGTATAATATCCCTCTGATGTCATACACTGCTGTGTATAATACCACTCTGATGTCATACACTGCTGTGTATACTATCACTCTGGTGTCATACACTGCTGTGTATAATACCACTCTGATGTCATACACTGCAGTGTATAATATCACTCTGATGTCATACACCGCTCTGTATACTATCACTTGGGTGTCATACACTGCTGTGTATAATATCCCTCTGAAGTCATACACTGGTGTGTATAATATCACTCTGATGTCATACACATCTCTGCATTTTTCTAAGTGATGTCACGCTGAGGATATCCATAGCTGTGTGGTGATCTTAGGCACCTGCCTAGTGCCCAGAGGATAAACAGATGCCCCAGGAAAAAATTGGGTTGTTTGGCTGCATTCCCCACCTATGTATGAAGAAAGAAGGAAGGGCCCAAACTGGTTACCAGCCATGGGCCCAGTGGGATTTTAGTCCTTTTCTTGTGATGATGTCACTGTTAACCTCAGCTTTGCTCTGTATAATGTACTATATTGTAATGTGTGATATCACTCAATGTCATGCACTGCTCTGTATGGTGTCACTCAATGTCATGCACTGCTCTGTATGATGTCACTCAGTGTCATGCACTGCTCTGTATGGTGTCACTCAATGTCATGCACTGCTATGTGTGATGTCACTCAGTGTCATGCACTGCTGTGTGATGTCACTCAGTGTCATGCACTGCTCTGTATGATGTCACTCAGTGTCATGCACTGCTCTGTATGGTGTCACTCAGTGTCATGCACTGCTATGTGTGATGTCACTCAGTGTCATGCACAGCGCTGTGTGATGTCATCCAGTGTCATGCACTGCTCTGTATGGTGTCACTCAATGGCATGCACTGCTCTGTATGATGTCACTCAGTGTCATGCACTGCTCTGTATGACGTCACTCAATGTCATGCACTGCTATGTATGATGTCACTCAGTGTCATGCACTGCTCTGTATGATGTTACTCAGTGTCATGCATTGCTATGTGTGATGTCACTCGATGTCATGCACTGCTATGTGTATTGTCACTCAGTGTCATGCACTGCTCTGTATGATGTCACTCAGTGTCATGCACTGCTATGTGTGATGTCACTCGATGTCATGCACTGCTCTGTATGATGTCACTCAGTGTTATGCACTGCTCTGTGTGATGTCACTCAGTGTCATGCACTGCTCTGTATGATGTCACTCGATGTCATGCACTGCTCTGTGTGATGTCACTCAGTGTCATGCACTGCTCTGTGTGATGTCATTCAGTGTCATGCACTGCTATGTGTGATGTCACTCAGTGTCATGCACTGCTCTGTGTGATGTCACTCAGTGTCATGCACTGCTCTGTGTGATGTCACTCAGTGTCATGCACTGCTATGTGTGATGTCACTCAGTGTCATGCACTGCTATGTGTGATGTCATTCTTATCCCCACTCTTGTTACTGTGTTCCTGCACTGATGCCCAACATGTTACTCTGATCTATGCTCACGACTTCTGCAGTGACTTTTAACTTAATCTTCATTTTCAACCATCAATATGATAATAATTATTATTATTAAATTATTCTTTGTGCTCATATTTTCATTTCCTGATGATTCAGATGAACTTTGCATCTGGAAATCCAGTTTTTTATAATGGACGCTTATTACATCTGTTCCACAGCTTGCGATCATTTAAAGCCAAGTCCTTTCCTCTGTTAGATCAGTAGGGATACAACGTGACTTTAACACTTTACTTACTGTACCCCTCTTTCCTGATACAGGGGTGTGGGGGCAACATGACTATTACTCTTTACTTACTGTACCCCTCTTTCCTGATACAGGGGTGTGGGGGGCAACATGACTATTACTCTTTACTTACTGTACCCCTCTTTCCTGATACAGGGGTGTGGGGGGCAACATGACTATTACTCTTTACTTACTGTACCCCTCTTTCCTGATACAGGGGTGTGAGGGGCAACATGACTATTACTCTTTACTTACTGTACCCCTCTTTCCTGATACAGGGGTGTGGGGGGCAACATGACTGTTACTCTTTACTTACTGCACCCCTCTTTCCTGATACAGGGGTGTGGGGGAAACATGACTATTACTCTTTACTTACTGTACCCCTCTTTCCTGATACAGGGGTGTGGGGGGCAATGTGACTCTAACACTTTACTTACTGCACCCCTTATTACTGACACAGGGGTGGGGGGGTGCAATATGACTTTTCCTTATAATCGATACCAAGTCTTTACTGGTAGAATTATAAGTAAAATGAGTCAGGAGTTGATTGTTTGACGATGACCGTGAATTTTATTTGGACAAATGACTTAGAACTAACATTTTCCCATGTTCTGAGACAGTAGCTCATAGTTGTAAAGGGTTAAACAGTGCAGATTATCCAGAGCCAGCTGTAGCTAGGGTTTAAAATAAATGAATAATTAAGACGTGGGGAAGTAGAGATACATCAAGGTCAATGTGCCTTCACTAATGAACTCACCTCAACCACAAGGATTCTCCGAGAACCCTTTGCGCTGTCCATTCATTTATCAATACCACAGAAAGCCTGGAGAATCGCAGTGAATGCTCTTTGCCACATACTGCATTACACGAGGATAGATTGCTGGGTCTGTTCATGGTCGAGCCATGTGAGTGCACATTAGACCGTAAGTAAACCCTCTCGGAGGACGCTGCTACACCCAGCACAAGCAAGCCATTAGACAGAGCTCTCTGCTAATATTTCAAATGAAAAGCTTTTATGTCATGGAGATAACACACAGCCTTATTAAGCAGGCGCCTTGGGCTCTTAGTTTGTAGAATAAACCTTCACTCGATAATGAAGTTATTTCAATAAAAGTACAGACCGGTCCCATAACGAGAGAAAAGAGAAATAAATGTGATCCCCCACAAACCCATCTCAATAGGGGCTCACGGAGAGCTGCAGAGTTTGCTAATAAGGGGGGAAGGATAAAGAAGGACGTCTTTAACCCCTCACTGCCAAGCTCTTATTGGAAAGTTAGATAAAATAGCAAGAATATGTTTATGGAATCCACCAGTAAAGGTTTAATCCTCAAGGGATAGACCTCCAGTGGATTACAGAAGACACCTAAACGGACACTCCAGGGGTGTCCTGGGGCTTGACCCCTAGATAGACAAAAAAATTCTAAGTCAAATCACTGGAAAACCAGTGATTCGAACCTATACTGGAATTATAATGTAGAAAAGTAAATATTAATTGGTAATAACAAAATATATACAACACAACCTCTTGTCCAGATTGAAAGGTCATCCCAGTGTGAAAACAGCCTATTAGGCAAAACCTCCCTTGTACTGATCCGTGACTACAATATACTATAGACTACTGACTTTATATTTGTTTGGTCAAAGTCTAATTACAGTATACAATATTCATCAAAAAATTCACGGAAAAAAGTATCTAATTCCAAACGTACTACCTGTTAACATCAGAATAGTGGGATACTCATTGTAACAATATAGTATCAATTTCTAGATAGGAGAATGTCTGAATATCCATATTAAACTGAATAGCTTTTTGAAGCCCTATGTTCGCTAAAATTGCTAAAGTAGCAATAACTAAGTAGTTAGACTAAAAGGATATCTCTCAGACTAATATGATGAAAACAGGTGAAAAGACTGTTATGGTAACTTTTGTCTGTAGTCTAACTCACATAGTACTTAAAAAAGAGTGGAATTAGGACAGAGAAAGGAGGTTAGGAAAATATATAAGTGCTAATGTGCAGAACCATACTTAGGATGTTGGTTGCCTGCACATAGTGAGAGTGCCCTGTGAAAGAGTGAATAAAGTGAAAAACGGAAAACCGAGATATTAGTCGATATTAGTCTGAGAGATATCCTTTTAGTCTAACTACTTAGTTATTGCTACTTTAGCAATTTTAGCGAACATAGGGCTTCAAAAAGCTATTCAGTTTAATATGGATATTCAGACATTCTCCTATCTAGAAAGTGATACTATATTGTTACAATGAGTATCCCACTATTCTGATGTTAACAGGTAGTACGTTTGGAATTAGATACTTTTTTCCGTGAATTTTTTGATGAATATTGTATACTGTAATTAGACTTTGACCAAACAAATATAAAGTCAGTAGTCTATAGTATATTGTAGTCACGGATCAGTACAAGGGAGGTTTTGCCTAATAGGCTGTTTTCACACTGGGATGACCTTTCAATCTGGACAAGAGGTTGTGTTGTATATATTTTGTTATTACCAATTAATATTTACTTTTCTACATTATAATTCCAGTATAGGTTCGAATCACTGGTTTTCCAGTGATTTGACTTAGAATTTTTTAGATAAAATAGCAGTTTGGGTTTTAGAGGTCTCACAAAGATCTGTTATTTTCTTTTTTCAATCTCTTGTTTATGTGTGAATGTTACATTCACCTCTTTTTCTCTCTTTCTTTCCCCTTTCCTTATATTCCTTTCTTGATGTTCCTTCTCTGTTATATTTCTATCTATTCTCAGTTGGTTATTTGTTTTCTTATTTTCCCTTAATCTACTCTCCCTTTCTTGCTGTTTTTTTTTTCTCTTTTAGCTTTGAGTTCTCTCTCTTTATCTTTCTTCTCAATTGTTTTTGTGTTTTCTTTTTTTTATTATCTTTTAGTGTAAAGCTGATTAGCTCTGACACACACATCTTGCTGTAGAGGGGAGAAGTGACATTTTAAGTCTCTCTGCAGAGATACAGATGGACAGAAGGTAGTCCTGACACAGAATGTGTTGTAATAACAGCTGGAGCAATGACACAAACACAGATTAACAAACAGATAGATAGATAGACATACAGATAAACAGATAGACAGATTGACAAACCGATAGATAGATTGATCGACAGATAGAAAGATAGATAGATAGATATATAGATAGACAAACAGATAGATAGATTGACAGACAGACATACAGATAGATAGATAGATAAACAGACAGATAGATAGACAGATAGATAGATAAGCAGATAGATAAATAGATAGACAGACCGAAAGACACTGACAGTAAGACAGATAGACAGATTCAGACAGATAGACAGACAGACAGTAAGACAGACACTGACAGTAAGACAGACAGACAGATAGACAGACAGTAAGACAGATAGATAGACAAACCGATAAACAGATAGACAGATTGACAAACAGATTGATCGATCGATCGACAGATAGATAGATAAACAGATAGATAGACAGACAGACAGTAACACAGACAGACAATAAGACAGACAGATTCGGACAAACAGTAAGACAGATAGACAGATTCAGACAGACAGATAGATAGACAGACATACAGTAAGACAGACACTGACAGTAAGACAGACAGACAGACAGGTAGACAGACAGACAGTAAGACAGATAGATAGACAAATCGATAAACAGATAGACAGATTGATAGATAGATAGATAGACAGACAGACAGATAAATAGACAGACAGACAATAACACAGACAGACAATAAGACAGACAGATTCAGACAAACAGTAAGACAGACAGACAGACGGATAGACAGACAGTAAGACCGAAAGACAGATTCAGATAGATAGATAGATAGACAGACAGACAGTAGGACAGACAGTAACACAGATAGATTAGATATTTTTCACTAAGATGCATAGTCGCTATCGCTCACTGCGAACACGCTTAGTTCAGAACCCTCCTTGCTTGGCATTTTAGCATTGATGGAGGTACACAGGGCAGTAAATAAACAGCTCCCTGATAGGCACAGCTACAGCTTTACCTCTGGCCAACAGCATCGGTACGTGAGCTTGAATCTACAATATTAAATGCTTTTTGTCAATTTTACCATACAGCACATAACATTAACGTGGAATGAAGAAAATAATATTTAAATAATTATAATAATAATAAAGCTCTCCTTTCACATTATCAGCGTTAGATGGGCAGCCTGTTGTTATATTTCTGGATTAAGATTACCGCTATTACAAGCAGTTGAACGTACAGAATAAAAAATGTATCTATTATTAAATCTGGCCAATTAGGTTGCTACAATCATCAGAACCCCTGACAGATAAACCGTAAAAACATTGTTTTCTGGAAAAGTAGAAATCTGCAGTTTCTACATTGTAGCAGAAAACAAACCAGGAAATGAAATTCTCATATAAGGGGGTAACCCCTAATCAGCCACAGACATTAGATAATTGGTTACCCCTCAAATAGCCGGAGGGATGTGTGCTACAAAACGTCAAACCATAAAAATAATGATAAAAAGAGAACATTTGCAAATTCCAAAGGTGCCGTGACGGCTTTCATCAATCATTCCTACTGATATTTTATATTAATTTCTCTGCAAAATATATCACTATAGCAAAGCTCCGTACAGCAGCGTGTGGCTGGGGTGATAACAGGACAAAATGTGGGCTTTAACCATTGCAATTCCATAAAGACTTCTTCATCCCTTGGCATCACCCCTTACACCCCCTCCCATGCTACCGACAGATATTATGTGAAAAGTACAAACTATTTATTTTTACTAATCTTAAAATACATTTTGCTTCAAATAAACTATATACCAAATCGTCCAACATTTCAGATTGACAAAAAGGGGCGTAAGTGGTGGTGTGACAAGGGGCGGGGCTGTTCTGAGTGTGAGTGGGGGGGGGGGCGGGCTAGTGGGGCTGTTCTGAGAAATTTTAGGAGACAATTTATAGAACTAAAATGCAATTTAGAAGAAGAACAATGTATCTAATTTACACAGACTGATTTCTAAACACATTTACTGTAGTTTAAGGACACATTACTGGGGGTATTATTGCTGCGGAGTTCTGTTATACACTCAGACACATTACTGGGAGTATTATTGCTGTGGGGCTCTGTTATACACTCAGACACATTACTGGGAGTATTATTGCTGTGGAGCTCTGTTATACAATCACATTACTGGGAGTATTATTGCTGTGGAGCTCTGTTATACACTCAGACACATTACTGGGAGTATTATTGCTGTGGAGCTCTGTTATACACTCAGACACATTACTGGGAGTATTATTGCTGTGGAGCTCTGTTATACACTCAGACACATTACTGGGAGTATTAGCTGTGGAGCTGTCTGTTATACACTCAGACACATTACTGGGAGTATTATTGCTGTGGAGCTCTGTTATACACTCAGACACATACTGGGAGTATTATTGCTGTGGAGCTCTGTTATACACTCAGACACATTACTGGGAGTATTATTGCTGTGGAGCTCTGTTATACACTCAGACACATTACTGGGAGTATTATTGCTGTGGAGCTCTGTTATACACTCAGACACATTACTGGGAGTAGTATTGCTGTGGAGCTCTGTTATACACTCAGACACATTACTGGGAGTATTATTGCTGTGGAGCTCTGTTATACACTCAGACACATTACTGGGAGTATTATTGCAGTGGAGCTCTGTTATTACACTCAGACACATTACTGGGAGTATTATTGCTGTGGAGCTCTGTTATACACTCAGACACATTACTGGGAGTATTATTGCTGTGGAGCTCTGTTATACACTCAGACACATTACTGGGAGTATTATTGCTGTGGAGCTCTGTTATACACTCAGACACATTACTGGGAGTATTATTGCTGTGGAGCTCTGTTATACACTCAGACACATTACTGGGAGTATTATTGCTGTGGAGCTCTGTTACTGGGAGTATTATTGCTGTGGAGCTCTGTTATACACTCAGACACATGACTGGGAGTATTATTGCTGTGGAGCTCTGTTATACACTCAGACACATTACTGGGAGTATTATTGCTGTGGAGCTTTGTTATACACTCAGACACATTACTGGGAGTATTATTGCTGTGGAGCTCTGTTATACACTCAGACACATTACTGGGAGTATTATTGCTGTGGAGCTCTGTTATACACTCAGACACATTACTGGGAGTATTATTGCTGTGGAGCTCTGTTATACACTCAGACACATTACTGGGAGTATTGTTACTGTGGAGCTCTGTTATACACTCAGACACATTACTGGGAGTATTATTTGCTGTGGAGCTCTGTTATACACTCAGACACATTACTGGGAGTATTATTGCTGTGGAGCTCTGTTATACACTCAGACACATTACTGGGAGTATTATTGCTGTGGAGCTCTGTTATATACTCAGACACATTACTGGGAGTATTATTGCTGTGGAGCTCTGTTATACACTCAGACACATTACTGGGAGTATTATTACTGTGGAGCTCTGTTATACCCTCAGACACATTACTGGGAGTATTATTGCTGTGGAGCTCTGTTATACACTCAGACACATTACTGGGAGTATTATTACTGTGGAGCTCTGTTATACACTCAGACACATTACTGGGAGTATTATTGCTGTGGAGCTCTGTTATACACTAAGACACATTACTGGGAGTATTATTGCTGTGGAGCTCTGTTATACACTCAGACACATTACTGGGAGTATTATTGCTGTGGAGCTCTGTTACTGGGAGTATTATTGCTGTGGAGCTCTCTTATACACTCAGACACATTACTGGGAGTATTATTGCTGTGGAGCTCTGTTATACACTCAGACACATTACTGGGAGTATTATTACTGTGGAGCTCTGTTATACACTCAGACACATTACTGGGAATATTATTGCTGCGGAGCTCTGTTGTACACTCAGACACATTACTGGGAGTCTTATTGCTGCGGAGCTCTGTTATACACTCAGACACATTACTGTGAGTATTATTGCTGTGGAGCTCTGTTATACACTCAGACACATTACTGGGGGTATTATTACTGTGGGGCTCTGTTATACACTCAGACACATTACTGGGAGTATTATTACTGTGGGGCTCTGTTATACACTCAGACACATTACTGGGAGTATTATTACTGTGGGGCTCTGTTATACACTCAGACACATTACTGGGAGTATTATTGCTGTGGAGCACTGTTATACACTCAGACACATTACTGGGAGTATTATTGCCGTGGAGCTCTGTTTTCGTGTGTGTGCTGTGGAGCTCTGTTATACACTCAGACACATTACTGGGGTGTGTGCTGTGTAACTCTGTTATACATTCAGACACATTACTGGGAGTATTATTACTGTGGAGCTCTGTTATACACAGACACATTACTAGGAATATTATTACTGTGGAGCTCTGTTATACACTCAGACACATTACTGGGAGTATTATTGCTGTGGAGCTCTGTTATACACTCAGACACATTACTGGGAGTATTATTGCTGTGGAGCTCTGTTATACCCTCGGACACATTACTGGGAGTATTATTGCTGTGGAGCTCTGTTATACACTCGGACACATTACTGGGAGTATTATTGCTGTGGAGCTCTGTTATACACTCAGACACATTACTGGGAGTATTATTGCTGTGGAGCTCTGTTATACACTCAGACACATTACTAGGGGTATTATTGCTGTGGAGCTCTGTTATACACTCAGACACATTACTGGGA
>OW240922.1:123888508-123935375 GCA_933207985.1 Pelobates cultripes | reverse complement strand
AATGTTGATGGTGAACAGATCAAAAACACTGACAGAATCCATGGATGGCAGGCTTTTGAGTGTCCTTGCAAAGAAAGGTGGCTATATTGGTCACTTATTTGTTTTTGTTTTGTTTTTGAATGTCAGAAATGTATATTTGTGAATGTTGAGATGTTATATTGGTTTCACTGGTAATAATAAATAATTGAAATGGGTATATATTTGTTTTTTGTTAAGTTGCCTAATAATTATGCACAGTAATAGTCACCTGCACACACAGATATCCCCCTAACATAGCTATAACTAAAAACAAACTAAAAACTACTTCCAAAAAATATTCAGCTTTGATATTAATGAGTTTTTTGGGTTCATTGAGAACATGGTTGTTGTTCAATAATAAAATTAATCCTCAAAAATACAACTTGCCTAATAATTCTGCACTCCCTGTATGTCAAAATGATCCCACACACAAGGACCGTCAAGAACCGATTTTATCTGCAGATCCCCGTGTATGAAATGGTCAGAAACCCTACACAATCACTGTGGGCAATGTTGGGCCTCGTTAGATGTAGCAGACATCCCCGTGGACACAGTGAGCATTTGGCACACATCTAGATTACGAAAGTACTTCTCAAATGTTTGCTCTACAAAGCTTATCCATCTCTTCCTTATAATATTACTTTATGATTGTGGATACATTCACAGTCGATTCTAATGATTGATTCGATTTAAGTAACACTAGCTGACGCAACTTGCAATTTATGGTGGCATTTGTGCCACAATCGAACATCTCAATCCAAATTAAGATTTATCTCTCAGTAAATTGAAAAAATAAATAACTTGCTGTATTTCAAATCGCTCTGGGAAACGCAGGCGGCGATATTACAAGCTTCCTTCTGTTTGTGCAAGATAACGAAGCCTCAATCTGAATAAATTTTGGTCTGATTAAGGGCAGGCAGTCTGAGATCTCATATCTCGGTTTTTGTAGATATATCTTGCTGTCTATTCCCTCCTGGAAGGTGAGGACATTAATCATGATGTGAGCCTAGGATTGTGTGCTTTATGCTCTGAGATAATCTTTCCTTTTGTGAGATTCTGTTTGGACTCTGAGGAAAATATATTTGCACGGATAGGGTTATGCATGGACCTCCTGTTGCATCAGGTGATATTTGCTGATTTGTGCCACAGATATTGTTAACCTCTTTAGAGAAATTAAAGAGTTTTCTTTGCATAACAATATAGTGCTAGCCCTTCGAGGCGGGCAGGAGATAGGAGCCAAACTGCTACGGTTTATCTTTCTAAAGCTTCACAGAAATGAATTACAGGTTTTAATATTGGCTGACTGGTGGCGTCCGATCTCTGCATCCTCGATATAAGCCTCTATGTTATGCTTGTTTACTACTGATCTGCTATGTCTCCCCGGGCAGAGATCTAGAGGATGCTTTAGAACTCTTTAGTTGTTTCATCCTTCCGTCAGTGTTCCAGATCCTCTCACTTTAAATATTTACACTCACTGGTTACTTTATTCTCTTCTTACACTTGAGATATTTATATATATGAAATGTTAGTGTTTATTCTTTTATTTACTTACTCTCTGTCTTTTTTTTCACAGAGTTCCAATTTCCTTTTTTTAACTGGTTTTATTTTTCTTTAATAATCAATTTCCTTTTCCCCCCCACTGTTTTTGTATAAAATGACTGACTCATATTTGAGATGATGATGTGTTCCTTGTGGGCCAATTGCCCCAGCTCTGCCTGGAATGTCAATGAGTGGGCTTTGCATATTCTTTTTGATTTACTAATTGCATAATTGCCGTTAAACTGCTCATTGGAACAGAATATTTAAATAGTTGGAGCTCCATATTAGCACGTGAGACAAGTCATAGTAAAGTCAAATAAACGATTTCAATTATTTAATTTTTAATTATTATTGTTCAAGCTCAATAGTGGAGCTGATCTAGAGGTTAAAATGGTTAAATGTCCATAGTACAGCATAGTATCGGGTGTTATATAAATAATTATTAATCAATGAATAAAACTCCACAGGTAAATCCCGGTCGATCTGTTGAGCTGGGAGTTGATTAAGAGGAATTTTATTCGGACAAACTATCCGAAATGAATTGTTGCACAAGTCTAATAATGATAAATACATCTTGACTTCAGTAGCGGAACTACGTGGCTGCACTGGAGCCTGCAAGCTCAAAGGGCGCATGCACTTGGAGCCACCCGATGCCCATTTTTGATCAGGGGCCCAATGAGGTGTTGCAGCCCCTTGCTGAGTGGGAAGCGGTGGTTAAATAATAATTCAGAAATAACCAATCCTTTAGCGGAGCTGAAAAGAACAATTAAAGGCTACAAATAAATACAACCAATCGTACAAAGAGGGCTCGGATTTTATATTTGTATTTTTAACACATCCAACATCTGGAATAATTAATAGATTTTGCCTTTTCTCTTTGGTTGCCGATTCCACCCACCGATTAATGGATTCAATTTGCCGAGCTTAGAGACGAAGACGCAGTTTAAGTTTTGTTTTATATTCCATTCTGTTTCAAACTAACCATCTATCACCAACATCTCGCATTCTGATAGATTCAAACATTAGTGTGTTCCCCAGAGAAGAACAAAGCATGACGTGTCTCTGGTGTGCTCTAAAAAAACAACATTTTAAACACAATGTGAAAGAAAATTGGACTAAACATGTAATATAACCCTTGTCTTTAATCAGCAAAGCCTTGTTTATCTGTTTACTGATCAATGAACATTTTATGATCGTTTTCCTCTAAGTGACCTCCTGAAAACCACTACCCAGCCAGCCATTGATCCTTGTTAGCTTCGAGGTCATAAAAGCTTTAGATGTACACAAATCTGTTCTGGTTTTGTGAAAAAAGTGTTTACTTGTGTCTTTCAGATTCTCTTTCTATGTAATAAACCATCCTCTTGTAATAAAATAATTAAATGTTTGAAAAAACAACATATCTTTCCCCCATTTCCCCATCTCCTGGGTTACCATCTGACATTGACAGAAATCGTACATGGTTTTTATTTCATAAATTCCAACCTGGATTTTGTAGGAATAAAATCTAATTATCACCAAGCTAGATTACAATAAACATTACCCATTCACTTGTTCAGTTTTTAATTTAAAACAACAAAAAAATTGATAATAATAATGTTTAGACTGCAATATGATTTCAACGGATGTGTTTAATTTATGTAGAGCAAAAAAGGGGTTTGTTTTTACCTCGGCATCGCGTTCCAATTATCAGCTTTTGTGTCCAAAATGCAAGTTTTGTGAATGTTCTGTAGCTAAAGAAACTGCAATTCTTCCACAAATGCTGAGTATATTTAAATAGCCACATATACGGAAGGGTTAATATTTATGTAGAGACCATTTCAGTGCCGATTCGCTAAACATTTTTGGGATGGACAAACTGAACTCGAATGAACATGTTGCTTGTGAAGTTAAGTATTTAGAATAAAAGTCTATCCACTTAGAATATTGGGTGGTATGTAAATTGTATATTTCAGAAAATAAGGAACTGACATGTATATAAAACGATGGCGTGATGGAGTAGAGGTGAATTTGAGTTGCTGTTAGTACATCCACAGATCTGATGGTTTTCTAATTCTTTTTTTCAGATCTCGCCTCGCTCACTTCCTAACCGATTGTCAGCCTGATCTGCGTTCGGCCAGCGGTTGCTTGAAAGAGAATTACGCTGAATGTTTACTGGCCTATTCAGGTCTCATTGGTAAGAAATACGATCTTCATTTTCTCATGGATAATTAATATAATGTAAATGTAACTGTTTATAAAGTAACTCAGGAGTGCACAGACTCCACTATGCATGGAGAGAGAAATGTTTGTTTTATCAGTGGGACTCAGCTAGAGTACACTGTTAGTACCTGTTGGCAATTCTTCTTGGTATATTTTCTAGGACATCTCAGGGTGTGTGTGAAGCTTGATGGGAAACATTAAAGCTATTCTGTAGCCCCCAGTGGCAAGCTGGCTAATAAACTCACTCAGAGTACATGAAATCATTACATTGTAATTATTCAGGCAATGGGCAGGCTGAAGGAGTTCAGGATTTACATCAGGAACACATCGTTCAGGATTTACATTTGGAGGATGGGAATTGGGTGGTTATGAAGTCACTAGTCCACATCATTTATACATTAATGGAAGAGGTAGGAACTGCACAGTCACGATCTGGTAACTAGCCCGTCCCATGGAGAAGAAGGCAGATCAACAGACTACATCTTCATACCAACTGTGGGTCTTCTTCTGTAATGTCAGCGTACAACATCGGTGTAGGAACAAATCTAAGGAGGAGAGCCTTTCATAGTAATCCCATCCCCACTTGGAGAGATACATCTTCTCAGCTTTTTGTAGGCAAATCAATCTATTATTACTCTGGAGTCTTTAAAATAGTATGTGGTTGCCAACTTCTTTAACGTAGTCTTGTGTTTCTTATCTGTAGTAAACAGTGAAACATATAACCTTTTTAACCCCTTCCCGACCGAGGACGGTTCAGGACCGTCATCGGGATTTTCCCATTGCGGACCGATGACGGTCCTGAACCGTCCTAACGGTTTCCGTTACTTACCTGATCGCCATCGTTCCCCCGGCGGCGATCAGCGTTGCTCCCGGTGTGGGGAGACTGCCTGCAGCCCAGACAGTCTCCCCACACTGATTTAGGACCCCTGGGGCCATGTGATCGCTTAACACAGCGATCACATGGTCACAATAGGTGTCCATGTGTCTGCCTGCAGGGGGACTGTCTCCCTGCTAGTGTAAAATCAGAAAAAAAAAATAAAGTTAATGTTAATAAAAAAAATAATAATAATTATATATGTGTATATATGATATATAGACATATATTATACCTATATAATATATGTCTATATATCATATATATAATGCCATACTAAGTGTATTTTTATATTAATATGTACTTATATTAGTATAAAAATACACTTATAATTAAATTACACACGTATATATATAATATATATAATAACTATATAGATTGTATATATATATTATTATAAAATATAAATAATAAGTAATTTAAATTAAATAAAAAATTTTAAAAATAATAATAAATTTTTTTTTAAAAATTATATAGCTATATGAAATTTTATTCTAACTGTATTTTAAAATTAATATATATATATTTATATCAAAATACACTTAGAATGAATTTGTATATATATCTATATATATAAAAATAAATAAAAATAATACGAAATATACATATGTCCATATACAAAATTACATAAATAATTATATAAATATACACGTAGACTTCAAATATATAAATATGCATATATATTTAAATTCTACGTGCGTATTTATGTAATATTTTTACATAATTCAGTAATTTTATTGATTGCAATTTGAGGGACCTGCCTGCCAACCCAGGCCGAAATTCCAGAGAATTTAATTTGCTAGCACTGTATTTTACCCTGTAACGTTCTACGACACCCTAAAACCTGTACATGGGGGGTACTGTTTTACTCGGGAGACTTCGCTGAACACAAATATTAGTGATTCAAAACAGTAAAACATATCACAGCGATGATATTGTCAGTGAAAGTTACTTTTTTTGCATTTTTCACACACAAACAGCACTTTTACTGATGATATAATTGTTGTGATACGTTTTCCAGTTTTTAAACACTAATATATGTGTTCAGCGATGTCTCCCGAGTAAAACAGTACCCCCCATGTACAGGTTTTATAGCATTTTTGAAAGTTACAAGGTCAAATACATGGGTCAAATATTTTTACATTGAAAATGGCCAGGTTGGTTACGTTGCCTTTGAGAGCGTATGGTAGCCCAGGAATGAGAATTACCCCCATGATGGCATACCATTTGCAAAAGAAGACAACCCAAGGTATTGCAAATGGGGTATGTCCAGTCTTTTTTAGTAGCCACTTGGTCACAAACACTGGCCAAAATTAGCGTTCAATTTAGTTTTTTTACTTTTTTCACACACAAACAAATATGAATGCTTACATTGGCCAGTGTTTTCGACTAAGTGGCTACTAAAAAAGACTGGACATAACCCATATTGAATACCCTGGGTTGTCTACTTTAAAAAAAATATGTACATGTGGGGTGTTATTCAGAGATTTATGACAGATAATAGTGTTACAATGTCACTATTGATAAATTTTAAAAATGCATGTTTTGAAACCGCAATATCCTACTTGTACCTATAGCCCTATAACATGCAAAAAAAAGCAAAAAAGCACGTAAACACTGGGTATTTTTAAACTCAGGACAAAATTTTGAATCTATTTAGCAGTTTTTTTCATTCGCTTTTGTAGATGAGTAAAAGATTTTTCAAGTAAAAGTCAAAAAACATGTATTTTTTCAATTTTTCATCATATTTTTTTATTTTTTTTAAATTAAAATACATGAGATTATATAAATAATGGTATGTAAAGAAAGCCCCTTTTGTCCTGAAAAAACAATATATAATTTGTATGGGAACAGTAAATGAGAGAGCGGAAAATTACAGCCAAACACAAACACCAGAAAAGTGTAAAAATATTCCTGGTCGCAAATGTACAACATCGCAAAAACAGTCCAGTCCTTAAGGGGTTAAATTTATTATTTATTTATTTATAAAATATTTTACCAGGAAGGATACATTCCTGGTAAAACATTGCATTGATACAATAGGGTACAATAAAATACAAAAACAATATTAATACACAATAAATACAAAATTTAACATAGAACAGGTAGGAAATATATAATCAACCATGACAGGGGCATTCTGTTTTGAGGTATGTAGAGAGGGATCTCTTAAAAGACTTTAGGCCTGGGGAAGATTTGAAAGTGTGCGCGAGGTCGTTCCACAATTGCGATGCTCTGTAGGAGAAGGAGGATCGGGCCGCTTTCTTTTTGTATTGAGGTAGACTAAATAAAGTGCTGGTACTGGATCGGAGCTTATAGAAAGTGGGAACAGCCGAGGAGAGCATTCTGCTCAGATAGGGCGGGAGCTTCTCAGAAAAGCTCTTAAACATAAAAACAGGCCTCACCTCACCCCACACTCATAGCAAACAGCAATAGTGAAACACTGCATTCAACATTCTGCAGAAACTCCCACAACTCCCAGGCCTCACCCCACACTCATACTCATAGCAAACAGGGGATAGTGAAACACTGCATTTAACATTCTGCAGAAACTCCCATGCCTCACCCCACACTAAAACTCATAGCAAACAGGGGATAGTGAAACACTGCATTTAACATCCTGCAGAAACTCCCACAACTCCCAGGCCTCACCTCATAGCAAACAGGGGATAGTGAAACACTGCATTTAACATCCTGCAGAAACTCCCACAACTCCCAGGCCTCACCTCACACTCATAGCAAACAGGGGATAGTGAAACACTGCATTTAACATCCTGCAGAAACTCCCACAACTCCCAGGCCTCACCTCATACTCATAGCAAACAGGGGATAGTGAAACACTGCATTTAACATCCTGCAGAAACTCCCAGGCCTCACCCCACACTCATAGCAAACAGGGGATAGTGAAGCTCTGCATTTAACATCCTGCAAAAACTCCCACAACTCCCAGGCCTCACCCCACACTAATACTCATAGCAAACAGGGGATAGTGAAGCTCTGCATTTAACAATATAGGGGGGGACATAATTTGCCGTTCCAGTACATGCATATAGACAATAAATATGATTCACTAAATACTATATTTATACCAAATTAGCAGAGATTTGAAAAAGTCGAAATTCTCCTAGATCTATTTTATACCCTACATTTAGCAAATCATACATCATGTCACCTTGTATGTTTAGTGAATTTAGGCCACATTGCAGAATATTTAAATTTGTTTATTCAGAATACTCTCATGGGTGAAAACAAAATTGCAAACTTTTTCACAAAAAGTATCAGTTTGGACAATTGTACAATTGAGGTACAGTCACAATTCAGCTATATTAGGTAGTTTAAACTTTGCTGTTTAATTGGTTGTTTAATGAATATGTCCAAGAGTAATGCTTTATACAAGAAATATGAGGTCACAGAGTTTATTCCCCAAATTATGTTGGAATACATTTCCCTTCAATTGCTAATAACTGCTAGTTACAAGTGCTGACTAACTACAACTGCTAGTTACAGCTGCTATCTAACTATTACTGCTAGTTATAAGTGCTGACTAACTACAACTGCTAGTTACAGCTGCTATCTAACTATTACTGCTAGTTATAAGTGCTGACTAACTACAACTGCTAGTTACAGCTGCTATCGAACTATAACTGCTAGTTACAGCTGCTATCTATTACTGCTAGTTATAGCTGTTGTCTAACTATTACTGCAAGTTACAACTGCTGACTTACTATTACTGCTAGTTACAGCTGCTATCTATTACTGATATTAACAGCTGCTATCTAACTATTACTCATAGTTACAGCTGCTATCTAACTATAACTGCTAGTTATAAGTGCTGACTAACTACAACTGCTAGTTACAGCTGCTATCTAACTATAACTGCTAGTTACAGCTGCTATCTATTACTGCTAGTTATAGCTGTTGTCTAACTATTACTGCAAGTTACAACTGCTGACTTACTATTACTGCTAGTTACAGCTGCTATCTATTACTGATATTAACAGCTGCTATCTAACTATTACTCATAGTTACAGCTGCTATCTAACTATAACTGCTAGTTATAAGTGCTGACTAACTACAACTGCTAGTTACAGCTGCTATCTAACTATAACTGCTAGTTACAGCTGCTATCTATTACTGCTAGTTATAGCTGTTGTCTAACTATTACTGCAAGTTACAACTGCTGACTTACTATTACTGCTAGTTACAGCTGCTATCTATTACTGATATTAACAACTGCTATCTAACTATTACTCATAGTTACAGCTGCTATCTAACTATAACTGCTAGTTACAAGTGCTGACTAACTACAACTGCTAGTTACAGCTGCTATCTAACTATTACTGATATAAACAACTGCTAACTACTACTGCTAGTTACAGCTGCTGACACTATTACTGCTAGTTACAGCTGTTATCTAACTACTACTGCTAGTTACAGCTGCTATCTAACTATTACTGCTAGTTACAACTGCTGACTTACTATTACTGCTAGTTGCAGCTGCTAAATATAATTGCTAGTTACAGCTGCTAATTTTCTATACCTACTAGTTACAGCTGCTATCTAACTATTACTGATATAAACAACTGCTAACTACTACTGCTAGTTACAGCTGCTATCTAACTGTTACTGCTAGTTACAAGTGCTGACTTACTATACCTGCTAGTTACAGCTGCTGACTTACTATACCTGCTAGTTACAGCTGCTATCTAACTATTACTGCTAGTTGCAGCTGCTGACTTACTGCTAGTTACAGCTGCTGACTTACTATACCTGCTAGTTACAGCTGTTATCTAACTATACCTGCTAGTTACAGATGCTGATTAACTATTACTGCTATTTACAGCTGCTGACTTACTATACCTGCTAGTTACAGCTGTTATCTAACTATACCTGCTAGTTACAGCTGCTGACTTACTATTACTGCTAGTTACAACTGCTAACTAACTCTAAGTGCTAGTTTGAAATGGCCTCAGTTCATTCACTATTTGTAACCTAGTAACGGTTGCACTATTAACTCACCAAATAAAAGAAATCCCAAATAAACCATAAATGAAATATTAAAGACGTTCTCCCTCTGCACGTTGTCTATGATACAGACCCAATGCTGCACAACATGTAACAGGGCCCATTTACATGAAGGTTAAATTCTCAATTACATTTAAAGGAGAACCTTTTACGGGCCCATCAGCAAGTCTCCCAATTACACATTAAGACACTTTAAAACTCTCATTGCCACGGTCTGACAGGGACTCCAGAGAATTGCTTCCTAATACCATTTATTTCCAAGATGTCTCGCAGAGCAAACATTTAGAAAATTCTTCATTGAAGGAAGCGTTAGACAGGGCATATCGATTCTACTAATGAAATGGGTTTTATAAATGCCCTCCTCACTGCTGCCCACTATTACCTCCATCCCTGGCAGAGCTCTGTGGATCTGAATGAAAGATCTTTGTAAATATGAACCTGTTGTTGCAGTGGGTTTGAGTGTGTTAGAGCCTGAGAGGACCTGGGGGAGTTAGAGAGGGTGTGCTTGGCTTTGGTAAGTGGTGATACCTACCTATGCACTCGATAGTAAAGAGGCAAACATCCTATCTGTTACCGACTTTCCACCTACTGGTTATTATTAATCTCATTCCGTGGAGCTGAACACAGAATATCCGGCAATAGTAAGTAGGCTATGTACTATCGTGACTCCATTCATGCCTCCCTGCCAATATGGCCACTGTCATTGTCATATCGATCCATGGGACCCCTAACAGAAGACGTTATAAAGCTGCTTTTTAACTAAAGATATATTTAAATACATATATTGTGTAGCTTAGTTTGGGAATAGTTACATGCGTTGCTTATTTACCTTTTATTCTGGGATATCTCATGTCTAATAAACATAGCTTTTCTGGGTAACACCATCTCACAGTTACTGGAATACAGAGGAATTGTGTCCAAGATAAATCATTCAAAATGATTAAGATTAATATTGCCATTGACTCTGAAAATATATATTCGTGGGATGGTAATTTCCACAGAGTTTGATTCGATGTTAGGAGGATATTTGAATCTCCTTCTACACCTGTACATGATGCCGGGAGTTAAAATAACATGTTTTTACCATTTCCTATCCCTGCTCTTTGTATCTTGATTCATTTGCAGTATTTTTTTCCTATTCTTTCCAGGCACAGGGATCACCCCTAATTACCTGGAGTCCAGCAGCCTTAGTGTGTCGCCCTGGTGTGACTGCAGCAACAGCGGAAACTACATTGACGATTGCTTGAAATTCGTTAACTTCTTCAAGGATAATATCTGCCTTAGTAAGTATCACACAGCATCCTCCTGGTACCCAGAACTTACTCCTATAAACGTAACATAGTCACAGAAATGTAATAATATAATGACTTAAACAGTGATATACTAACAGAAATGTAATAATATAATTAATTAAACAGTGATATACTAACAGAAATGTAATCATATAATTACTTAAACAGTGATATACTAACATAAATGTAATCATATAATTAATTAAACAGTGATATACTAACAGAAATGTAATAATATAATTAATTAAACAGTGATATACTAACAAAAATGTAATCATATAATTAATTAAACAGTGATATACTAACAGAAATGTAATAATATAATTAATTAAACAGTGATATACTAACAGAAATGTAATAATATAATTAATTAAACAGTGATATACTAACAGAAATGTAATAATATAATTAATTAAACAGTGATATACTACTATCAAGTCTATCAAGGTCCGTCTCTGTCGTTCCTAATGATCCTAAGATTTGACATTTATTAAAGGGTTGGGATTAATTCTGGGATTCTGTTAGGATTTAGTTATTGAATACAACATTCAGTCAATATAGAAAGATGTCATAGGACGTCAGAGACAAGCCGTACATTAACCCCCTTAGGACACATGACATGTGTGACATGTCATGATTCCCTTTTATTCCAGAAGTTTGGTCCTTAAGGGGTTAAATTTGCCCTTTGTTTTCAACCTGCTCAATATATTTATTTTCCAGAATTATATGGCCACTTTCAGCTTTGCCTGCAAGCCCGATTAGCTTCATAATCTCTTTGATTGAAAGTGAATTTCAATACATTTTATTATTCCCTGTGTGTATCCCTGGCTGAGCGTATATTAATGTGATTTATTGAGGCAGGTTAATGCAGAGATATACGAGTGTTTAATAGGGAGTATCACTTTAATAGGGATACAGTGCTGTGGTCAGGGTGAAGAATGGAAGGTGTAAAGGTTTATTTATACAATATATGTGAATAGAATGCAAACGTACCAGGGAGGAACACAAACCTGGCTATACGATTGACAACCTGGGTATCGTAAAAGTGTTCTTTACAAAAGGGCTGATTTCTTTATTGAATTTGGCACTTTTATGAAATGAATGAAAGAGGACACACACTTGACATGAATACATGGGTTTAATTTGAATCCTCCCCTGGTAGAACTTGTCCCTAAATAAAGGCTGAGTCCACTGGAAATTGAAGTGTACTGGTCACCCTAAATGACAGATATTCCGATATACACAATGGAATATTGAAATGACCATCAGAGAGTAAACCGATAGAATCAATAATCTGCCTCATGTTTTGACAGTGGTCCTGGTGCCCAACGATTGTTTCCTCATTGTGTTACTTTGCGTCTTCCTTCCTCCTGGATAGGTAGATTAGGGGAAGATTAAGGGCTGGGTTTTACATGTCGACCTGTTAAAATCAGCCAATTCTGACTGTCCATATAAAACCATTTTCTGTAACCATTTTCTGTAACCATCCCTCTCTGATTGCTCCTGAATGCATTTCCTACCTAAAGAATTGTAGAAATGTACTTTTGTTTATTCTGCATCATTCTATAATTGGAGTACTATAAAACCTATTACTGAAAGTTAAAACAACAGAATGCCAAAGACAATAAAATTACCCCAAAACCTGAGTTTTAACGATTTGGAAACGTGCGTGTTCCTGTGTGTTTGCTAAGATGTACGCTTTCTAATCGTGGAGCAAGACATGAACCCGTTTTAATCCGTTCCATGCCAGAGGCACGCTAAAATAAAACAAATATATTTTAAAATACAGTAATTTGCATAACATAGATGAAAATATTGAATTTCTGGGGGGGTTTATTTCACTTAATCCGCTTGTTTTTAGAATTAAACCCACAATCGCCAACATTACTCCATCCAAAATGGAAATTAATCTACCTCTCCCGTATCTATGCTTAGCTGCCGGTACTCGATTTATTGGCGACTGTAAGGGTTACAGCCAAAGCTTCTAAAAGCTTCTAGTGCAGCGCTGCATTAACACAGCACACATTCCCCCCTACCTTAAATCTGAAACTCCCTCAAATTCCCTCCAGACCTGATTAAAACTGCTTTCTATTCATTTACCAAAAGGAGTGAGAAAATGAAATAGAGAACAGGTAATGTAGCCCAGCTATAAGCACGATTCCTTTGAAATAACTGTAATCTTTTAAACTTTTATCATTTGCTTTGTTGCCATAATTATGCAAATGGGTTGCCAGCTACAAAGTAACGAATTCCCCATACAGGGTTGTGTATTTATATATTTATTTAGCCAGAGCGGAAAATTCCAATCTAGGACTCAAGATTCCCACTAGAACAATGTTCTTCTTGTGCTTTATGGCTTTAATTTTTTTTTCTATTCTTTTTATTTTGTTGTCGGTGATGTAAAGAAATTATTTAGAATAGAAATCATTATCTTTAGTATTGCACATTTATTGGAAGATACAAATTAATATTATTGATTTTATTTATAAAGCATAAACGAACTCCCCGGCACAGTAGATAGGACGCAGATACTCAAATCTTGCAAAGCTGGAAATTGTGTAAAATTAACCAGGGAACTGTATATTTTAGGCTGAAATTACTGAATTAGCTAAATTCTCCAACTCAGCTAGTTTTCCAGCTCAGGGATTTTGCTTGAAATTTGCAATTTTCTTGTCAACGCTGCTGAGTGCGATACAAGCTGAAAGTTCTGAGACATTGACACGGCTCACAGTTTACCAAGGGATAGGACTGAGGTGAGACAAGAGGTTAACTGATGATCAGAACATCGGATTTCTATTAATAAATTATTCATGGATAAAGTAAGTGATTGATGGGATTCCAGAACTGGCTGGGTTTTCGGATCCCCCGTACAGGGATTGCCATGGACAGCAAGTCTGTAAAACTCTCTTAGAATGAAGTGAGAAGAAAGCCACAAGTAGTTCTCTTGGAGGTTACGCTTTAATATGTATTTATCTGGTTATTTGTAGCTATGTCTGCCGTCCCGTCAGTATATGTTTATGCCTGATTTCCATGAGGCTATTTATACTTTATTTCTCGCTATTTTGAAGAAGAGAGACAGGACAACTCAAGCAGGTTGGGATGTTTTGAAGATCAGAATGGAGATAAATAAGGGACCATCGTTAATGTTGTAAGATCCCTTTTGTGTAAAAGATATGGGGATTATTCACCCTTCCAATCTCTCTATGATCACTGAGCAGCAATTAGTATCCTTCTAATCAGTGCATATCAGACTGCTGCCACTGATCCAAACAGTAAGACAGACCAACTGCTGTCTGTGGAATACCCCCTACCCCATTAAACCCCAATATCTTTTACACTAAAGGGATACGGACATTACAATGTAACTGCTGTCTGTGGAATACTCAGGGAACACAGCAGCTCACACTGGAGGGGTCAATTAACTTTCCCCCCAATATCTATAACACTAAAGGGATACAGACATTACAATGTAACTGCTGTCTGTGGAATACTCAGGGAACACAGCAGCTCACACTGGAGGGGGCAATTAACTAAACCCCCCTAATATCTTTTACACTAAAGGGATACGGACATTACAATGTAACTGCTGTCTGTAGAATACTCAGGGAACACAGCAACTCACACTGGTGGGGGGGGGCCAATTTACCAAACCACCCCAATATCTTTTACACTAAAGGGATACGGACATTACAATGTAACTGCTGTCTGTAGAATACTCAGGGAACACAGCAGATCACACTGGAGGGGGGCAATTAACCAACCCTCCCACCCCCCAATATATTTTACACTAAAGGGATACAGACATTACAATGTAACCACTGCCTGTAGAATACTCAGGGAACACAGCAGCTCACATTGGCGGAGGCAATTTACCAAACCACCCCAATATATTTTACACTAAAGGGATAAGGACATTACAACTCAACTGCTGCCTGTAGAATACTCAGGGAACACAGCAACTCAGACTGGGGGAGGGGTGCAAATTAACCAAACCTCCCCCCCCCAATATCTTTTACACTAAAGGGATACGGACATTACAATGTAACTGCTGTCTGTTGAATACTCAGGGAACACAACAGCTCACACTGGAGGGGGCAATTAACCAACCCCCAATATATTTTACACTAAAGGGATACAGACATTACAATGTAACTGCTGTCTGTAGAATACTCAGGGAACACAGCAGCTCACATTGGCGGGGGCAATTTACCAAACCACCCCAATATATTTCAGGAAGCACCTACAGTGGCCATCTAAGGAGTGGCCACTTGGAGGTGGCCTTGTCTCTGAAAAGACGGTTATTATATGACATGCCTGAAGACAATGATTATACTCATCAGAACAACTACATTAAGCTGCAGTTGTTCTGTAGTTGTTCTGGTGACTATAGTGTCCCTTTAATGTTGGAAGTAAAAGGGTAGCTAAACCACCAGTTTGCCGAGGTGGCTTGATATTGTAGAAATTAATAAAGGGGTTCAGAGGAAGCTGGAAGGGGTTTTGATAAGTTGATGTACGAGGAATGTTTTGATATTAAGGATTCAATAGATGTGGACAGTGAATGTCTGGATACTGAGAAGAGGATGGTAGTCTGGGGGCCAAAGCCTTCTGAATCTGACCATGTCTTTCATGGACTTCATAACTCAAGGTTTAAGCGACATTAAATGATTATTGAGATAATTATCGTTGGTTTCTATTGTTTCCAATCATGCAGATTAAAACATCTGTTATTATTCTTTACAGAAAACTCGATACAGGCTTTCGGCAATGGAACGGATATAAAGCATCAGTCAGAACCATCACTGCAAACCACCACATCAACAACCTCAATCCTTTCCAAAACAAAGCCAAAGGACTCCGGATTCAGTGATACACTCCATATAACCAATGAAATCCCCACCCACAACGGACTACCGGCCTGTGCCAACCTACAGGTGAGCAATACCTACCTCCCAATGGAACTAAATGGTCTTTGTACAGAAGTAATCTCATACTGCATGTGTTATTATAGAAATCAAAAAAGGAAATGTTATTGTAGGACTATTTATAATAAAGTTATTATTATGATGTTATTTTCACTTATTCTCTGATTCTAAAACCTTCCATTTTGCTATATTATAAACCGTTGATAATAATTATGACATTTAATCAATAGTCTGAAATAAAATGGTTCTTTTTCCAATTTTGCACCATATGTTCATGTCGCAAGTTTTCTAATGTGTCACCAGGATTGTAATTAGTCACCTAGCATACTAATCTTCCATCATCTATTATTTTATTATTAAACCAACTCCTTTAATTTCTATGTTTTGTAATATCTCACTAAGGGCACGCTTGCAGTGATTTTGGTAATTATCTGCCGTAAACTGTTATTATGAGCCGGTAGATATTTGCCCCCACAAAATGCTGGCTGATATCCTACCAAAAAACCCAATGCTTAGCGATCTACCATGTCTAATGTCCACAATACAAACTGCGTTCTAGTAATCTCCAAATTCTATTGGCCATAGCAACCACAAAAGGTATGCAAGACTTAACCTGCCCATGTGAACGCCCCTTGTGTTTGGAGAATGGAGACAGGACATAGTGTATACTGCCCCATGTGTTTGGAGAATGGAGACAGGACATAGTGTATACTGCCCCTTGTGTTTGGAGAATGGAGACAGGACATAGTGTATACTGCCCCTTGTGTTTGGAGAATGGAGACAGGACATAGTGTATACTGCCCCTTGTGTTTGGAGAATGGAGACAGGACATAGTGTATACTGCCCCTTGTGTTTTCTCAGAATGGAGACAGGACATAGTGTATACTGCCCCTTGTGTTTTCTGAGAATGGAGACAGGACATAGTGTATACTGCCCCATGTGTTTGGAGAATGGAGACAGGACATAGTGTATACTGCCCCTTGTGTTTGGAGAATGGAGACAGGACATAGTGTATACTGCCCCATGTGTTTTCTCAGAATGGAGACAGGACATAGTGTATACTGCCCCATGTGTTTTCTCAGAATGGAGACAGGACATAGTGTATACTGCCCCATGTGTTTTCTGAGAATGGAGACAGGACATAGTGTATACTGCCCCATGTGTTTTCTGAGAATGGAGACAGGACATAGTGTATACTGCCCCTTGTGTTTTCTCAGAATGGAGACAGGACATAGTGTATACTGCCCCATGTGTTTTCTGAGAATGGAGACAGGACATAGTTTATACTGTCCCTTGTGTTTTCTGAGAATGGAGACAGGACATAGTGTATACTGCCCCTTGTGTTTTCTGAGAATGGAGACAGGACATAGTGTATACTGCCCCTTGTGTTTTCTCAGAATGGAGACAGGACATAGTGTATACTGCCCCATGTGTTTTCTGAGAATGGAGACAGGACATAGTGTATACTGCCCCTTGTGTTTGGAGAATGGAGACAGGACATAGTGTATACTGCCCCTTGTGTTTTCTCAGAATGGAGACAGGACATAGTGTATACTGCCCCATGTGTTTTCTGAGAATGGAGACAGGACATAGTTTATACTGTCCCTTGTGTTTTCTGAGAATGGAGACAGGACATAGTGTATACTGTCCCTTGTGTTTTCTGAGAATGGAGACAGGACATAGTGTATACTGTCCCTTGTGTTTTCTGAGAATGGAGACAGGACATAGTGTATACTGTCCCTTGTGTTTTCTGAGAATGGAGACAGGACATAGTGTATACTGCCCCTTGTGTTTGAAGAATGGAGACAGGACATAGTGTATACTGCCCCCTGTGTCTGGAGAATGGAGACAGGACATAGTGTATACTTTCCCTTGTGTTTTGTTTGTTTTTTCAAATGGAGACAGGACATAGTGTATACTGTGGCTATTGAGGTGGGATCTGTGGGATGGCCTGTGGGTCCTAGTTGTTTCTGTAACATTTAAGGAATACTTATTGTCTTTGAACTGTTCTTTTATATATATATATATATATATGAAAACTTTCATTGTATCTAACTATAACGAACTTGTTTATGTTATATATGTGCTTGGTTTTTCCTGAAACATTGCCAATGTCCCACAATTTGTTCCAACATCCCACCGAATACTGTAACATCCCATCAAGTCCTCTAATATCCCACCGAGTAATGTAACATCCCACCGAGTAATGTAATATCCCACCAAGTGATGTAATATGCCACAGCGTACTGTAATATCCCACCGAGTATTGTAATATCCCACAAGTAACGTAATATCCCACCGAGTAATGTAATAACACATCAAATACTGTAATAGCCCACAGCGTACTGTAATATCCCACCGAGTATTGTAATATCCCATCGAGTATTGTTATACCCCACCGAGTATTGTATGATACCATCGAGTAATGTAACATTCCACTAAGTAATGTAATATCCTACCAAGTTATGTAATACCCCATTGAGTACTGTAATACCCACTGAGTATTGTAATACCCCATCGAGTAATGTTATACCCATTGAGTATTGTAATACCCCATCGAGTAATGTTATACCCACTGAGTATTGTAATACCCCATCGAGTACTGTAATACCCACTGAGTAATGTAAAATCCTACCAGAGAAAGTGGTTTATAATTTGCTACCTCGGCAACGTTAGCTGTATGATGTGTAAATAATTCTATACTATAAATAAATACCCCGCTATCTCACTGCTTCGAGCAGAGAACATGGAAATATGTCTAGTCTGTATCTCTTATGAACCCTGGGATTTCTAATTCTGGAAATTACGCTATAATTTGCGCAATAATTTCCATTGTTCACCCTTCGGGGCCAATAACATCACACCACGGTTCAGAAGAAAGAAAAGGTGTGTGTGTTTTGATTGCCACTTTGTTAAAGTGCTGCTCAGTGTCACATTATCCTCTCAATCTGCTACTCATGCGTGATCGAAAAGTCTGTTCTGCGACCTTAAGAGAATAATCATCCCATTTATTGAACTGAGAATTCTCAGATTGTTAAACCATACATTAGCAATTTAGCACGTTTATAGTAAAAGAAATTCACACTGAAGAAACCTTGGGTCATTTAAAGCACTGTTAGGGTGGTGACACTTAGACTCTTACATTCAGTAATATTTGCATTTATAGATAAGGGAGGACTTGGTCACAATTGTCCCCGTCCTGAATTGGGCTTTGCCCTTTATTCGTTTTATCTGTTGACCTGGAACCTGGTTTATGGATGAGTTTTCTCAATAGGGCATTATGAAACCACCTTTATTAAATGTAATTCTTAACGGACCCGATATATGGAATTTTTAGGAAATCCTTTGATGGCCGGTATGTTATGTTTGTAGGCAGCCTGATGACTGTGTCTAGAGAATTCTACCAAGGGCCCGAACACTTTATTAAGGAAATAATAGATTTTTCTCTCTGTCCTGTTCTTCTGTCAGTGTCTATTTTTCTTTGGCCATATCCCTTCCCATGACTGTGGCTTGTTCTGTTTTCATGGAATTTTGGCTTGCCTTGGTTTTGAAGAATTAATGTCTTTAACTGTTTTTGACGTGCATAACGTTTCATTGATCTCGATGAGCCGCACACCAGCCACCATTGCTGCGAGGGAGTACTGGTAAGTAAGCTCACCTGGCAGGGGACGGACCCGGTCACGTATAGCTGTCACTGTCAGTCTAACTGCCCACCTTTGTGCATCCTAACATTATTCTGCAATCCCTGTTCCATCCTGATTTACATTAAATAACCGATCGCACGATCAATATTTCTGCATTACTTTGAACAATTTGCCCTAAATCTCTCAGAATCAGTATTCTCGGGATTTCTTGGTGGGCATTCTGATAGGTGATCAGTTGCATTGTGGAGGTTCCTCGTGTGATGCTGTCTGTGCTCATATTGAAGTCCACATCACAATGACACACACGTCTGGTTGAAAAAGATAATTAATCGCAATGTATCACAAACACATCGAACAGAGGAAAACCAAGAAAAGACAAGTGTTTGATCATTTTATTTTTTTTGCAGCAACAAAAGCTTGTTAACAAAGTATAAGACTGTGCATTCTGATATGTTTGGTGCAGCCAACATGACAACAGCGCATCACAAATATTTTGTAAAGATACGATTCTAAAGCCTTGTCTCTGAGACAGATCCAAAGCAGAATGATGTAGCAGCTGTCACGAAGTTTGAAGTTTTAACTTCGATAGGTTTCATTGTAATAATTGGAATGTCCAATGCTCTAATCTTCCCAACTGGGCGAATTAACCATTTGGATCATTTTTCTAAAGCGAAGGAACTTAAAAAGTTGTTTCTGTATCAGTCCTGCCAGAGGGACATTGAAAACATGTTTGGATTTGGACGGCTGATTCTGCATAGTTTGAGCAGATGGATTTAAATGTGCACAGTCTGCATCCTCGTGTCTGAAGGCAACTCAAAGTCCACGCCATGATCTCTTCATCACAAATCTATCATTGTCTTTTAATTGTTTACAGAATAAAGGAACAGTAGGTTAAAACGATGACACCGTGTAGAAGCCACCCCAAGGGTTTCAGTGTAGAACACACCGCCTGGCTCGCCATTGTGTCAAAGCTAATTGGCTAGTCATATCCGCAACATAAAACAGACAAGCCGAGGGGTTGCTGACATAGATCTCTTGTGACTTGGCTAAGTCATGCGAAAAATAGAGATAATAATTGTCAACTTAACCAGAAAGAAACTTTTCGCGATAATAATAACATGGCCATGTATTTTATAAAGACTTTATTATTTCAACTTAAAAGAGGAAAGTAGCTATTGGCGGAGTTTGTTCTTTTTTTTATTTTTTATTAATGGCATATAATACATTCAAATTACCAGGGTAAGCAAGGCACAGGTTTATAGAAAATGTGTAAACGTTGTGTAATCAGATCTCAAATACATAAATCTGAAAAACAGAATGTAAAACAAAATATCTGTTAAAACTACACAAAGGCAAAGAGACAGACAGATGGACACGTTGATAGATGGATAGATGGATGATCAGATAGATCGATAGATAAATCAATAGATTGTTAGATATAAATATGGTCAGATAGATATATAGATAGAGATATGGTCAGATAGATCGTTAGATAGATCGTTAGATAGATCAATAGATCGATAGATCGTTAGAAACATATATGATCAGATAGATATATAGATTGAGCGATGATCCGATGAATGGATAGAAGTATTATTAGATAGATAGACAGACAGATAGATGGATAGATAGATGGATAGATATATGATCAGATAGATAGATAAATGGATATATATATGATCAGATGGATAGATAGATAAATGGATAGATATATGATCAGATAGATAGATAGATATATGATCAGATAGATAGATAGATAAATGTATAGATATATGATCAGATAGATAGATAGATAAATGGATAGATATATGATCAGATAGATAGATAGATAGATAAATAAATGGATATATATATGATCAGATAGATAGATAAATGGATAGATATATGATCAGATAGATAGATAAATGGATATATATATATGATCAGATAGATAGATAGATAAATGGATAGATATATGATCAGATAGATAGATAAATGGATAGATATATGATCAGATAGATAGATAGATAAATGGATAGATATATGATCAGATAGATAGATAAATGGATAGATATATGATCAGATATATAGGTAGATAAATGGATAGATATATGATCAGATAGATAGATAGATAAATGGATAGATATATGATCAGATAGATAGATAGATGGATAGATAGATAAATGGATAGATATATGATCAGATAGATAGATAAATGGATAGATATATGATCAGATGGATAGATAGATAAATGGATAGATATATGATCAGATAGATAGATAGATAAATGGATAGATATATGATCAGATGGATAGATAGATAAATGGATAGATATATGATCAGATAGATGGATAGATAGATAAATGGATAGATATATGATCAGATAGATAGATAAATGGATAGATATATGATCAGATAGATGGATAGATAGATAAATGGATAGATATATGATCAGATGGATGGAAGGATAGATAGATTTGATCAGAAAAGGGTTTTAGTTCAAATTGATCCAGTGATATTCCATCTCAGCTGTTCCTGATTACATCTTCACCTCTAGCTAATGTGTGTCCATTGTTTGGCCTTGTTCCAGGTGCCATGCAGTTTGTTAAAGATCCTTTTACATATTCCTAGTTTTTTGTGGTTTTGTTTCTCTGAGCAGTCGGAAGTTGGGTCACATCTGACTTTTCTGACTTTCTATAGGTATTGCAGCTGGCAGCAGTATTTCCTGTGTTTTTTCCACTCTCCTGTTATCACACCAATGCCACCTTTGTTTTTGCTGACGTTTCGGATGTGTTATCATCTGTAAGCGTTGCCCAGGTAGTCTACATTAACCTTGGCTTTCTAATTGCACAATGACCAGTTTCACAGTGCATAGCAACAAGATCTTCTTTCATTCTCATCTTGACAAAGTAACAACGTGTCCAGTGACCTCGATCTTGTGAATCATGGACTCAGTGTGAAAATTATTTGGAGTTTTGTGACTGTGTCTTTCTTGCATGATTAAAGCCTCCTGAGGGCACAGTCATCACATGTAATGTGCTAATAACGCCAATCTCACCAATTATCCCATAGCACAGCCTTCATAGTGCCTCTCTAGGTATATGGTAGGCTGGCACGCGACCAAGTCCTTGTACCTGTGGACATCGCCAACATGTCTAACGATGTGCTTGTACTGCCAGGTCTGTGGTGTCCCCGGATTCAGGACCACATCAAGACAAGACCAGGACCCCAAAATGTCGTTTGTCCTGCCTAGATGGGGACTGTTAGGGACCCTGGCTAAAAATATCTGTGATTTCCTTGTGGGTTCTCCACGATTCCCAATTTACTGGCTAAACTTGTTTATTTGTTTGGGTTATCTTTCTGGAATGTAGTAACAGCACGTCATTGTAGCCTTGTTTGAGCTATCGCCATTGAATAATCTCAATGTTTATTAAAACCAATTTCATCTTACAAATTACAAGGACATTGAGGGTTAATAAGAACTGCTGAGCAGCAGACACCTTGCGACACGTGACGATGACACTTTGGCTTTCTGCATCTTGAAGACATGGGAACATAGCTTAACGCTCCCACTGACTCTTTATTAACACAATAATAGCAGCCTCGGCGATCTATTATGGCACCTTTATAGTTAAGTAGGTTCCTTACTGTTATTAGATTTTCACCATTTTAATGCGAGTTTGTGTAAATATATTATTTTTTTTATTTTTTTGCCAAAAATGAATACAAATTGTATGAGCTCTCTAATTCCTGGTCACGCAGTGGGATATTGCGCAGACATGGAATAGACAAACTCCCGCCTTTTGGGTTTTTATTCACTAAAAGGGGAATTGTCAGAAATTCAGAGAACTTCAGATTTCAGACCAAACTCGTCAAATTGGAAACATTGCACAATGTGTCTCTTCTATTCCTGGAAATTCACTTTTTAATTAACTACCTCATTATAGTTTATCCTCTTTAAAGCAAATTCCATTTCCGGCAACTCGCTGTTTTCTGGGGTTTTTTGCTGTCTTTATTTTGACTGATATTAGGAGGGCAAAAAAATCTGTGAGGGTTTTCGATGTTATAAAGGGGTTACATTAATTATAACATTATTATAGACAACGCTTATTAGAACATGCTCGTATATTTATATTTCCTGAGTTTTGGTTTACATCATACAAATGTCCCTGTTTAGGAGGGACAATCAATATTTCGGTCCCAAATGCTTCTTTTCTCTCCTAATGCCCCACTTTTCTAGATGCTCCATATTGTTGGTGTGTCTGAGTGTATCACAGAGCTCCACAGCAATAATACTCCCAGTAATGTGTCTGAGTGTATAACAGAGCTCCACAGCAATAATACTCCCAGTAATGTGTCTGAGTGCATAACAGAGCTCCACAGCAATAATACTCCCAGTAATGTGTCTGAGTGTATAACAGAGCTCCACAGCAATGTGTACTCCCAGTAATGTGTCTGAGTGAATAACAGAGCTCCACAGCAATAATACTCCCAGTAATGTGTCTGAGTGTATAACAGAGCTCCACAGCAATAATACTCCCAGTAATGTGTGAGTGTATCACAGAGCTCCACAGTAATAATACTCCCAGTAATGTGTCTGAGTGTATAACAGAGCTCCACAGCAATAATACTCCCAGTAATGTGTCTGAGTCTATAACAGACAGAGCAATAATACTCCCAGTAATGTGTCACAGCTCCACAGCAATAATACTCCCAGTAATGTGTGAGTGTATCACAGAGCTCCACAGTAATAATACTCCCAGTAATGTGTCTGAGTGTATAACAGATTCACAGCAATGATACTCCCAGTAATGTGTCTGAGTGTATAACTGAGCTCCACAGTAATAATACTCCTAGTAACGTGTCTGAGTGTATAACAGAGCTCCACAGCAATAATACTCCCAGTAATGTGTCTGAGTGCATAACAGAGCTCCCCAGCAATAATACTCCCAGTAATGTGTCTGAGCGTATAACAGCTACACAGCAATAATACTCCCAGTAATGTGTCTGGGCGTATAACAGAGCCCCACAGCAATAATACTCCCAGTAATGTGTCTGAGTGTATAACAGAGCTCCACAGCAATAATATTCCCAGTAATGTGTCTGAGTGTATAACAGAGCCACACAGCAATAATACTCCCAGTAATGTGTCTGAGTTTATAGCAGAGCTCCACAGCAATAATACTCCCAGTAATGTGTCTGAGTGTATAACAGAGCTCCACAGCAATAATACTCCCAGTAATGTGTCTGAGTGTATAACAGAGCTTCACAGCAATAATACTCCCAGTAATGTGTCTTTAAACTACAATAAACGTGTTTAGAAATCAGTCTGTGTAAATAATATTGTTCTGCTTCTAATTTACATTTTAGCTCTATAAATCATTAGTGAGCCAGAACACACCCCCACTCACACTCAGCACAGCCCCGCCAAGGACACACCCCCACTCACACTCAGCACAGCCCTGCCAATTGTAACTCCTCCGCTATAACTGTGTAACGGTATAGCTCAGCCAATCAGAATGCAGCTATATATAAGCTCATTGTCAGTGACCAGAAATGGGACAGATAAAAAGCCACTAATGGTGGCATCCGGTTATCTATAAAACACAGACTTCCTGAAACAATAAAACCTTTACATTATGTGTGAAATGATCGAAACATGACTGTCTTTCAGTTAAAACGATACTGCCTCTCCGATGATATACCGCATACAATATTACTATTATATAATTATTATCACTATTGCTTATAGAGTGACAATATTTAAAAAAGGTTGCGTAAATTGAGATTAGCAAATAATACAAAGTTCCTGAGGTTATGTATTAAGCGAGGACCCTATACGCGAGTACAACCTGATTTATTAATGATATTAAGAACAAACTGTCACCTGTCATTCCTTTCCATCACCTGTGGGTAGAGATGTCGTGAACCGTTCGCGAACTTCCCGCGAACGGCTCGCCACGGTTCGCCACGAACCGTTCGCGGCGAGCTCCGGTCAGCTGACACATCCCGGCCAATCAGCAGCAGACTCTCCCTCCCAGACCCTCCCACCTCCTGGACAGCATCCATGTTGAAGCTGCCTTGAACATGGATGCTATCCAGGAGGTGGGAGGGTCTGGGAGGGAGGGTCTGCTGGAGATTGGCCGGGATGTGTCAGCTGACCGGAGCTCGCCACGAACGGTTCGTGGCGAACCGTGGCGAGCCGTTCGCGGGAAGTTCGCGAACGGTTCGCGTCATCTCTACCTGTGGGACATGGTAAAATATGTTCCAGATTATTTACACGTATAATAAATACAAATCCTGCAGGAGAGTTAGCTTTATCTCAATAACAAAGCAAACGTCTTTTGTTATACAATGCTGCTACGCTATCAATATATCAGCCGGTAGATATAATGAGCTACCAACAGACTGTTCCAGCTAATTAATAAAACTAATAAGGCTAGCTTATTTTGGTCTCTCACAATGTAATTAATTTGAATAGCTGCAGTAAAAATCCCTTAACCAAGTAATGATTTGTGTAAATATCTCCCAAGGAACCTGTCATAAAACCAGTTATTCATTGGGTACCGACAATTGTTTGTGACATGTGTGTTCTTCTAATCAAGAGGCTGAAACTTTGCAATTAGTGAAGTGGTTTTCTTTTCCTTTTTTTAGGCACATAAACTAAATTTGAATGATTCCGCAGGCTCCCCAATATGCGTCGCTGAGGTAAGTGTTTGAAAATAAACCTGGCTCATAGAAACATGGCTATTATTCGAGGGCTTTTTTTATCTTCCATTTTGTTTCATAGTTTTAATTCAGATTTATATTAAACATCTGTTGGGAAAGCAGTTCACTATTGTAAAATTTCCCATGATTCACTGAGTGCCACAATGTTTCTTCACACATTGTGTCAGTGTCTCTATTGACTTCATTTCTTAAACTGAAATTGTGGTGAATTGCAAACTTTACACCAAAATACCTACACTGGAACAATTTTTAGTTGTGGGTTATATTTGTAGTTGGGCTTTTTCAGTCTATTTATAATTCTCCCAGTTAAGCGAATAGCTACTTCTTTGTTAACACCTTTATGTTAACACCTTCATGTACCTGAGGAAGAGTCTTGTTAACAACACGCCATTGTTGCCTACATTTTGCTGTGAATAAGGCATCAAGCGTCAGATACATCTGTAAACGAACACGGACTCAAACACTAAGCAAGTCTAAAGCATTTGTACCTCATGTATTTACAATAAGACAAGAAAATTATCATATTCCAATTCATGTCTCCGATGAGTATTTAAAGGGACACTATAGGCACCCAGATCACGTCATTGAAGTAGTCCGGGTGCAGTGTCCCATTTCTCTTAGTCCTGCAATGTAACTCATTTTTTAGAGAAACTGTAATGCTTACATTGAAAAGGTCAAGACTGCCTCTAGTAACTGTCTAGCAGAGAGTGCCTCCTTCAGTTTACGGAGTTTAACTCCATGATACGACGCTTGATGGCCTCACACTATGCATGAGGACATCCACCGTCAAGAAAACCCCCATGTTGCCTGACCCAGCACCAAGAAAACGGTGTTGGTGTCTAAAGGGTTAATTAACCTTTACTTGATGGAGGCAACACAGGGACAGAGTGTTGCTATAGTGTTAGGAATACAGCTTTGAGTTCCTTTAACCACAGTTTTCATGGTTACTGAGAAGTTTTTTGGGGAGTTTATTATCTTTAGTTAAATGATTTCCATAGTGTCTTTTATTATTTGAGGGTTTTTAGAAATATTCATCCCTTGGTATTCCTTTTGCACAATATGACATCATCTGTAATTTGCTGATGAAGCCCTTTGTCACCGCTTAGCAAATAATCCCGTAGCTGCACTAATTGTTACATTTTCATTTGTTAAGTGACAATGTCACGTAATCCTGTTTCTCGTGTGACAAAAATAGCTTAATTTATACAATTAAAGAAACGTTAGAATTAAAATGGCAAATATTGATGAAATGTTGTTACACATGTATTAACAAGTTTACGTACTTTCTGTATTTTTTTACTAGCATTCTCTGGGGAAAGACAACATGGTGGGAAGATCGTCCAGTAATCACATATCCACGGATAACTCTTCTGGATATCACTCCAGACTCTGCGCAACGCTTTCCATAATGGTGGCCGCACATTCCATGCTCCTAGCATTGCGTGCTATTCTGACATTATAAACGACTTAAGTCCGTGGACCTGTACAAAAAAGTATATATATATATATAAGATTGATATTAGTCACTTTCCTACCTTCTCTTGTCCATCTGAAATGTTGCCATTCCAGAAATGACCAAACTGTTCTGAAACCCAACGAAGTTTAAACCAAATGCTTCTGTGCTATTAAGGGCGCTGTGTATATTATCGCTACAGTGCTGGGCATGAAGTATTAGAAAGCGGAGATGAAATGTACATTTGTTTAATGACAAACAGGTTATAATTTTGGTCCGTGTCGATACAGAAAAGGGAACCTCTCCACTTCCTATTTATAGCAAGTTTTTTTTTGTAATTATTATTATTAATATGTTTATTTTCAACCTCAGATTAAACTCAACCTTCAATGGGACCTATCGTAGATATGTTGTTAAAAGCATCATGTTCGTTCCCTTCTGAGCAGTGGTTGGTTGTGTTTTCTAGATCTCTTCTCTTCTGTTCAGTGTTTTATTTTGTCTCTGATATTGCTCTGTGTTCTGCAGTCAACTCTCATATCCATCAGAAACTCTCTTTTCTATGAGCTCTAGTAAGCGAAAAATAAATGGCAAATTCTTGAAAATGTCGCCTCGCTAAAGGATGACGCACATTTCTAAAGTGTCACAACAAAGTGGCAAAAAATAAGTTTGTTCAAAATGCTGAAGAAATGTATATAGGAAATCACAGATGTAAAGCGAAGATGTGACCAGACCATTGGCTTTTGAAGTCAAGTAAAGAAATGGATTGGATCTTCTCCAGCACAAATTCTAATAAACGTTGCAGCTGTTTTTTACAGCTGGGGAACCTCTTTAGAAGAACAGATACATTATCACAATGGCTGCAGTGAAACCCGTCAAGTGTTTGAGGAACTAGAGAGGGAGAGACAGAACTGGATGGGATGGCCACGGCCCCATGTCCTGCGGCTCCACTAAAAATATCTATGGATTGCTCTCTGCAGTGACTTGTTGCGAATGTTACATTTTATTTGCAAAATTAAGACAAAAAAAAAAAGAAAAATCTCCTACACAATGTTTTAATTAGCAAAAATGCTGTAATTACTTGATACATAAAATCCATTGCTATCTGTACATTAAAACATGATTCTAATCTCATTTCCCAAATGAATGAATCAGCCACTCACTGCCACTCGATGTGGGAAATACGAATTGTTTGTATTCACCTTAAAACTAGGAATTTTGAAGCTTTGCAATTCACATATTCTCTCTGATTTCATGTTGCTGTTGGTGAGGTTTTGAGAGTTGGCGCAGGACGGGCGATTGTGTGAAGCCTCCTCCCATAATCCTCTGCAGTCTTTATCTGGCTGAAGCTTAGGGCAGATGCTTTAAGGACTCGATAAGGGGACAGGTTCAGCTTGTCCCATGATGTAATGGGCAAATATATTCACCATTCTGTCATAGAAACAACAAGCCATGCCAGGTATCCTCACAGTATGAAGACAATAGATTGAAGGATAATTGTATGATAATGTCACATATTGCATGGCTGTAACATCGGTACTGCTTCATTTCCCATGGTGCTCAGACAGTTGTTTGTAATTGGCAAACTTGGGCAATGCAGAGGTTGGCTATTACTGTAAAGAAACGTTTAATACAAAGTCCAAGATTAATCAAGGTACTGTGCTCTGAAACGTGGTGCAAAGTTCTAGAAATGGAGCACTCCCCAATGGTATATGTCGGTGATTGAACAGGTTTCCAGGGTGATTGAATCAGTTTCTGTGATGATTGCCCCTTTGGTTTCCAGGGTAATGGAATCGGTTACCATGGTGATTGCCCCTTTGGTTTCCAGGGTGATGGAATCGGTTACCATGGTGATTGCACTTAGAACTTTCCATAATATAAATCTCTCCGTGTATTCGTGTGGTTTTTTTAGGTATGTTTGCCACTCCATGAGCACAACACATCTTACAAATCGAAATCAGCCGTTTAGTTATTTTCTGACACTGTCTGGCAAACTATCATTAGTTAATTTAACCAGATCAGAGCCACAGCCCTATTTATACCTCAGGCACCCAGTCCTCAACAGTGATTTCAAATAAATGGCACATAAATCAATGCAGTGAATGGAATGTCTGCACACTGTGTACAGAGTATTAATAAAAGGTGGTGGCGTTTGGCAATATGACTGGTATATATATAAAATTAGGCAAGCCACTCCTCCTGCGACCGCCACCTGATAAGGGCCTGTTGGAAATCCTGTACTAAGCTTTCATCAGATAGGTGATTATTACAAAGGATTACAGTATTCTACCTTTACAAAATAAGATGCATTGCTCTTATGTAAATTCTCACCAAATTAACAAATATAACTGAAACTGATCATTATTTTGGTAAAAGCACCGGTTTTAGAATCTCTAGAACTTATTCGAACCTCAGGGTGATCTGTCTGATTCCCAGGAGGGATGACGCAGCTGTACTCTACCCCTTCTGAGGTCAATATGATGAGTACTGCTGAGTATTCCAAGACCTGCTTCCTGATACAATGCTTTATTGTTACTTTAAGTAATGTGTTTAACTTAATCATACTAAGGATATGGTGGCAGAATAATCTAAAGAGTTTGAAGCCAGATTGTCAATCAATGTGTCCTAACGCTGCGTAAAATGGAATGCGAGGATCTGTGAACTTAGAGATTATACAAGATTTTAGATCAATTTAATAGTATAACCAGGATTTATGGCTTTTAATAGGTGGAGAAACAAGTGAAAATCATAAAATGAAAGTTATTGGTAGCTATGGGCCAGGAGTTCCATTAACAGCCGCAGTAATCACAGTCTGAGTGGATTTATTTACTTAACATGATGCGTTGACAATAAACTTGAAGAATAGCTAATATGGAATAAAAATCATTAATTCAGCCAACTTGGATATTTTCACCTAAATGTGCAAGTTATTTGTAAATTAACCATGTGATGAATGAGTTTGTGTGACACGTGTACTGCATATATGCACAGATTGCTACACGTTAGGATCATACCTTCTAACTGTCCCGAGGTTCTGGTTCGGTCCCTACTGAATCCATGAGGTGAATTCCTACATTATTGATCAGCTTTCCTCTTATGTTTTGACATCAGCAACAATGTGTAAAACTTAAAAATGTCTACATGCAAAGAGCAAGAGTGGACGTGAATGTAAAAAGAGATTTGAGCTATATATTACCATTCTACGTCTGCCAACTGCCAAGGTGGTCACTGCAGACTGATGTGCATTCGTCATCCCCTGCTGCTACAAGAGACGTATGCAGCATCCTATACCCCGCATTATGCCGCATGCTAAGCACCATTGGATAATGCATACGTTATTAACAATGTTATATTATCCAGAGCTTAATAACCAATCAATAATTAAATTGTTACACAGTAGGTTATAGAGCAAAACAGATAGATCATTCTAAAGGTAGAACATAGGTTGCAGTGAATTATAGAGTTAACAAGAAAATAAAGTACATTTGACAGAACAGAATCAGATTCGGTTTAATTTCTCCCGAGGTAGGTACTATTAGGAAGTAGGTACGACCCTTCATTCTGCCGGGGTAATGTACGTACTAAAGTCGTATACCGGCCAAGGAGAGCCTTCTCGTTCACACGTTTGATGGAATCCTGGGAGGCTTATTATTACAATTCTGTTCTTAGCGTTGGATTCGCCGTTTAATCTCTGAATCTTGTAGAAACAAGCTGGGGATATCTGGATACAGGACTGCACATTTCAAAAGTCATTTATAATTGTAATGATTTGTAAGAACCTTTGGCATTTCATGTCTTCACACACAAGGCTGCCATCAGCCCCTACACAGCTCAAGGTCTGGTACCCTGAGGTTCGCCCCCGAGTCAGTCCATAGACCACCTTAAAGGGAAACTCCAGTGCCAGGAAAACAATCTGTTTTCCTGGCACTGCAAGTACCCTCTCCCTCCCACCTCCCATCCCAGGTAGCTGAAGAGGTGAAAACCCCTTCAGGTCACTTACCTGAGACCCCGCCGATGTCCCTCGGCGGTGGTTTCGGGTCGGCGTCGCTTCTCCCAGTAATTACGTCAGCCGGTGGGCGAGACTGATCCGCGCATTAGGTCTCCCCATAGGAAAGCATTGAAAATTATTTTCAGTGCTTTCCTATGGGGAATTGAGCGACGCTGGAGGTCCTCACACAGCGTGAGGACTTCCAGCGACGCTCTAGCAAAGAAAATCTTTGCTATGAAGCAGGAAGTGCCCTCTAGTGGCTGTCTAGTAGACCGCTACTAGAGGTGGAGTTAACCCTGCAATGTAATTATTGCAGTTTATAAAAAACTGCAATAATTAAACTTGCAGGGTTAAGAGTAGTGGGAGTTGGCACCCAGACCACTCCAATGAGCAGAAGTGGTCTGGGTGCCTGGAGTGTCCCTGTAAGACCACCCACAAGGATGCAGTGTGTGCAGATTGGAGACAGAGTGTGTGTTTGTGTGTTTAGTAGATGTAGTGTGTGTGTAGTGGATACAGTTTGCATACTGCATGCAGTGTGTGTAGTGGATACAGTGTGTAAAGTGCATGCAGTGTGTGTGTATGTGTGTGTAGTGGATACAGTGTGTAGAGTGCATGTGATGTGTTTGTGTAGTGGGTTCAGCAAGTGTGTGTATAGTAGATGTAGTGTGTGCATTAGATCTAGTGTGAGAATGCAGTATGCGGGTAGTGGATGTTGTGTGTGTATAGTGCATGCAGTATGTTTACATTACATGCAGTGTGTGTGTAGTGGGTACAGTCTGTAGTGGATGCAGTGTGTGTCTGTGTAGGAGATGCAGTGTTTGAATTGTGGATTCAGTGTTTGTGTGTGTAATGTGTTTATCTAGTGAATGCATTGAATTTATGTAGTGGATGCAGTGTGTGTGTGTGTGTTTGTGTAGAGATACAGTCTGTGTTTGTTTAGTGAATTTGGTGTGTGTGTTTGCGTAGTAGATGCAATGTGTGTTTAGTGGATTCAGTGTATGTGTATGTGTGGTAAATGCATTGTGTGTGTTTGTTTAGTGGATTAAAGTGTGTGTTTAGTAGATGTAGTGTGTGTTTGTGTAGTAGATGCAGTGTGTGTGTTTGTTTAGTAGATGTAGTGTGTGTGTGTTTGTGTAGTAGATGCAGTGTGTGTGTGTTTATGTAGTAGATGCAGTGTGTGTGTGTTTGTGTAGTAGATGTAGTTTGTTTAGTGGGTGCAGTGTGTGTAAATATGTGTGGTAGGATAGGGGCTGCATTATGTGGACAACAAGCTATTTTTTTTAAAATTCTATATTTTATTCCCCCTCCAGGGCTCTTACCTGTGGCTAGGTGTAGGGCATTGTGCAGACGTCCAGCTGCATGTCTAGTGCATAGGTGGCACAGCTTCTGGTAGGTCCTCTACCTCCCTTGCGAGCCCGGCATGCATGCCTCATGGAGTGTTACCACGGCAACCTGCGGCAACACTCTGGCAGCTGGAGCCTGAGCTCGTACCTGTCTACACGTATTACAGAGACACGTATATACCAAGACTGGTGCTGCCAAACATGTTAATACATAGTTTATTTATCTTATTTAGCCATAGATTCATCAGGGTCTTTTACAAAGGACAGATTTTCAGATAACCTGAAATCAATGATCAGCAGTCATTATGGCCAATCATAATCCTAGAAATGTTCCATTTGTATCTCCTTCCAATTAATAACGTCCTAACGATGCAACATTCTGATAGCAGAGGTGAAGTTTGGCTGGAGAAGCAAATGACGGAATGGGCCCACTCAGGGCTCAGTTTGTGAATGGTCAGGGTAGGCAGCTGCCTATTGGTATCTCTATAACATTGGCGCACGCACTAGCACTACAAATATACATTGTATTATTTAATATCCGCTTCCTCTGGCTATATGGAGCAGTATACCTGTACTTAGAATGGTAGGAAATAATGAGGAGGGATTGGCTCTACCGTAATACGTGGACTGACTGTCTCTTTGTAGCAGCCTTCATTCATCTCCGTCACCTGCCGCACTCCCAACAATCCACGGCTCTGCACGACATTCATGTTTATACGCTTTATTTGCTAAACAGTGATTAATGGTGAACTGGACACTGATTTTTTAAATTCAAACTGATATATATTAGTCACTCGAGAAGAGTCGGACAGTCTTTCTGTGTGAACTATTTTTTGCTAGTCTTGCCAATTTAGTTTTCAGTTTGCTGCAATGTCCTGTTTTGTATAGCGCTTCATGATAACGGACATGTGGGCGGCGCTCGGCTAAGCTGGGATAAATGTAGGCATCTCGCACTAACAGGAAGGACTGGTAATCAGCTCTATTTCAGAATCATTTTACAGTTGTAAAAAACGTAAACTAGAGGACAAAATGTCAACTGCAAACCATTTGATCAGAAGTGAAAAAAACTAAAATTGCCTATTTAAATAATAGACATAAAGTTAGTCGTTCTCCAAATCTCTCTTTATTTATAATATTAGTGATGATCGCAATGATGATGTTATTTACTTTTAATAAAACTGTAAAAAAAAAAAAAAAAGAAATGAGTAGAATCTTATTCCCCAATTGAGAGGAGCCTATTACAGGATCTTTATATATCAAGAGCAATTCTGGAACAAAGGTCTAAAAGTGGAGCAGTCTCCGTGGAAACTGAGGGAATGTTACTGATAATATCTGCACTTTTAGATTGTTACCCCAGAATAGCTCTTTATAAATAATGTTCCACAATTAAGCACATTTTAATTATAAAAAACATGCACGTACTGGAAGTTGCAACTAATTAAATCAGCATGCCCTGGGTTATACTCTCAATAATAATGATGGTGTAGGCACAATTCTGTCATCAAAATGATATGTTTGGGGGTTTTTTTTTGGTTTTTTTTAATTACTGCCCATCAAGGCTCATTAGCAACAGCTTTTAGTTAATTCGCTAAACAGTTCACATTTTTGATGTTTGTAGTTGAATTTAAAATATTTACTGGGAAAATAATTAAAAAGCAAAAGATGATCGACAAATTAAAAAGAAAAAAAATCCATATTTTCTATAACAGGCCTCAAAATAAATGTAATTCATGGGCATCAGATCTAATCAAATCTTGGGCGGCATCCATTACTAAGAAAATATGATGCCCGTTTTACCGAGAGAAGATGCATTAAAACATGCGGTCATTGGGAAGACTGGAAGAAGCAGCCATGTGTCAGGGGAGCTTTTAGATATTTTTGGGCTTCTGTGTCCCAGGTGCGAGGTGAGGTAAAATATTATTGTATCAATACAGAGTTTGAAAAAAATGGGCTATGATTCCGCAAAGTTATTTAAACTGTAAGAAATGGGCTTTTCCTCACAATAAAAATAAATTTAAAAAAGACAGTTCTTTAGCCAACTGAAAGAGAAATTAAAACATTTTGCTTTTTTTTGTAGTTTTTTTTTTTTTTTACATTTTGCATAAACAGTAAACCATAACCACCCGGTATAACTAACTAACACAGTGCACCTAGCTCGCTGTAGTGGTTACCGCAGGTAGTTTGACTCCTAACAATGGGAGGGGTGCGGCCTCACTCCTTGCACCATAACCACTACATCATGTGGTACTGGGAGTGTTCCTTTAAATATACTTATAAAAATATGTAAAACAATCATAATTTCAAAATGAGAACTTTTAAAAATAGACAAATATATAACAAAGTAAATATCTTATTATGCCAACAAGTTAACAGATCTGCCTGATGTTGAAGAAGTGAGAACCAATTAATAGTCTAAATTAGCATGCGTAGTCCTAAAACCGCTCGTCCTCCATGTTGCTATTTATAATATCTAGCACTATATGACTGGCAGGCTGTTTCTTTTGTTGTCCTTTCCACAGTGTAACAAAAAAAAACCACAAACGATATACAATTACTGCAGCAGGCAATTAAACGTAGACTCTAATTGGTATTCAAATCATTAGCAGCAGATAATAGTCCATCTGAAACTGATGGCATTCAAAGGTAATTAAAAAAAAATCAGCACATTAGTGTTTGCTGAAAGCACATGTGGCATTTAACCTATCATCAGCTGGTGAGGACTGTCTGACAGCCTACTCCGGTGCTGGTAGTACACCCTCCACTCACGTGGGAATAACGCTGCTTAACGGTCAAACTTTGTCTTTTAATGGAGGCGCTTATTAAAGGAACACTACAAGTTTGTTCTAGTGTTTATGGTGCCACGAGGTTCCCTTGCCCCCCTCCTCTCCCATGTAAGGAGTTAAACTGTTGTTGAATGGCATGATTTTCTACTTGGGATCCGCTAGCTACCTCTCCCTGTCTACCAACGTTGTGGATCCATGAGTTCTTTAGCAGGAACGTACCGAGCTAAGTCCTGCACAGCGTTAAATGCATCACTTTGATTTTTTTCTTAGAACATGTAAGGATTGTATTGAGAGTCTGTATGTTTTTCTGTTGTTTGCAATTCTGCCTGTTTGACTAAGTTAAGTTGTTATTAAAAAGTGACGAGACTGGCAGATTAATACAAAGAAAAACTCTCCAAAGGCAACTGAAACGGTTTTGCATTTATGTTTATAAAATTGGCAAATATTAAAAAAAAACACATTTTAAAGTATTAAATTTGCAGCGTTGTCTGCCTCAGCTGAAACATAACACACGCTGGGTTTAATTTCCTTTCCCAGATTGGAATTGTATCTCACTGAGAGCAAGGCAGAAGCCTCCATTTTCTGGCAGAGGAAGTTCCGATTTCTCTAAATTACAGATTGTTTGGCAATCGTCAGCTAAACTACACAACTAAATACGTCAGCGATTCTTATAGTACATCCAGCATATTACAGCAGAAATTAAAGGAGCACTATAGTGTCAGGAATACAAACCATTTAGGTGTCTACCCCGCCCTTCCCCTCCCCGAGAAAGGTATTTTACTTACCCTTCTCCAGCGGGTCTCCTCCCGGCTAGCCCCGCCCATGCTCTGCCTCCTTGGCTGACATCATCAATTTTGATGATCTCCACCAATTCAATGCTTTCCCATAAGCACTGCAAAATGCTGCATGGAGCCATTTATAAGGTATTTTCCTGGCACACATATACATGTATAGGGTATTTTACAGGCACACATAAAAATGTATAGGGTATTTTATCGGTATTTGAGGCCTCCTGGCCGGTGCCGGTATTGTAATAATACCGGCAATACAAATGCCGGTATTTTTCTCAGAATAAACTGAGATTAGATGCAATACTGGCACCGGCCAGTAGGGGTTGCTGTGTGTATGTGGAGAGAGACAGGGTTAGGAAGTTACAGTATCCCCCATCCTGCCTCTCTCTACTCACTGATCTGCGGGGGAGGAGCTCTGCCCAGAGACATGGGGACACTGGGGGAGACACAGAGACATGGGGACACAGAGACATGGGGACACTGGGGGACACACAGAGACATGGGGGCACTGGGGGACACAGATATATGGGGACACTGGGGGACACAGAGACATGGGGACACTGGGACACACACAGAGATATGGGGACACTGGGGGACACAGATATATGGGGGCACTGGGGGAGACACAGAGACATGGGGACACTGGGGGACACAGAGGCATGGGGACACTGGGGAACACAGAAACATGGGGACACTGGGAGAGACACAGAGATATGGGGGCACTGGAGAAGACACACAGACATGGGGACACAGACATGGGGACACTGGGGAAGACATGGGGACACTGGGGGAGACAGAGACATGGGAATACTGGGGGAGACACAGAGACATGGGGACAAAGGGGCACACAGAAACATGGGGACACAGGGGCACACAGAGACATGGGGACACTGGGGGAGACACAGAAACCAGGGACACGGGGGGACATAGAGATATGGGGACACTGGGGGAGACACAAAGACATGGGGACACTGGGGGAGACAGAGATATGGGGACACTGGGAGAAACAGAGACATGTGGACACAGATATATGGGGACATTGGAGGACACACAAAGACATGGGGACACTGGGGGAGACACAGATATATGGGTACACTGAGGGAGACACAGAGACATGGTGACACTGGAGGAGAAACAGCGACATGGGGACAAAGGGGCACACAGAGACATGGGGACACGGGCACACAGAGACATGGGGACACTGGGGGGAAACAGAGACATCGGGACACTGGGGGAGACACAGAGACACTGGGGAGACACAGAAACATGGGGACACTGGGGACAAAGAGATATGGGGACACTGGGGGAGACACAAAGACATGGGGACACTGGGGGAGACACAGAGATATGGGGTCACTGGGGGAGACACAGAGACATGGGTACACAGATATATGGGGACACTGTGGGAGACACAAAGACATGGGGACACTCGGGGAGACACAGATATTTGGGGACACTGGGGGATACACATAGACATGGGGACACTGGGGGACACAGAGACATGGGGACACTGGGGGACACACAGAGATATGGGGACACTGGGGGACACAGAGACATGGGGACACTGGGACACACACAGAGATATGGGGACACTGGGGGACACAGATATATGGGGGCACTGGGGGAGACACAGAGACATGGGGACACTGGGGGACACAGAGGCATGGGGACACTGGGGAACACAGAAACATGGGGACACTGGGAGAGACACAGAGATATGGGGGCACTGGGGAAGACACACAGACATGGGGACACAGACATGGGGACACTGGGGAAGACATGGGGACACTGGGGGAGACAGAGACATGGGAATACTGGGGGAGACACAGAGACATGGGGACAAAGGGGCACACAGAAACATGGGGACACAGGGGCACACAGAGACATGGGGACACTGGGGGAGACACAGAAACCAGGGACACGGGGGGACATAGAGATATGGGGACACTGGGGGAGACACAAAGACATGGGGACACTGGGGGAGACAGAGATATGGGGACACTGGGAGAAACAGAGACATGTGGACACAGATATATGGGGACATTGGGGGACACACAAAGACATGGGGACACTGGGGGAGACACAGATATATGGGTACACTGAGGGAGACACAGAGACATGGTGACACTGGAGGAGAAACAGCGACATGGGGACAAAGGGGCACACAGAGACATGGGGACACGGGCACACAGAGACATGGGGACACTGGGGGAAACAGAGACATCGGGACACTGGGGGAGACACAGAGACACTGGGGAGACACAGAAACATGGGGACACTGGGGACAAAGAGATATGGGGACACTGGGGGAGACACAAAGACATGGGGACACTGGGGGAGACACAGAGATATGGGGACACTGGGGGAGACACAGAGACATGGGTACACAGATATATGGGGACACTGGGGGAGACACAGATATTTGGGGACACTGGGGGATACACATAGACATGGGGACACTGGGGGACACAGAGACATGGGGACACTGGGGGAGACACAGAGATATGGGGACACTGGGGAAGACACAGAGTCATAGAAACATAGAATGTGACGGCAGGTAAGAACTATTTGGCCGATCTAGTCTGCCCAATTTTCTAAATACTTTAATTAGTCCCTGGCCTTATCTTATAGTTAGGATAGCCTTATGCCTATTCCACGCATGCTTAAACTCCTTTACTATGTTAACCTCTACCACTTCAACTGGAAGGCTATTCCATGCATCCACTACCCTCTCAGTAAAGTAATACTTCCTGATATTATTTGTAAACCTTTGCCCCTCTAATTTAAGACTATGTCCTCTTGTTGTGTTAGTTTTTCTTCTTTTCAATATATTCTCCTCCTTCACTGTGTTGATTCCCTTTATATATTTAAATGTTTCTATCATATCCCCCCGTCTCGTCTTTCCTCCAAGCTACACATGTTAAGTTCCTTTAACCTTTCCTGGTAAGTTTTATTCTGCAATCCATGAACCAGTTTAGTAGCCCTTCTCTGAACTTTCTCTAAAGTATCAATATTCTTCTGGAGATACAGTCTCCAGTACTGCGTACAATACTCCAAGTGAGGTCTTACCAGTGTTCTGTACAATGGCATGAGCATTTCCTGCTGCTCTATTACATTGTCTGCCTACCTTTAAGTCATCAGAAATAATCACCCCTAAATTCCTTTCCTCGGATGTTGAGGTATTTGGACTCTATCAAATATTCTGTACTCTGCCCTTGGGTTTTTACGTCCAAGATGCATTATCTTGCACTTATCCACATTAAATGTCAGTTGCTAGAACTCTGACCATTTTTCTAGTTTACCTAAATCCTTTGCCATTTGGCTTATCCCTCCTGGAACATCAACCCTGTTACATATCTTAGTATCATCAGCAAAAAGACATACCTTACCATCAAGACCTTCTGCAATATCACCATTAAAAATATCCAATGGAGAATGGATCCAAGTACAGATATCTGAGGTACCCCACTGGTGACAAGCCCATGCTCCGAATATACTCCATTGCCTGTCACTCAGCCACTAAGCCTTACCCATTCAACAATATCCCTGGAATCCAAACTTAAAGATCCATTATATGATAAAGCCTTCTATATGCAGCAGTGTCAAAAGCCTTACTGAAATCTAGGTAAGCAATGTCTACTGCACCACCCTGATCTATGAACAAAAATATTTTAGTTACCCAATCAAAAAAATCAATAAGATTAGTTTGGCACTTGATCTCCCTGAAGTAAATGCCCTATGTTGTCTCTGATCTTGAAATCCATGTGTTTTTAGATGTTCAATTCAACTCAACATTAAACCACACTGTTTCCATCCTAAACTTTCCCCCTGATATACTGAGTAGTAAGGACTTATCCCTGGGTGCTCCGGGCACAAGCAGCTATTTTGGTTTTCCAGTTCACATCAGGAAGATTAAAGTCACCCATGATGATAACGTTCCCCTTCATTGTCATTTTAGCTATTTCCTCAACTAGTAGATTATCTAACTCTTCGATTTGTCCTGGGGGCCTATAAATCACACCTACATGAGTTACCAAATTCTAACGTAACCCAAACGGACTCTATGTTCACCCAGGGCTGCCATCAGAAATTTTAGGGCCCCTGACACAGCTCAAGATCTGGGCCCCCGGGGGCCAGCCCTGAGTCCGCCCACAAGGATGAAGTGTGTGTGTATAGTGGATATAGAATGTGTGTTATGGATGCAGTGTGTATAGTGGATGTAGAATGTGTGTAGTGGATGCGGCATGTGTGTCATGGATGCAGTATGTGTGTCATGGATGCAGTGTGTATAGTGGATGTAGATTGTATGTTTTTGTGAGATCGCATTCCCTGGTGGTCCGGTGGCATGGTGGAGGTAGCCAGCCGCGGTACATTGAAGAGAGGGCCCAGCAGCACACACTGTCTACCTTTCCAGCTCCTCTCTGACTAACTCTCACGAGACAGACCAGTGTGCTGTGCGGAATGTTGCCATGGTAAGTCATGTCAACGCTATGGCGGCTGCAAGGCGCAGGAAAGTTAGACAGAGAGCAGCTGGAAAGGAGGACAGAGTGTCCTCTTCAATGTACAGGTAGCAGGGGGCCCTCTGTGCACATATATATAGCGAAAACCGCTCTCTATATATATATATATATTTGCACATAAGGAATGTGGGGCTCGGACTGCCAGAGTAGTTCGGGCCTCCCCAGGACCACCGGGCCCATGACAACCGGTTGTCATGCCCTGATGGCAGCCCTGTGTTCACCTCACTAACTTTTATTAGGCTAGATATTATGCTATCCTTCACATACAGGGCCACATCTCCCCCTTTCTTGCCTTTCCTGTCTTTTCTATATAAAGAGTATTGGTATTGCTATGTCCCAGTAATTTTTCTCATTATACCATGTCTCAGTAACAGCAACTAAATCTATATTATCAGTTGCCATTATTGCCACAAGTTCATGGATCTTATTCCCTAAACTGCAAGCATTTGTAGGCATGACTCTAAGCTTATCATTTTTTAACACACTTGCTACAGGCACTTTCTGTCCTTGGAGACACTGTGAGACACTAGGAGACACAGACATGGAGACACTGGGGGATCAGAGACACATAGACTGGGAGACACAGAGACATGGGGACACATGTGGGCACACAGCATGGGAACACTGGGGCACACAGCGACATGGGACATCTTTTCATTTTTTTTACCCTTTTCCCATTCAGGAGTACTTTATACGAACAATATCCATTCATCTCTTGAACGAGGACCTGATGGCAGCCCTGTGTTCACCTCACTAACTTTTATTAGGCTAGATATTATGCTATCCTTCACATACAGGGCCACATCTCCCCCTTTCTTGCCTTTCCTGTCTTTTCTATATAAAGAGTATTGGTATTGCTATGTCCCAGTAATTTTTCTCATTATACCATGTCTCAGTGCTATATTATCAGTTGCCATTATTGCCACAAGTTCATGGATCTTATTCCCTAAACTGCAAGCATTTGTAGGCATGACTCTAAGCTTATCATTTTTTAACACACTTGCTACAGGCACTTTCTGTCCTTGGAGACACTGTGAGACACTAGGAGACACAGACATGGAGACACTGGGGGATCAGAGACACATAGACTGGGAGACACAGAGACATGGGGACACTGTGGGCACACAGAAACATGGGAACACTGGGGCACACAGCGACATGGGACATCTTTTCATTTTTTTTACCCTTTTCCCATTCAGGAGTACTTTATACGAACAATATCCATTCATCTCTTGAACGAGGACCACCCCTTTACCCCATAAGAACATTCACACCAGCGACTAAGTGCAAAACCGCAAGGAAAGTAATTAGTGAATGCTACCCCATCGTGGCTCCATTTCGTATAACCTAACGCACGTGGTCGACAAAAGAATGACGACCATCTTGTCTCCAAAACATGGGAAGCGGTACTTGGTCATCTAGTGCCTTGAACTCTTTTCAGTTAGGCACTTGCACGAACGCCGCAAAAATTTAGACCGTTGCCTATACGTGGTTTCCCGAGCACCTATACGAACGACGCTCGGGAGATACGAACTACCAAACAGGGGGAGCTTTCTTATCCCGAAATGAAGAGTTTCCCTTGCATGGTGTTCGCACAGGAACCCACAAACAGAGTCCGGGCCAGGTCACCTATTTCCCTGGAACTGTTTTGGGCTAGCACCTCGGATCTGGCAGGTCAAAACTTTACCTTGATGGCATTTCTGTTTCACCGAACCAATCTAAATGATCTTTGGATATGTTATACACTCAGATCAGGGCTATCTGGGTATGTACTTTTTGTAGGGTTCCTGTGTATGGTGGGGACACTTTTGGGGTACTGTATATTTTGTAGGGATTTTCTGTACCTGAGAGAAAATTTAATTATATGTTTTTCTCATGCAATTATCTCTCAGGTACATAGGGTCTTGGGATTGAAAACCCTGTATTTGTGTATTGGAAACCCTATGTAGGGGTCTGTGTGTGCCCTGAATCAAATCAGGACTATGTTTTGGCTGGTTTCTGGGGGAATGGTTGTCTGCTTATTTTAATGGGTCCAGGGTGGCTGAGGGAAGGAATTAACTGAGTTAACCGGTCAGGTTACCCGTGGTCTGCTACAGCGTTGTTTTGATACTGCTCCAATAAATCTGCCTACTGGATTGAACTTGGGTGTCTGAATCATCATTACTTTTTTTGCAAATCACATTGTGAGGATTGGCCAACCTCAGGCCCGGTTGCACCCTGGGATCCAGGAGAGTGCGGTATCCATATTGGTAATTATACTGGGAGACCTGGAGACACTAAGAGACACTATGGGACACAGACACTAGGGGAGAGTAAGAGACACATGAGGACACTGGGAGACCTGGGGACACTGGAGACACATGGGGGGACACTAGGGGACACTGAGAGACACATGGGGACACACACTAGGGGACACTGAGAGACACTAGATACACTGAGAGACACATGGGGACACAGACACTAGGGGACACTGGGAGACATGGGGTTACTAGGGGAGACATGGTAACACTGAGACACTAGGGGACACTGAGAGATATTTAGACACTAGGGGACACTGGGAGACATGGGGACACTGGGTGACATGAGGACACTGGGAGAGATACTGCGAGACGGGGAGACTGTGGTAGTAATTCCTCTATACAGCAGAATCAAACTGTAAGTCGTTTTTTGGTGATTTTACAGAATTTTCTCTTATGTCACTCCTTGTGATTTACATCATGTGATGTCACTCATACATAATTAATTAAATTTTTTTCCAAGAAAGGTGGCAACCCTATGCGCCAATCAGCATCTACTCATAGAGATGCATTGAATCAGTGCATCTGTATGAGGAACATTCAGTGTCTCCATGCAGACAGTGAGGACACTGAATGTCATTCACACTGTGCAGCTCTGCCCCAGGAAGCATTTCCAATGGCTGTCTGAGTGACTGCCCCTAGAGGTGTTACTAGGCTGTAATGTTAACCCTAATATACAGAAAAGAGGACTGCGTTATCCCTGGACTAGGGATAACCTCTATCAATAGATGATGAACACATGAACTGTATACCACCACCACTTGCACAATTAAAAATTAAATATATAATAAAAACATTCAATTAAGTTACAATTTAAAAACAATGTATTAATACTGTGTATAAAAAAAATAAAGCTATAAGTAATAGCCTAAATCTAGTGGCACTCTGCTGAAACAAGATCTTAAAGTCCCTTGGCGTCCCGATCCCATTGTTTAAAATGAGGTGTGTATGGTACCATATTCTGCTTGTTTTATGTATGGCTGCTGCAGTTGCTTTGTATCATTGCTTTGTATCATTGGCTTTGTGCGTATGTGGGTTGTTATATTGTATAAGTATATTGTGTATGATGCCTACCAATGTGGGCTGTGTATGGGGGCTGCTTGTGGAATTGTCTTAATGATATGTCACATTGTGTGTTTGGTAGTGTGTGTATGTGTGGGGTTCCTTGCAGTATTGCATGTGAGAGGCTGCTTGTGGGGTTGTGTGTATAGACGATATGTCACATTGTGTGTTTGGTACTGTGTGTATGTGTGGGGCTGCTTGAACTCTATGAATGTCAGTGCTGCACCCAGGAAGCACATCTAGTGGCCGTCTGAGTGATTGCCACTGGAGGTTGTGATAAGGCAGTGTTTACATTAAAAAGAATGCAGGGACTGACTATAGACACACGAACAACTACATTCCGTACATTAAGCTGTATACTGTACTTTAAGCTGTATACTGTACATTAAGCTGTATAATATTATGCTGTATACTGTACATTAATCTGTATACTGTACACATTAGAGTTTGAAAGTCTGACGTATGTACCTTAGGATACACATGCTATTATGGTAGGACCTGTTTTTTTTCTTTAAGCCTTGTTTCTCGGGTATTCCAAAATATATTTGGAATTGCTGTTCAGTGTCATCCCCAAGTTTGGTAGGGCATATTCTCAAAAACCCTTGCAAGTCCATATCTTGAGGCCATAAATCATTCATGTATCTCAGACAATTAATTTGAGATACTTGAATGATTTATGGCCTCTACAGTAAAGGGAAAAAAGTATTTGATCCCCTGTTGATTTTGAACGTTTGTCCACTCACAAAGAAATGATCAGTCTATAATTTTAATGGTCGGTGTATCTCAGCTCGTTACTTGTATAAAAGACACCTGTCCACAGAAGCAATCAACCAGATTCCAAATTCTCCACCATGGCCAAGACAAAAGAGCTATCCAAATATGTCAGGGACAAGATTGTAGAACTACACAAGGCTGGACTGGGCTACAAGACCATTGCCAAGCAGCTTTGTGAGAAGGTGACAACAGTTGGTACGATTATTCGCAAATGGAAGAAACACAAAATAACTGTCAGTCTCCCTCAGTCTGGTGAACCATGCATGATCTCACCTCGTGGAGTTACAATGATCATGAGAACGATGAGGAATCAGCCCACAACTACACGGGAGGATCTTGTCAATGATCTCAGGGCAGCTGGGACCATAGTCACCAAGAAAACAATTGGTAACACACTACGCCGTGAACGACTTAAATCCTGCAGTGCCCGCAAGGTCCCCCTGCCCAAGAAAGCACATGTACAGGCCCGTCTAAAGTTTGCCAATGAACATGTGAATGATTCAGAGGAGAACTTGGTGAAAGTGTTGTGGTCAGACAAGACCAAAATCGAGCTCTTTGGCATCAACTCAACTCGCCATGTTTGGAGGAGGGGGAATGCTGCCTATGACCCCAAGAACACCATCCCCACCATCAAACATGGAGGTGAAAACATTATGCTCTGGGGGTGTTTTTCTGCTAAGGGGACAGGACAACTGCACCGCAGGGGACGATGGGCGGGGCTATGTACTGTCAAATCTTGGGTGAGGACCACCTTCACTCAGCCAGTGTATTGAAAATGGGTCGTGGCTGTGTATTAAAGCATGACAATGACCCAAAACACACAGCCAATGAAACAAAGGAGTGGCTCAAGAAGAAGCACATTAAGGTCCTGGAGTGGCCTAGCCAGTCTCCAGACCTTAATCCTACAGAAAATCTGTGGAAGGAGCTGACGATTCGAGTTGCCAAACGTCTTAAAACCTCAAAACCTTAATGACTTGGAGGGGATCTGCAAAGAGGAGTGGGACAAAATCCCTCCTGAGATGTGGGCAAACCTAGTGGCCAACTACAAGAAACGTCTGACCTCTGTGATCGCCAACAAGGGTTCTGCCACCAAGTATCAAGTCGAAGGGGTCAACAACTTGCTTCATTCATTGACATACAAATCAATTTATAACTTTTTTGACATGCGTTTTTCTGGATTTTTTTTTTTATTCTTCTGTCTCTCACTGTTAAAATACACCTACCATTAAAATTATAGACTGATCATTTCTCTGTCAGTGGGCAAACGTTCAAAATCAGCAGGGGATCAAATACTTTTTCCCTTACTGTAGAAATGGACTAGCAAGGGTTTTTGAGGAATTACACATCCAAACTTGTTAACAACTGTTAATATTGTTTAATATATTCAGCTGTGAGTATTGTCTGTTTATTGATGTCCTCTTACCCAATAAAGAAGTTTTTCTGCCTTTTCGTCCCTAATGCTGGTAAATTTTGCTCACTTCACCTTTTTCTCTGTTTTTATTGCACTTTAAAAGTTACTTTGTGTTATTCATTCAGTCCATCGCTAAGGATTCTGGGTACTTGCTGGCCAATTATCCTGTCAATAGAACTGTTCTGGCAGTTTGAAAGCTGATATTTAATGTCAGGAAACACAACTGT
>OW240922.1:123823010-123872125 GCA_933207985.1 Pelobates cultripes | reverse complement strand
CCAGCATTCACCTCTACATCTCGCTCTCATTTCTTTATCTATTCTTGCCCCGCTCCGTCCTGGGCCTGGGAAATACCAGTAAAATATACACATTAAACCCACAAGTCTGGATCTGGGACTGTTATGGCACATATTCATGAGTAGTTTGTGGTGTTGTGTATGATTCCTATATATGTGGGCTGTATATGGGAGCTGCTTGTGGAATTGTGTGTGTGTGTGTGTGTATGGATAATATGTCACATTGTGTGCTTGGTAGTGTGCGTGTGTGTGTATGGATAATATGTCACATTGTGTGTTTGGTAGTGTGTGTGTGTGTGTGTGTGGATAATATGTCACATTGTGTGTTTGGTAGTGTGTGTGTGTGTGTGTGTGTGGATAATATGTCACATTGTGTGTTTGGTAGTGTGTGTGTGGGTGTTTGTGTATGGATAATATGTCACATTGTGTGCTTGGTAGTGTGCGTGTGTGTGTATGGATAATATGTCACATTGTGTGCTTGGTAGTGTGTGTGTGTGTGTGTGTGGATAATATGTCACATTGTGTGTTTGGTAGTGTGTGTATGTGTGGGGTTCCTTGCAGTATTGCATATGAGAGGCTGCTTGTGGGGTTGTGTGTATAGGTGATATGTCACATTGTGTGTTTGATAGTGTGTGTGTGTGTGTGTGTGTGTGTAGTTCCTTGTGGTATTGCATGTGAGAGGCAGCATAGGGGGTTGTGTGTATAGGTGATATGTCACATTGTGTGTTCGGTAGTGTGTGTATGTGTGGGGTTCCATGTGGTATTGCATGTGAGAAGCTGCTTGTGGGGTTGTGTGTATAGGCGATATGTCACATTGTGTGTTCGGTAGTGTGTGTATGTGTGGGGTTCCTTGTGGTATTGCATGTGAGAGGCTGCTTGTGGGGTTGTGTGTATAGGCGATATGTCACATTGTGTGTTCGGTAGTGTGTGTATGTGTGGGGTTCCTTGCCGTATTGCATGTGAGAGGCTGCTTGTGGGGTTGTGTGTATAGGCGATATGTCACAGTGTGTGTTTGGTAGTGTGTGTATGTGTGGGGTTCCTTGCAGTATTGCATGTGAGAAGCTGCTTGTGGGGTTGTGTGTATAGGTGATATGTCACATTGTGTGTTTGGTAGTGTGTGTATGTGTGGGGTTCCTTGCAGTATTACATGTGAGAGGCTGCTTGTGGGGTTGTGTGTATAGGTGATATGTCACATTGTGTGTTTGGTAGTGTGTGTGTATGTGTGTGGGGGGTTCCTTGTGGTATTGCATGTGAGAGGCAGCTTGTGGGGTTGTGTATGTGGATTGTCTGTGGTGTTGTGTTTGTGGGGAGTGCGTTTGTATTATTTGTGTAAGGGTGAGGATTATCTTGCAGCTCTGTGTCTATGTAGCAGTGCGGGTGGCTTCCCTGCGGTCCAGTGGGCACAGGGCTGGTCAGGAACATGTCAAGGGCAGGAGCTGCTATAGCTCCAGTGGGCTGCTCTACTCCACTGCGGATTCCCCTTCACAAGTGCTGGGATATTATGATCTGAGATCACTTCCTCTAAGTGCTGCAATGTGTATGTTAAGGATTGTCCCTCACCATCTGCAATCATCATAGTAGATATCTGGAATCCCACTGGGAATGCTGATAGGCCAGCCCTGAGAATCATGCTGACCCCTGGTCTAATATAATCAGAGATTCATATATATTGATCGTCAGGACTAGGTAATGCTGTACTCATCACTACTATCCATCCATACATTGAGATCCGTAGCAGCAGAGAGCCTCCAGGGTTTATATCTCAGAGTGAAGTCCCATTTCCAATGTGACAAGAATATATGCAGTATATTCATCCCCTATCTAGGAACCATGTGGGATCATACCTTCTAGCAGAACAGAATGTCCTAAAAATTGGATAATTAGAAAACCTATCAGCAATATTTCTCAATACGCCCTGTCCTATTACAGCAGTGAGACAACCTACCAAAACTACCTAACTCCAACCAACACAGGCTTCGTTGAGACTGACTGTGGGGTGAATTCTACTTTTTTTAGTTTTTATTAATAAACGTTATAGTTTCAGCAGTCCTGAAGCACCATGAGAATTGTATCATCATCCTACCTTTCACACAGTTATGATTCCTTGCCCGCCCAATTATCTCTCCATTTATCTCCTTCTAGGCCCCAAGTTATCTCTGTCATATCATGGATGAGAGTATGGTATCCAGGACAGCGCGGTGCCAGTCTCATCCTTGGCAGCCATGCGGCCAGTGGCAGTGCTGGAATTCGAAATAACATTAAATCTCCACTTGTTCCACTATCCTGTCACCAGTCAAGTGCAGCGCTAACGATGAGACGGAAAACCCAGCGCTGTCCTGAGCACGTATCGCTTGGCCAACCTAGAACAAGTCACAATTTATACAAAACAATACATTTTATCTCTCTATTTAGAAACTGCTTTATATGTGAATCATTCTTCGCTGGCATGAAAATAGTTAAAGTTTAACCAGACTTCCTCAGATCAAAGACATTGATCAGTCGCTGGAGTCTGTCCTGGTTTTCAGGCATTCTTTAATAACGCATGAACCTCGCTGGCTCCGGGCGTTGTTACTTCCTTGGTTGAGGGAGCAGTAAGGTATACGTTCATTGAGCATAGAAAGGGTAAAGGATGTTAAATGGCTGTATGGAACCAGAATGCAAAGCTCTGCACTATTTTCCTGACCCCAGCTCGCCATTGAAACTATTCCATAATGGGTTGTATTTGCTGTGCAGCCACATCGAGGCTGACTGTCTCAGTGGGATAACATTTCCATATTAGTACAACATAACACAATTATATAGTGCCGATACTGGCTATTAATTAGACACAACTGAACTCATTTAAAAGCTGTCAGTGATTTGTCAAGGAGATCATTACGTGCTGCTAACAAGCCCAGGGTGGAAAAGGCACTGAGAGCCGACGTTGGGTATCAATGTTGTGGGGGCTTCAGTCACTGTATCATTTTATATAGAGAACAATGTTACAGAGTTTATAGAACATAACGCAGCCAGTCGAAAGGCAATCATAATGTATCGCTTCACCTCTTGATGATCTTTCACTCTTAGTGTTCTTGGCGAGGTCTCAGCCGTTTGGGAGTTGACGTGTGTTGACGGAGATGATGCTGCATTGTTAGTGGGTTGCTTCGAGGACTAAAATTCTGAAACACAGAGCCATACGGGTTCCAACATGGTGTAGATTATAGGTCTGTTGGTTACATAGTTACAGAGCCTGAAAAGAGACATGTGTCCATCAAGTTTAGCCTATCTCACATTTGTTTTTGCACAAACCTTGGGGACTGTGTCCTGCCCGCGACGAGCATCAGATGATGGGCAAGCTGTGGGGACTGTGTCCTGCCCGCGACAAGCATCAGATGATGGGCAAGCTGTGGGGACTGTGTCCTGCCCGTGATGGGCATTGGATGATGGGCAAGCTGTGGGGACTGTGTCATGCGCACAACAGGCATCGGATGGGCAAGCTGTGGGGACTGTGTCCTGCCCGTGATGGGCATTGGATGATGGGCAAGCTGTGGGGACTCTGTCCTGCCTGTGACGGGCATCGGATGATGGGCAAGCTGTGGAGACTGTGTCCTGCCCGCAATGGGCATCGGATGTTGGGCAAGCTGTGGGGACTGTGTCCTGCCCGTGATGGGCATTGGATGATGGGCAAGCTGTGGGGACTGTGTCCTGCCCACGACAGGCATCGGATGATGGGCAAGCTGTGGGGACTGTGTCCTGCCCGCGACGGGCATTGGATGATGGGCAAGCTGTGGGGACTGTGTCCTGCCAACGACAGGCATCGGATGATGGGCAAGCTGTGGGGACTGTGTCCTGCCCACGACGGGCATTGGATGGGCAAGCTGAGGGTCTTGGCAGTATTTTACCTCATCACCCGCCTGACTAAGTGCAGGTGCTCTTACAGTTCACGCATATAGTTGTTTTTTTTCTCTATCATTTATGTTTCTCCAGACCGCCTACATTTAGCTTGTGGTCACATATACCCGGACAGTTTACTCGCTGTCCTCAGGGTAAATCGGGGAACATTCTTGTGTTTCCTAACCACTCAGTGCATGTGTTTTCTTTCTTCTTCTATTTTATTTTTTTCATAACAAGAGGGCTTTCAAATCTCCTGTGTGACCTGCTGTTCTGCTCATAGAATGCGATGGTAGATAAGAACCATTCGGCCCATCTAGTCTGCCCAATTTTCTAAATACTTTCATTACTCCTGGGCCTTATCTTATAGTTAGGATAGCCATATGCCTATCCCTCGCATGCTTAAACTCCTTTACTGTGTTAACCTCTACCACTTCAGCTGGAAGCAAATTCCATGCATCCATTACCCTCTCAGTAAAGTAATACTTCCTGATATTATTTTTAAACCTTTGTCCCTCTAATTTAAGACCTTTGTCCTCTTGTTGTGGTAGTTTTTCTTCTTTTAAATATATGATCTCCTGCTTTACTGTGTTGATTCCCTTTATTTATTTAAATGTTTCTATCATATCCCCCCCTTAAAATAAATGGATTTGGTGCAGCTTTAGCTTTTGGACGTGGTTAAAGACAGTGGGGTTTGTGAATGTGAAGCCGGCTAGCGCAGGAGTGGTAATTCTGATCGTTAATAGTGCATCTCTAGCCTACTTGATAAATGCTCTATTCCTGATGGGCTCAATGTTCAGCGTCCTGTATCCTGACCCCGCGTGATTTCCCAGCGGAGACAAATGAATCATTAAACTATGTCAGAGAAATGAAAACTTTTTCAAACAAATCAAAATACTTCAGTCTCTCTGTTTAAGATCAAACAATCTGAGCCAAGAAATAAGTGGGCTTTCTCCTGCTGTCCCTGACAGATATTTATTAAATATATCCGTAAATAACAGAGAGAAAGGAAATGTCAAAACGCTGTTCATGCAAATAGAAATTAATACAAATATTGGGTCTATTCTGTGTACAGACAGTTACTATGACAGACAAATCGGTCGCACAATTCACACCGTGATAACAGAGTTTGAAAAGAATTGTAATTTTTAGATCAGCTATTTTGTTGTTCGCATAAATGCAGCTTTAACCCTTAAAGGAATGCTATAAGCACCATAACCACTACATTGCATGTTTCAGAACGGTTTGAACGGACCTCTAGGCCCCCTTCACACCGAATACCAGCTGGGACCCGGCGAACAGCGCACCATTTGTGCCTCGAAATCCTACACCAGTCACCTATGCTGCGGTCACCACCTAAGCAGAGCAGAGGCGTCCGTTCTCCAATCCTGGCACTGCCAGCACCTGGCTACATTGGATTACCGTGCATGACAGGGGTAACATGTAATCCTAAGAACTCACGACATTTACATCTCTTTTTTTTTCTCTTTCTTTCCCTCTTCACCTTTTTATTTTCTACCGACTATTTTTCATGGGTTCTGCAAGCCCTTGGAGCGAGACTCATACCTGGGGGACCCCAGGGAACTTTGTCGCTTGGACTTACATGATCGGGTCTGTCCACCCGCAATTTCAAGCTATTATCTGTTTATTAGTAATCTAATCCAGTGTTTTTCAACCACTGTTCCGCGGCACACTAGATGTTGCCTGGTGTGCCGTGGGAAAAATTGATAAATTCGAAAGATTTAAAAAAAAAAAGTCAAATTTTCGCCCACTAGGCGGGCGCTGGACTGTGTCCTGGGTATGGGGGGGGGGGGGGTTGACCCCACCCTCGGCCAGCAGGGGTGCCGATTGGCGCTCCTCAGGGGGACACCTCCACTTTTCTGATGTCCGGGCTGTGATTGGTCAAGACTCCAGCCTGGACCTATCACAGTAGGACATCATCTTCCGACTTCCTTCCCGCCCGAGCACAGTGTGCGCAGCAGCGGAGAGAAGAAGACGTCGCGACTCGAGTCACCAAAAGGAACCGATGCAGGAGGAGACGGATGGAGACCAGGACTCAGCGGGAGTCGGCACTGCAGAGAGACCGCATCCGGATCCAGACCAGGCCACAGGGGCAGCGTGAAGTGAGGAGGTCATCTGGAACCAGTCGGTCACGGTCGGGTCTCGGAAGAGAGACGAGTGAGTCCAGCCCTGTGCAGCAGCAGCAGCCCTGTAAGTGAGTCCTCCTGTCAGTCCTCCTCCTCCTCATGCCTATACCATCTGTGCCATGCCTATACCATCTGTGCCATGCCTATTCCATCACCTGTGCCATGCCTGTACCATCACCTGTGCAATGCCTATTACTATAAAGGGGCTTCCACTCTAATAGGCCCCCTGCACATGCCCGTGAGTCACATGATCCGTTCTGGGAGCAAGATGTAGAAATTAAATCTTTGTCTCCTCAACCTGGGAACAAGTTGCCTTACAAAGAGGGGGGGGCTTCATTTTGAAAGGTACCCTCGCAGTGTTAAAAGGGATGTGGCCTGGGTATGATTCAGAAGGAGGGGGTATGCTGCCACCCCATGCTCTCTGCGCAGCCTCCCCCTTGGAAGGCACCTTGTCCCCACCACCACGCATTCATTCATATAATATTGTGAGACAATTTAAGATGAAAAAAATAAATAAATTCAAAATAGCAATAACACTTTACAAACCATTGTGATTTTTTCTGACTATTACTATGATTTTTATTATACAGTAGTTTGGAAAGTTTATTATTCAGTACTTATTATTCATCGAATAAAAGTAAGGGCTCGCCTCTTGCACACGGGCGTTCCGATCAGATCCGCCTGTCAGGATGCCCTATTCAGCCCTATGGAGCAGCGGATGTCAGCGTCAGCGGTGACATATTTGCTGACACCCGCTGCCATCCGCATCCGATCCTGTCCGTGAAATCCGGACGGATGGAAACCCTATTTTCCATCCGTCCTGGGTGGGGATCAGATCGGATGGGATCGGATGAGAGCGGACAGGCGGTCCGCTCTCATCCGATTCCCCATAGAGAGCAGCGGGGCTCTGACATCTCCCTCTCCGCATCCTGGCACTCCAATCCTGGCACTGCCAGCACCTGGCTACATTGGATTACCGTGCTATATATATTTATATATAATATAAAAAAATTAAATATATAAATACGTTAAAAAAAATAAAATTAAAAAAATTATTAAAAAAAATAATTAAAAAATATATAGATGTGTGTTATTTCGTTCTAACTGTATTGTGATATTAATATATATATATATTTATATCAAAATACATGTAGAACGAAATAATATATCTATATACATAAATATATAGGTCAGTGGCGTACACATGACCCATTGGGCCCCGGTGCGAAAATTGATCCGTGCCCCCTTCCCCCCCGCGCGGGCCAGGCCGCAACACATGGCGGTGGGCACCTGGTCGCAGGGGTTACAGGGCTGCGACCCCTGCGACCGCGGTATGTACGCCAGTGCATGCAGATGCACACACACACTTAAAGGACCACTCTAGGCACCCAGACCACTTCAGCTTAATGAAGTGGTCTGGGTGCCAGGTCTAGCTAGGGTTAACCCATTTTTTCATAAACATAGCAGTTTCAAAGAAACTGCTATGTTTATGAATGGGTTAAGCCTTCCCCCTAATCCTCTAGTGGCTGTCTCATTGACAGTCACTAGAGGCGCTTGCGTGCTTCTCACTGTGATTTTCACAGTGAGAGCACGCCAGCGTCGATAGGAAAGCATTATAAATGCTTTCCTATATGACTGGCTGAATGCGCGCGCAGCTCTTTGCAGCAGCGTCATATACAGCAAACGAAGAAGAAGGAGGTCAGGAGGCTCTCGCCCGGCTGGAAAAAAGGTAAAGGTACTACGCACCAGGCGGGGGAGGAGGGTCCCCTGAGGGTGGGGCACCCACTCAGGGCGCTATAATGCCAGGAAAGCAGTATGTTTACAGCATATCAAATAGTCGCTAAAGGACCACTACAGACACCCAGATCACATCAGCTCAATGAAGTTGTCTGGGTGTCAGGTCCCTCTAGTTTTAACCCTGCAGCTGAAAACATAGCGGTTTCAGAGAAACTGCTATGTTTCACTGAGGGTTAATCCAGCCTCTAGTGGCTGTCTCACTGACAGCCGCTAGAGGAGCCCACTGAACGTCCATAGGAAAGCATTGAGTAATACTTTCCTATGGGCGGTTTGAATGCGTGCGCGGTCGCATTCGGAGCTGAGAGGCTGAGGGATCCCCAGCGCCAAGGGAGTCCGGCGCTGGAGAAAGGTAAGTACTGAAGACACACACACACACACTTACAGACGCATACACACTAGCTAACAGACACACACATTTACTGACAGAGACACAGTCAGCGACAGACATACATACACACTCACTTACAAAACGTACACTCTCATTGACAAACACACACTCACTAACAGACATCAAACAGACTCACTAACACACACACTCAGTAAGACACACACAGTAACAAACTCACTGACACTCACTAGCAGACACACACACTAACACTCACACTCACTCTAACACTCACACTAACACTCACTAGCAGACACACACACACACTAACACTCACTCTAACACTCACACTAACACTCACTAGCAGACACACACACTAACACTCACTCTAACACTCACACACACTAACACTCACACACACTAACACTAAAACTCACTAGCAGACACACACACTAACACTCACTCTAACACTCACACACTAACACTCACACACACTAACACTAACACTCACTAGCAGACACACACACTAACACTCACACACTAACACTCACTAGCAGACACACACACTAACACTCACTCTAACACTCACACACTAACACTCACACTAACACTAACTAGCAGACACACAAACTCTCACTCTAACACTCACACACACTCAAAACTAACACTAGTTGTTTGTTTTTTTTAAATGTAATCCCCCCAGCCTCCTTACCTTTCGGAGTGCTGGGGGGATTCCCTGGGGTCCAGTGGTGCTGCTAGGCTCCTGGGCGGGTGGCTGGTCTGGCAGACAGGCGGGCGCGCGAGGGAGCACTCAGTGCTTCCTCTTCAGCTCCCTCGCGCGCCGCGTAGGGATGCCGGCGCCGGAAGATGACGTCATCTTCGGCTCATTTATCGGTCTTGAGGAGCTGAAGAAAAGAAACACTGATACTTCCTGGCCGACCATTCTCCGCCTTCCTGACAGGGCCTGGGGGGCCCTGGGGTGAGGCTCCTGGGCCCCCCAGGGGAGAGGCTGGCCTAATGAACATACCCCGAGATTAGCGGGGCGGCCGGGCCCCCTGGTGGGCGGGCAGTCGCAGCGAACCTGCGACCCTGACGTAATGCGCCACTGATATACGTATATATCTCTATATATATATACATATATATAAATAAAAATATTTTTCAAAAATTATATATATATATATATATACATATATATTCACATACCTATATATATATATATATACATATATTAATTCTACATATATATTTATGTAATATTTTTACATAATTAGGTATCTTAATTAATTACAATTAGCAGGACCTGCCTGACAACCCATGCCGAAAGTAAAAGGAATTTAATTTGCTAGCACTATATTTAACCCTATAACTTTCCGAGACACCATAAAACCTGTACATGGGGGGTACTGTTCTACTCGGGAGACTTCGCTGAACACAAATATTAGTGTTTCAAAACAGTAAAATGTATTACAACGATGATATCGCCAGTAAAATTGACCTTTTTTGCATTTTTCACGCACAAACAGCACTTACACGGACAATATTATTGCTGCGATACTTTTTACTGTTTTGAAACACAAATATTTGTGTTCAGTGAAGTCTCCCGAGTACAACAGTACCCCTCATGTACAGGTTTTATGGTGTTTTCAAAAGTTAAAGCATCAAATATAAGGCTTGTGTTTCATTTTTTTCACATTAAAATTCTCCAGATTGGTTACGTTGCTTTTGAGACCCTATGGTAGCCCAAGAATGAAAATGACCCCTATGATGGCATACCATTTGCAATAGTAGACAACCCAAGGTATTGCAAACGGGGTATGTCCATTCTTTTTTAGTAGCCACTTATTCACAAACACTGGCCAAAATTGGCATTTTTTGCATTTTTCACACACAAACAAATACTAACACTAACTTTGGCCAGTGTTTGTGACCAAATGGCTACTAAAAAAGACTGGACATACCCCATCTGCAATACCTTGGGTTGTCTACTATTGCAAATGGTATGCATTATGGGTGTAAATTTCTTTCCTGGGCTACTATAAAGTCCCAAAGGCAACGTAACCAATCTGGCGAATTTCAATTTCAAATGTAACGTGCTATATTTGACCCTGTAACTTCCCAAAATGCCATAAAACCTGTACATAGGGGGTACTGTCTTACACGTGAGACTTTGCTGAATACAAATATGTGTATTTTATTGCAGTAAAAGTAAACAGTATTATGACATTGACAGTTAAAATGTCATGTAGAACTAAAAAACTAAAGAATATCTTATTTTCTCCCATTTTTTTCATATTAAATTATGTTTCATAGCTAAATATTTGATATTAAATGAAAGCCCTGTTTCCCCTGAATAAAATGATATATAATAAGGGTGGGTGTATTTAATATGAAAGAGGTGAATTACGGTTGGACAGACATGTAGCGCAAATGCCAGGTTTTGTTTACATTTTGTTTCGTTCACGTGTACATTTGGCTCCGTCCTTAAGGGGTTAAATGACAGCCATTGTTCCACAGTCCAAAGATCGATCTCAAAAGTAGGTCAGTGTTTATTGTCTAGTGCTTATCAACTGACCCTGCCCATGGAGCAACCTAATTAGACATCTAGAGCACTGACTAAAGAAACGTCACTATGGTCAGCTCAGCATATAATAGACATATAGACAAGAGGGCTACTTTACGATTACACTGGTATTAATAAGTTTATCTTTTTTCTTTCCTTTTCTCCTTCCTTTTTAATAAAGTTGTGCCCTTAAAGGACCACTATAGTGCCAGGAAAACATACTCGTTTTCCTGGCACTATAGTGCCCTGAAGGTGCCCCCACCCTCAGGGACCCCCTCCCGCCCAGCTCTGGAAGGGGGAAAGGGGTAAAAACTTACCTTTTTCCAGCGCTGGGCGGAGAGCTCTCCTCCTCCTCTCCGCCTCCGATCCGCCCCGCCGGCTGAATGCGCACGCACGGCAAAAGCTGCGCGCGCATTCAGACGGTCACATAGGAAAGCATTCATAATGCTTTCCTATGGACACTGGCGTGCTCTCACTGTGAAAATCACAGTGAGAAGCACGCAAGCGCCTCTAGTGGCTATCAATGAGACAGCCACTAGAGGATTAGGGGGAAGGCTTAACCCATTCAGTTTCTCTGAAACTGCTATGTTTATGAAAAAATGGGTTAACCCTAGCTGGACCTGGCACCCAGAACACTTCATTAAGCTGAAAAGGTCTGGGTGCCTAGAGTGGTCCTTTAACAATTGGACTGGCAAATTAGACAACCGCTATGTAAGGCCAGTTAAATTCGCAGCTTGTGCGGTCGCACCACCAATTAAAATCACCCAAGTTGGAAAACATTCCTAACGTAATTTTACATATAAATGCATCACTCAATATGGTATTTATCACAAAGCTGCGCATAACTCACCTATTAGTGACTTGCTCGCATAAGAAAGAAACAGTTTTTCTTTTTTGTTATTTTTCTATATATATGCTTTGATTGGCCAAGTACATTATTTAACGACACCTACTCTCCTTATTTTGTTACACGTCTTTGTTAGCCCATAACTATATTCTTGAATAACTAGTTAAATACATTGAATGTATAGCTCATTAGTTAAATTAAGGAGGTTAGCTCAGGTCCAGAGCATGTTAGCATCATACCAAACTGACAAAACGGAATACCAATCACACATTTACCTATTACTATGCTTGACTACTTTAGCACGCTATTTCAAAAAAGCAATGTATACTAACCTGTTATTTTCCTATTTAACATAAATGTGCACATGTATCATGCCATGGACGTGTCTGCATTAACCTGCCTGTGTCAGCTGTTGTGGCTACACAGGCATGCTTGTAAAGTCTTTTTGCTCCAAAAATAAAGAATTATAAAAAATAAAAAAAAATAGATGGCGCTAAAAATTATCTTACAAGAATAAATCATTTTAAAAGTTGCATCTTACAAGTGTATTAGCTCTAAATAGACACCACATATAACATGCGCTGTACCTTTAAATCTTAAAATATTGAATAGTTCACTCATATATAAAATGCTATAAATGTATTTCATAAAGTGCCAAACATGCTGTGCAATAGTGTTACTCTGTACAATGTGTTTATAAAAAGTGCAAAAAATCCCACCTTACTTACACAGGGCATCCGATAGTAACACACACGCGCAGTGGGTATGTCCAGAAAAGAGAAAAGAATAGAAACATATAGCGTAGTACTGTTACATATAATATGATATATTAATGCCACTCACAAAGCCAGGAGCAGGTAAGTATGCTCAGAGTGAAAGCGCTTATCTCCACCTCCACTGTGGTGTGAGTAAATTGGCAGACCCAAAGAACGAATATAAGGAGCAGCCGGAATCTCGGAATAATCTTTATTGTGTACACGCAGGAGCAATTATAAACATGCTGAATCATAGTTAAAAGTCAACTCCACAGTCTCTGCTTACTATCGGACCCCAGTGTTCTTTGTTTTGGTTGCCGGAATCCACAAGGCTTGATAGTGCGGTCCGAGCTGCAGGAACACTTCCGGGAGAGGCGGGGCAATGACGCCCAACGCCTGTAACATAAGGACGTCACTCTTAATGACGCGTTTCGCTGATAACAATCAGATCATCAGATCTGTAGAGGAGAAGCCTTGGAATCCCGTACTATTTTCTCTTCCTCCAAATCCCTCCTTCAAAACAAAGAAAAATCCCAATGTATATTTAAATAAATGGAGGTTATTTAGTTACTCCAATGGTCATTAGAGAGAATGCCCACCTGCCACGTCAAGGCAAACCTCTTAGGTGGGTCCTAACTCTAACCATTCACCTTGCTTCCTTTAGCTTCTGGCAAAGATATCGCTAATGAGACCGGTAGGGGTATTTTTTATATACACCCCTATATACTTATTAACCCTTAATAGGGAACACATGGGATGGGTGGCAGCATTGTAACAAGGCTGTGTGATACAAAGTAAATATAAATACATAAAAACAGGTCCATGTGTTACTAAATAACCTCCATTTATGTAAATGTGCACAGGGATTTGGGATAGTGCGCAGGTAACTCCTTTTTGTCTTTAGTTTTTATTGTATATATTGGGGCTGCCGCAGGACTTATTTTTGTTTATTTGAGGACATCCAGTGGGCCACCCAAGTGTGCGGGTCCTGGTACAGCCGGTAGTTTTGCCATCTCCGGGTTTTACTGGGTCAGTACATACTGTTACTCCACAAAGCTTTTCATATAACAATATTTTCAGTTTTCTTTTTTTTTTTTTTATTTCCCAATAGTTTCTTCGGGAAATAAATGAGTTATCTTTCTTTGAAAAGTAAAACAAAGTTTTTCACGTTACAGAACATTTATTAAAGAGCTAAATGCCAGCGCTCTCCTCCGGTGATGCCCAGGAGATGTCGGAAAATGAAAGGATGTTGTATTTTCTGGACTTTTCAGCCAGTTTGATAAATCGACAGATTTACCAGCCTTACCCGCAGCTCGTTTCATCCAATACAGTTACAGCAACAATGAACATACAGTATGGAGATGTTACAAACAAAGCGCACATTGTATCCCTTGCCAGGCAATGAATCTGGAAAACATTCTATGGATTCACAGCGATCGCTCCACAAACATATAGGGAAGTGTCAATGTCTAATCCGGGAGAGGAAATAAATCTCAAACGGCTAATAAAACAGCGAGGCACACATTAGCGCTATGCAAATCCATCACAATAACAAGCTTAGAGTTTGGAAATTAGTATGGGGCAATTCTCAAAGTAACCCTTTCTGTACAACCACTGTGACCACACCGGAGGGGTAATAAATAAAGATTTATTCATAATACAGAAAGACTGGTACAAGCAGGAATGTTACAATGACAAGAATATTTTACTAAAAGTAAAAAGGGTAGTAGATACCTGGAACAGCCTTCCAGTGGGGGCGGTAACAGTGATATAGAAAGGGTAGTAGATACCTGGAATAGCCTTCCAGTGGGAGCAGTAACAGTGATATAGAAAGGGTAGTAGATACCTGGAATAGCCTTCCAGTGGGAGCAGTAACAGTGATATAGAAAGGGTAGTAGATACCAGGAATAGCCTTCCAGTGGGAGCAGTAACAGTGATATAGAAAGGGTAGTAGATACCTGGAATAGCCTTCCAGTGGGAGCAGTAACAGTGATATAGAAAGGGTAGTAGATACCTGGAATAGCCTTCCAGTGGGAGCAGGAACAGTGATATAGAAAGGGCAGTAGATTCCTGGAACAGCCTTCCATTGGGAGCAGTAACAGTGCTAAAGAAAGGGTCGTAGATACCTGGAATAGCCTTCCAGTGGGAGCAGTAACAGCGATATAGAAAGGGTAGTAGATACCTGGGATAGCGTTCCAGTGGGAGCAGTAACAGTGATATAGAAAGGGCAGTAGATACCTGGGATAGCCTTCCAGTGGGAGTAGTAACAGTGATATAGAAAGGGTAGTAGATACCTGGAATAGCCTTCCAGAGGGAGTAGTAACAGTGATATAGAAAGGGTAGTAGATACCTGGAATAGCCTTCCAGTGGGAGCAGTAACAGCGATATAGAAAGGGTAGTAGATACCTGGAATAGCCTTCCAGTGGGAGCAGTAATAGTAATATAGAAAGGGTAGTAGATACCTGGAATAGCCTTCCAGTGGGAGCGGTAATAGTGATATAGAAAGGGTAGTAGATACCGGGAATAGCCTTCCAGTGGGAGCAGTAAAGGCTAACAGTGATATAGAAAGGGCAGTAGATTGACATTACGGAGGTTTTGACACCGATGAGAAGAGATAGTTGGTGACCTCCAACTGCGGTTCCCGCGTGCCAGGAAATCCAACCACTCTTCAAACACAAGGAGAATGAGCAGAAATTCCTTCACAATAAAATCCCCTAATTAAGGGAATGTTAGCCTGTTGCAGGACAGTCGGCCCGAATGCCAACAAATCCTTTAACTCCATTGGAGGTTTCGTGTAACCTTGACGGGGCATTGTAATGCTGCGATGTGTTGTTCTGATGAAAGGATTAATTGAGACGGTTTTATTCTTCCTTTTACTGTAATGCCAAGATTGGCAGCACTATAAAAATAAATATCCTCCCGCTGTGCAAGGAGAATCTTGTCACTTTCAGTAAAATCGCTGGCTGCAAGCTGGAATAATGAACATTCAGTGTAGCCGGCACTAATTTAAGCCAGATATTCTAAATGATGATTCTCAAGGTCAGTAGCGCTGTACGAATAGCTGTCCAGCTACATTTCCAAAGGCGAGGTTTAATGCTATTTATTGCCATCGCATCCTAAAGACTTTCTATCCAGCAAAACTTAGTGTCCAATGCTTAAAGCATCAATTAGGAATTAAATATGGTGACAAAAGTCATTTCTTATTTCCAACCATTATGTCGAAAATGTTGACTTGACAACAATATATAAAGCGAGTGTTAAATTGGTTTATGAATCTTGTGTTGGCGCCAAGTTCCTGAAACTTTTATTAATGGATGAGAACAATCCCAGCGTGGAGTGGTTTATGGCATTTCGGAGTGGTGTTTACAGCACAATACAATCTCTGCAGAAGATTTGATAGATTTCTGTTAATAAATTAGTATAGTCAGCCAAACAGGAGAGTAACATTTACCAAACAGACCTTTCCATCTTAGAGAGAAGTTCATTGGGATTTACTTGCCAAGCTGAAAATGTTAGAAAATGTTCATCACAGAACTCGTTCTATCAGTAGAATCCCAAAAGCTCTTACCAGCCCGTGTTTGTTGTTTTTTGGAGATTACCACGTAGAGGTCTTGGTGAAACTGTATCACACAAACAGCTGTGTGCACAAACCATATTCATTCAAACACAAACAAGACATTGGTTTATTTACCCAACTGGAGGATAAGGAGGTAACCTTAACCATATACTAAGAAAATCTCCAGGACAGCAGCTTTTCCAATCTGGAAATCTGGTCCAGAGATTCTCACAATAGCTAGATTGCTAAATAAATAGATTTTAATGTTTCTTTACCCAGACAGTGATCCTGTAATTCCAAATTCCACACTGATATTTAATTACATATAACTTTCATTTTTACTATTGGTCACTAAATATAACACTGGTTCTGTTCCAGCCAGTGATATCTTAAATCTGGCTGGCCCTAGCCTTCTCCACTCATGATTCGTGCCCCTTTTCCAACACCCCCACACGGTCACTTTAATGACTAATACACTTTAGTCCCGTCCTTGGCATTGAGGTTACTTGCTAGGTGACGGGGGTGTATTATTTTTCTTCTGTTATTCTTTTATAGAGAGCACAAGTTCTGCCCTCTATCTAGATGAAAGGAAGGAGCAGACAGCAAAGGCGATGTTTCTGTTTTGTATGTAACATCAGTGCATACTGGTTTATTGTATGTTGGTTTATATATTGTCTTTACATTATTTGTTCATTTTATTTTAAGTTCTTCAGATTTTATCATGGAGTTAATAATTTTACCTCCCTGCCTATTCTCCTTGTTAACCCGTTGGTACGGTTTGGACAATAATTTAAAGCGGCACTGTCATGCCGAACTTACCTTTCCTCAATCTCTTCCTCTTCTCCCACTCTCTCGGGATCTGTTCTTCTTTTCTTCCTGTCTTCTTTAGTTTTCTTTAAAATCATAAGACAAAGTAGGGACTCTTTGCCTTATGGAGGATTCCTCCGCTTGACCAGCTCTGACCAGCGGAGGAGCAAAGTGTACTTCATTTCCGCTGGTCAGAGCAATTTTCCCATGATCCCTAGCTTTCCTCAGTGTTCCCACAATGCTTCCTGTCATTTTACACAAAACTGCCGAATTGCGTTCTAACTGAATGAGAACAGTCTGTTCGTTTCTTTTAGAACGCAATTCGGCATTTTATTCGGATCAGAATTTCATTCGAATGAATGAAACTCCAATCCTATTCATTGCTGTGGCTGCATTTTGCAGCCGCTTAGTAGATAACTCCCTAATTTCCACGGTATCAGGGAGCTATCTACTAAAAGGCTGAAAGACCTAAATTGGTCTAACAGCCAACTTTACTAATACTAAGTAAAGATTACTTAGTATTAGTAAATAATATGCCCCTACTCGCTATATCGCGAGTAGGGGCATGTGTAGTAAGCAGTGAGCTTATAGCTGCTCACTGTAAAAAAAATAAAATAAAAAAACTAATAAACCCCCCCCCCATGCCCGTGGGGGCCCTAAATAAAGATGGGGGGGAACCTACTGGGCCCCCCCCCTGGCCCCCACCCCTGCGCGGTGGGTGGGTGGGGGCCCTAATTAAACAATAAGGGGGGGACCTACTGTCCTCCCCCCCCGGCCCCCACCCCTGCGCGGTGGGTGGGGGCCCTAGTAAAATAATAAGGGGGGGGGGACCTACTGTCCTCCCCCCCCGGTCCCCACCCCTGAGCGGTGGGTGGGGGCCCCAATAAAACAATAAGGGGGGGGACCTACTGTCCTCCCCCCCGGCCCCCACCCCTGAGCGATGGGTGTGGGCCCTAATAAAACAATAAGGGGGGGGACCTACTGTCCTCCCCCCCGGCCCCACCCCTGAGCGGTGGGTGGGGCCCTAATAAAACAATAAGGGGGGGGACCTACTATCCTCCCCCCCTGGCCCCCACCCCTGCGCGGTGGGTGGGGGCCCTAATAAAACAATAAGGGGGGGGGACCTACTGTCCTCCCCCCCCTGGCCCCCACCCCTGAGCGGTGGGTGGGGGCCCTAATAAAACAATAGGGGGGGGGACCTACTGTCCTCCCCCCCGGCCCCCACCCCTGAGCGGTGGGTGGGGGCCCTAAATGAAACACCCCCCCCTCCAATCAAGGTGACTAGGGGTCCCAAGCCCCTAGTCACCACCCCCCCACCCAAAAAAACCTATCCCCTACCTACCCCCCTCACCCTACAAATAGTGAGGGGGGGAATAAAACCTGTAAAAAAAAAAAAAATTAAACTTACCATTTGACGTCTTCTTTTTTCTAAAATCTTCTTTCTTCAGCCCCCAAAAAGGCCAAATAAAAATCCATTACACCCGTCGCACTTTAAAAAAAAAAAATAAATAAAAAAAAAAAAATAATCCATGTTCGCCCTTCGAGGGCACGCCACATACTGAGCTCCGCAGGGCGGGTCAAGGCTTATAAAGCCTTGCCCCGCCCTGCAATTAGGCTTAGAACACTCTAATTGGTGGGTTTAAGCCAATCAGAGTGCTCTGAGTCATTTTACACAGCGTGGGAAAGTTCTTTTACAAAACTTGATTAGAACAAATTCTATTGGTGATTGGATGGGGCTGCCCTGAATGGGTGCTATACATGACAGCCCCATCCAATCACCAATAGAATTTGTTCTAATCAAGTTTTGTAATTGATTGACAGGCAATTCAGCCAATGAAAGCCTTTTTACCACAGGTGATCAGTTTATAAAAAAATTTGAGAAAGACAGCCCTATTCAACCACCAATAGAATAAGTTTTTTAACTGATTGACAGGCAATTCAGCCAATGCAAGCTTTTCTACCACAGGTGATCAATATAGGAAATTTGAAAAATACAGCACCATTCAACCACCAATAATAATCAAGCTTTTTGATTGATTGACAGGCAATTTAGCCAATGTAAGCTTTTTTACTACAGGTGATCAATATAAGAAATTTGAAAGAGACTCTGACCTTATGATTGGATAATCACACATCCTGTGACCTCAAAGGGAGGATCCAAATCAACTTTAGAGCACTTATAAAGTGGAAGATTCCTGAGGCTACTTCACAGCTACTGAGGAAGCTCATACAAGAGTGAAACGCGTTTAGCTGGAGTTTGGACTTTTATACTTGGACTTTCCATCATTTAGCTTATGTGCTTTTGAGAAGTCTAAATATTGTTTTTATTATTATTTTTTTATCTCTACAATAAATTATTTTTTTATATATTAGTCCATATAGTCCTTTCTAGCCTCCAGGAACACCATGTGGGGAATGCTATCCCAATAAATTAGCACATTGCCAACAAACCTCAGAGCCAGGAATTCAAGGCTCTGTCTAAGGTGAGCATATCTATTACTATCTCACTATATTGTATACACCATCTGTACAATACCACCTATGAGGTTCTCTCTCTCTGTTTGTTCCATATCTTCGGGAGAAAATCGTTTGGGATAAAGGGGTGTGTTGCTGCCTCAAGAGCAAGAAGGAGTCACTTACGGAGCCAATAGCTTATAGGCTCCAACCCACGTGAGTGGTTTCAACCAACTGCTACCATTATTCATTTTTTATTTTTTATTTTTTATTTTATTTTTTGTAAACCATCTGCACTATATTCTCTCTCTTTGTTGTTTTACTTTGTATGTACATTTGGACACATTGTATCACTATGTTGGAGGGGTGAGTATACCCCCTCATTATTTATATATATATTCAATATAGCGCTCCACTTGCTGGTATATTGTTTATACCTTTTTTTTTCTTGTATTTTGCATTTTCTTGTATTTTGCACTTTATTGTGGATTAAGGTATTCCACTTTTTGTGTTGAGCTGCTTTTATTCAGGCACTTTAGTATATCACTCACTATCTCAGTAAGGGATAGTTTTTGTTTTCTTTGTGTGTTTCCCTCCTTGTAATAAACTGAACGAACAAACTAACACTGATACTCAGATACTGATACATTGTGTTTGTTTGTTTGTTCGGCTGATATGTCTATTCACTCATTCGTCTGTCTGATGAATGAATGGATGAAATTCCCGTTCGCATGTCCAGGTGTTTCACTGGGCATGTGCGGGAATCTCACAGTCTGCCTAGTGTGGGCTGATGACGTGTCCCACAGGGACTTCACCTACCCACACAAAGATGGCGGCGCCCTGAATCAAGATCGGGGCAGAAAATAAGGATTAAAAAATAGGTAATGTGGGGGGCTTAGGGGCATTTGGGGGTGACTAGTGGGTCAATTGGATGTAGTGGAGGCGGGAGGGGGGTTAAAAAAAAAAACGGGTTTCGGCATGACAGTGCCGCTTTAAGTGCTCCTTGAGTAATACAAATATGTGTTTCTATAAATATTTACATAATATATTATAAATGAATAATATAAATATTTGTGCTGTGATGTTTCGTTATCTCAGTGAAGGACCTCTGTGCTATCCAGAAATATTGAACCAGACAGAGGTTAATTTTTAATTGAATGAAAGTCAAAGTGAGGGCCAGTTATTATATGTAGCGATGTGGCATTGATACCATAGCAAGGCGCCCAGTGCGGGATTGCTACTAATTTATTATATACATACTAAGCTGCGTGGTTAGGTACAGATCAGTAATGAGGGAATCTGGTTTAGAAGGAGGTCTTAGACTTAGCAAACTATAAATAAAGATTGCATGGAGGTATCCCGAGCTGTGAGTTACTCTGTATTCATGATGCGAGGATATTCTTCCTAAACCATGATATGAGAGAGAGAGGAGGACATTTTTCTACATATACTAAGATAGGGTTAATACAATGCTTTGAGTGGATGCCCCCAGTTTTCTTGTAATTCGATGTATTCATTCAATACTCTTTAAAACAACTCATTGTATAAACATCTTTTTACATTTGTGGTTAATAGAAAGTGTGTTTCCAAGTGTCAGGCAGCGTTAACGCAGCATATTCTCTGAGTCCTATAATGAGGTGTGTCTGCTTGGACAGTTAATCGATTCTTGCTGTTCCATAAAGGCTGTGCATGCATGAGACAGCACGTGTCTGCGTGTGTACCCCGCCGGGGAGCTGTCACCCACACAGCCATTAGCACGATTTCCTGAAATTCACAAACTGTCTAAAGTGTGAGGTTTTTATTTTTCAAACAGTCTAATTGTCTAAAAGATAAGGTGCTATAAAAACGAGTGACTCTTTTAGCACAGGTCCTGAATATCATCTTTTCCCCTTACTCCAAGAGCCAATCAGCTTTCATTAAAAGGGGTCGGGTGTATGAATGGAGGGGACAAAGCGGGCACACTGGTTCAGAGGACTGCTGCTAGGGATTTGACGTGACACTAATACAGACATACAATAAATAAGAAAAAGAGACAGCGCCAAACAACCTGTAGGCAGCAACCCCAAAAAGGTAATCCCCCCAAAACCCTATAGAACAAGATAAAAACAAAATATAAAAGAGGGCTGCGCCACAATAAATAAACAATGTCCAGTTCCAATAGTGGTAACAGAATATAAAAGAAAGTCCAACCTAAGTGTCCTCTCTGTCGTTCTTGGATACGGGAATAGAGTCTTCGGGTATAATATAGAAAATAAAAAGAGAGAACAGCCGATAGTGCAATATGTATAGCTCAGATGAAATAAAATTCAAGTAATGGTAGAGAACTCACAATTTGTAAGAGCTTCAGTCCAGCTCTAGGGTAAAGCGCATACAGCGGTATAATCAACGCTTGTGGGATATATGGTGAGTACCTCTTCGTCAGGGATATCCAAAACTCAAAAAGAACAGAAACAACCAAATAGTGCTCTCTGTATAACTTGCTTCATAAAAATTAGTTTAAAACGTACTTACAAGTACAGAGCAGACCAACTGCTCTTTGATGTCAGCGCTGGTGGAATAATCCCCACCTAGGATTTCTTGGGCTGCCAGGAGCTTCCAGAAGTAGTATTTAAAATCAAAATAAGATATATAAAATATAATAAAAAGCAAAATAAAAAGCCAGGATAAGTTAAATATGTGTATAAAAAAGGATAATTGGTACTAGTAAATGACCAAGAAAAACTTTAATTTTTAATACACAATATTAGATTTCCATAACGCGTTTCGTCTACAGACTTTATCAAATGGAATACAATGCAGTACCTGGCAAATGGTGTTTTATATAGACACAGTGAATTTAAAAATTGGCGCCAAAAAATTTCGGCCAATCAGATTTCGGCCAATATCTATAGGATACAGGAAGCCAATGTAAGGACTGGCAGAGGTGTGAGAGAACCGACTAGAGTGTAAAATCAGTCTGGCGGCGGCATTCATTACAGACTGTATCAAGTGATATGGCTTTTGGGAAGACCAATCAGGAGAGGGTTACAATAATCCATGCAGGAGATTACTAGAGCATGGACAAGCTCTATGGTAGCATCTTGTGTAAGAAAGGGGCGGATGCCGGCAATGTTTTCAAGATGGAATCTACAGGATTTGGTGACAGCCTGGATGTATCAATGACACCATAATTGGCCATGGAAGCCAGTCTCCCTTTAGGTAAAATTGATAGCATCCTGCAGGCTATCAACAAATTCTTACAAGTGGGGACCTGCAATCGCAAGTAATTTAAATCTCCGTTTGGTTCTCCAAATTTTGCCATACGGATTATCCCGCAAGGTAGAGCCTTTATCTCTAGACTCCTTTGCCTACTCCCCGAATTGTCCAACGATTTTAGTCGTATTTCCCTGGATTCCCAGGCTACGGCAAACCTACTCATATTGCGCAAATTCCTGTTACAATGGAATGAGAGGAGCATGTTTCCTCCACAGCTGTCTATACATTCTCCCATCATCTGGACGGATACAACAGCATCCACAGGTTTTGCGGCCATATTTGGCGACAAGTGGCTCTGGAGTGGTTGGCCAGAGGAGATACCTCAGCCTTATTTGAGGTATACAATATCATAGCGGCAGCTGTGATATGGGGTCATTCATGGGCGGGCTGCTCGGTGCGTTGCCTTTCCGACAACCTAGCTACTTGCCATATTATTAACAAGGACGTTCCTCCTCACTAACTATAATGAGATTCATGAGGAGACTGACATGGTTGGCAGCTTGTAATCACTTTTATCTGGTTTGTTGTCATGTTCCCAGTGTTTAAAACTGTAGCTGACAAATTGTCTCACTTTGACTTCCAGGCCTTCAGAGAAATGCTGCCCACGGCCTCACTGATAGCCAATGCCGCCCCTCCATTTCAGGAGCCAGTCATGGATTAGTAGAGTTTTTGGATCATAGTCTACTCTTGACTAATGTATATAAATGGGATAAATCCTATTAAGGAAAGAAATGGCACATGGGTGTGTTTACAATATTTAGATGTAAGACAAATGGCCTCTCACAATTATAGGATGTTAGTTATGCCTTCAGTATATGTGCAAATGCAGGTCTGTTGAAGATCCTGGAAGATTGGTCTCTCCAAGTTATAAAAAGAAACAGCAAAGTATCCAGTTAACAAGCAGCCCAAATAGAATGCACAAAAATGTATTTAATAACTCACATAGACGTTGATAGGTTTCAGCATAAAAGTAGTCTTTGGCGTTTCATTCTGTTCAGGCAGACAGACAGACAGACAGATAGATAGATCTAGACTGTAAGCTCCTTTGAGCAGGTCCTCCACTATCTATTGTTCCTGTTACATTTTGTTATTGTCTCATTTGGTAAATTTCCCTCTTATTGTAAAGCGCTACGTAATAAGCTGGCGCTATATAAATAATAGATAGATAGATAGATAGATGGCAAACTGTATAGGGTTTTTATGCATTTATGATGTTATGTCCTGTGTTGTCATATTACAATTTAACAAACTGAAATTGTCCTATAGAAAATAAAGGTTTTTATGTTTAATGTTAGGGATCAGAAGGAAATTTAACTTGACATTAAAAGATAACAAAATGTTTACATTTCCCTACTACGACTACTAAAATATAAAAATGAAAATAAATAATATTCAGTAAAACTGAAAAGGTTAGAAAAGGTGCTGTTATCAGTAAAAAAAGGGGGAAAGGAGCGCCTCACCGCCATTAAACAAGTCACAATGTTCTAACGCTCTGTGTGTGTTAATTACAAGGCATCCTGTTACTTTACTGTGTCGTAATTAATTGCTAATTAGATTGAATTCATAAAATTAGGGAAAATGCATCTAATCAATTATCTTAGTTGAGACTTACAAGCCTATAATTAAGTGCTTATCTAAATAATGAATAAACTTGGCAGACTAATTTAGTAAAGGATCTATAATACTTACATTTAGTAATCCAGGCCTCAATCCCATCAGGTTTAATCCAGGTTTTCATTATCCCAGGTCAATAAAACTGGGTAATATCATATCTGGATCCCAGCACATATTGGAAAAGCTAAATCTACACTTATTCAATAAACATTGTCACGGCTGTGAATGGATAGTGTTTAAGTGGAATAATTTGGGACAGTTTTTTTGCGGGGGGACAGTTAATTGTAGGATACCTTTTCAGTAATGTAATATGTAAGGTTTGATAACTTACCCAGTTTCATTTTTGTTTTTTTATTGGTGCCTTTAGTAAGGGAAACGCTCCATGATTATATCAGCAGGCTCGGACATACACAAGCATGGCTTCTCTACCTAAGGATTGGCTGGAGATGCCAATCCTGGTGCTGATCAGAGAAGCATTAACTGGGTGTAAATTGTCTGTCTGAGAGCAGAGCTGAGCATGCTTAGAGATGTCGGAGGTCTCGTAATGTAACAATTTCCCAGATTCGTAATTTAGACAGGTTCTATGTAGTGAGAAGTCCAAGCAGGGCTGCCACCAGAAATTTTGGGGCCCCTGATACAGCCCACGGTCTGGGCCCCCCAGGGCCCGCCCCCAAGTCAGTCCACATGACCTGACCCAAGTCCGCCCACATGACCCGCCCCCAAATCCACCCACAGGGCCCATCTTAAGTCCCCCCACAAGGATGAAGTGTGTGTGTACTGAATTTATTTGTGTGTGTATAGTGGCTATAGAATGTGTGTAGTGGATACAAAGTGCGTGAGTAAAGTGGATACGCTGTTTATAGTGGATTCAGATTGTATGTTTGTGTAGTGGACAGAGTGTGGGTGTATAGTGGATGTATTGTGTGTATAGTGAATGCAGAGTTTGTGTTTGTGTACTGGATGTAGTATGTGAATAATGAATGCAGATTGCGTGTTTGTGTAGTGGATATAGTGTTTGTGTGTATAGTGAATGCAGAGTTTGTGTTTGTGTACTGGATGTAGTATGTGAATAATGAATGCAGATTGCGTGTTTGTGTAGTGGATATAGTGTTTGTGTGTATAGTGAATGCAGAGTTTGTGTTTGTGTACTGGATGTAGTATGTGAATAATGAATGCAGATTGCGTGTTTGTGTAGTGGATATAGTGTTTGTGTGTATAGTGAATGCAGAGTTTGTGTTTGTGTACTGGATGTAGTATGTGAATAATGAATGCACATTGCGTGTTTGTGTAGTGGATATAGTGTTTGTGTGTATAGTAAATGCAGAGTGTGTGTTTGTGTAGTGGATGTAGTGGGTGTGTGTGTGTAGTGAATACAGTGTGTCTGTAGTGGGTATAGTGTTTGTGTGTATAGTGAATGCAGAGTGTGTGTTTGTGTAGTGGATGATGTGTGTAGTGGATGCAGTTTGTGTGTTTATGTGGTTGATGGTGTGTTTGTGTAGTGGATGCTGTGTGTGTGTGTGTGTGTGTAGTGAATGATGTGGGTGTGTTTGTGTAGTGGATGCAGTTTGTGTGTTTATGTGGTGGATGATGTGTGTGGTTGTGTAGTGGATGATGTGTATGGTTGTGTAGTGGATGCAGTTTGTCTGTTTGATGTATGTATGTGGTGGATGTGTGACAAATGCTGCTGGGAGGTATTTTTTTGATGTTCAATTTTTATAATTAAAAAATGTATTCCCCCCTCCCTGTCTCTTACCTGTAGCCAGGGAGGGGGGACACTGGATTCCCTGGAGGTCCGGTGGCTCCGCTTGTTGGGCCAGCAAGGAGGAGCCCAGCAGACTCCCTCCATGTTCTCCCTCCTGCCAGCCAGTGCTCTATTTCTGCCGCGAGCCCAGCATGCATTGCGTGCCGCGGAGCATTGTTATGACAACCCTCGGCAACGCTTTACAGCCGTGGCTCGAGAGAGTGCTGGAGGGGAAGGTAAGTATATCCTGGGCCCGCAGAGGCACATATACATAGCGGTACTCCCTATATACAGGGAGTGCAGAATTATTAGGCAAGTTGTATTTTTGAGGATTAATTTTATTATTGAACAACAACCATGTTCTCAATGAACCCAAAAAACTCATTAATATCAAAGCTGAATATTTTTGGAAGTAGTTTTTAGTTTGTTTTTAGTTTTAGCTATGTTAGGGGGATATCTGTGTGTGCAGGTGACTATTACTGTGCATAATTATTAGGCAACTTAACAAAAAACAAATATATACCCATTTCAATTATTTATTATTACCAGTGAAACCAATATAACATCTCAACATTCACAAATATACATTTCTGACATTCAAAAACAAAACAAAAACAAATCAGTGACCAATATAGCCACCTTTCTTTGCAAGGACACTCAAAAGCCTGCCATCCATGGATTCTGTCAGTGTTTTGATCTGTTCACCATCAACATTGCGTGCAGCAGCAACCACAGCCTCCCAGACACTGTTCAGAGAGGTGTACTGTTTTCCCTCCTTGTAAATCTCACTTTTGATGATGGACCACAGGTTCTCAATGGGGTTCAGATCAGGTGAACAAGGAGGCCATGTCATTAGATTTTCTTCTTTTATACCCTTTCTTGCCAGCCACGCTGTGGAGTACTTGGACGCGTGTGATGGAGCATTGTCCTGCATGAAAATCATGTTTTTCTTGAAGGATGCAGACTTCTTCCTGTACCACTGCTTGAAGAAGGTGTCTTCCAGGAACTGGCAGTAGGACTGGGAGTTGAGCTTGACTCCATCCTCAACCCGAAAAGGCCCCACAAGCTCATCTTTGATGATACCAGCCCAAACCAGTACTCCACCTCCACCTTGCTGGCGTCTGAGTCGGACTGGAGCTCTCTGCCCTTTACCAATCCAGCCACGGGCCCATCCATCTGGCCCATCAAGACTCACTCTCATTTCATCAGTCCATAAAACCTTAGAAAAATCAGTCTTGAGATATTTCTTGGCCCAGTCTTGACGTTTCAGCTTGTGTGTCTTGTTCAGTGGTGGTCGTCTTTCAGCCTTTCTTACCTTGGCCATGTCTCTGAGTATTGCACACCTTGTGCTTTTGGGCACTCCAGTGATGTTGCAGCTCTGAAATATGGCCAAACTGGTGGCAAGTGGCATCGTGGCAGCTGCACGCTTGACTTTTCTCAGTTCATGGGCAGTTATTTTGCGCCTTGGTTTTTCCACACGCTTCTTGCGACCCTGTTGACTATTTTGAATGAAACGCTTGATTGTTCGATGATCACGCTTCAGAAGCTTTGCAATTTTAAGAGTGCTGCATCCCTCTGCAAGATATCTCACTATTTTTGACTTTTCTGAGCCTGTCAAGTCCTTCTTTTGACCCATTTTGCCAAAGGAAAGGAAGTTGCCTAATAATTATGCACACCTGATATAGGGTGTTGATGTCATTAGACCACACCCCTTCTCATTACAGAGATGCACATCACCTAATATGCTTAATTGGTAGTAGGCTTTCGAGCCTATACAGCTTGGAGTAAGACAACATGCATAAAGAGGATGATGTGGTCAAAATACTCATTTGCCTAATAATTCTGCACTCCCTGTATATATATGCAGATTGAAGGGCTGTCACCCCCTGATGGCGGCCCTGAGTCCAAGTCTGAATTAGCAAGCGATATTCTTCTGCAGAAGAGAACCAACAGAGGATATACATTATTGACCTCTCAGATCTCGTCCAGCGTCTCATTACCTAGATAAATATACTTTATGTTAACCACACTTCGTTTACAGAAGAGATCACTGATGTATGGCAGTTTCAGTTTTACAGGTTATTTTACCTTTAATTCTCTCAGTTGCTCTGGAACTGTTTTGGGCATGGGACCATGCGCGCGGTCGGTCAAATTATGACTTCCAGGAAAATTCCAGAACCCCTGAACCGATCTGGGTGATTTTTGGATATGTTGGTCACCCAGATCGGGGGCTATCTGGGGATGTAACATTTGTGGGGTTTTATGTAATTTTAAGGTACTTTTGGGGTGTTTGGGAAATGTGTGCTTTTTGTACCTGGAGATAATTGAGTTAATACAGTACTTGACTCAGTTATCTCCCAGGCACAGGGGGGATTATCTTATTATGTATGGCAGTGTCCTGGATCAGAGAGACAAAAACATAACATTCAATTATATCATTTTTCAACTGTAGGGTAATAGCTTCTATCTTGATCCAAGGATAAATCTGACTGCCATTCTGGGATCAAGAGGGAATTTTTCCCCCCTAGTCTGTTGCAAAACTGGAAGTGCTTCAAAGTTCATGATGATTGTGGTTTACCTGCCGCGGTGGAGATTCTCATACAGGAGCTTCAAGTAACCTTCCAAATATTGCACCAACATAGACTACTTCCTGGTTAAATGCTTTCACATTTCATTTTGAGATTCTTAAATGCTTTCTGGAAATGTAAAATACATTTATTTATTTTTTTATGTATAAAATAAGAGTATCTGAGAAAAAAAAAACAGCTTTCACGAACAATTCACAGAAATGTTTATTTTTGCTCAAACTGCAAATGAATGTAATGCGCCATTTGTGGGCCAATTTGCAGGTATGTGCATGTGAAGTCTATGTACGTCTCCTATTTGATGCAGAGTGGCGATAAGTGACATCTTTATTCTGTGTCAAACTTGCCTTCTGCCACCTCGCCAGATTTGTCTCGTGTAGGCCTTGCGTCTGGCACCTCTGTTTAACACCATTACGTTTCTGTTAAAAAATTGTGATTTAGAAAAACGTGCAAAACGGCTAATGGATGCAAACACCTTATTTTAAAATCAGCCAAAAAAGCATTAAAGGGACATACACAACTGAGCAAGCCAAGTCTTCTTTAACCCCTTAAGGACACATGACATGTGTGATATTTCAAGATTCCCTTTTATTCCAGAAGTTTGGGCCTTATGGAAAATGCATTAACTATGGGCACAAAGTGATTCTTTCATCTGTCACAAAGGCCACATATTTAAACTCTCGGGAAACCAGGAATAGACTCAGCCAATCATCACTGAGCTTGATAATATACCGGGAGAGATTTAGAAGAGAATCCAATAATGGTTAGAATTTTTGGGAACGTAAAGTGAATTCATAGTGGTATTTATTATTTATTTTCTCACTCTTTTAATGGTTTTTATTTTATTTCCAGACAGCAGGGGGAGTACTTGTCATTACAGGCACTCCCTCTGCTGGCAATACCTTGAACGGCTATGCCATCCATGTGATCGCGAGGTCCTTGCGATCACATGGCCCAGGGGGGCCGAAGAGGATGGAGGGGGACTCCCTGGGCTCCCAGCTAAGTTACCATACCAAGATTTTGGTGTATAGATCATGCCCCTGCAGTCTCACTGCTCAATTCTCTGCCATTTAGGAGTTAAATCCCTTTTGCTTCTCTTTATGCAGCCTTGGCCACACCTCCCCAAGCTGTGACTGACACAGTCTGCATGAAACAAATTGATTCATTTTCAGACTTTAACTTACTTTATAATATTTTGTCTCCTGCTCTGTAAACTCTACTTTAATCACACATGAGGCTCCTGCAGAGTCTAGAAGGCTATTAACAGAGACAGACCCAGGGTAGTCACCCTCCTGCACCCTCCTGCATCTAAAAGGTAGGAAACAGGAGGGTGACTAAAATGTTTTGTATTTGTGTGTGTTTGTTTGTATGTGTGTGTGTGTGTTTGAATGTTTCTCTGTATGTGTGTGTGTATGTCTGTCTGTGTGAGTGTGTGTATATGTGTGTGTTTGTATGTATGTGTCTGTATGTATGTATGTATGTATGTGTTTGTATGCATGTGTGTGTACAGAGGCACGTCACTCAAGGGGGCCCGGCTGCCCTGCAGACCCCTGCGACCAGGTGCCCGCCACCATGTGTTGTGGCCCCGGCCCGCGCAGTGTAACTGGCATGGGGGGGATGGATCAGTTTTTGCACCGGAGCCCCATGGATCGTGTGTACGCCACTGTCTAGAGGACATGGAATAACAGAATACGAGAGGAAGGACAATGTGTCTGAGGAGTAAGTGGTCTCCAGAAAGAACCCCTACATCTGCCCCATCATTCTCCCCCTCTCTGAGACCTCACCAATACCATGAACGCTCTGTCTGACCGCCAATATGGCAGACCCCACGTATCTTATCTGAAACCGCCATGCAAACAGAGTCGGATTAAGCAGTTTATCGCTATTACCATGAGTTGAGCAGTAACCGGCTGCATGCTCTGATCTTTGATTCAGGAGTGAAGCTACATAATGAGTATAACGTGAAGAAATGAATGCAGGTCTCCAAAACCTAATGATCCGCACATTGTTCTCATTGTGCCCATCTGATGGGTATATTCAGGATGTTTGACCGCAATACGCAGGAGATGTCCGTGTCCACTTTATCTCCACTCAACCATTAGACTCCTACAAAGTATAGCATAAACCGTGATATTAAATAATTACTGAACGAACGCTATTTGGACCATATATCCAGTCAGAGGTGGAGATCCCCAAGAACTCCAAATGAACAGCATGACTGAACATGAGGGCAATTTAAAAAACAGCTCCAAATTGTGATTTCATCCCCCAGCCTCCGTTATAGCCACCTTCACTCCCTGCGTGTGACGCGGGTATCGCGAATATCCCTAACGTACAAACTGTGAGGAATCCGTTACCCAGACACCACCCAAACTGCCATAACACGGGGCGTTAATATATGCTCCCTGGTAAAATATTTTATAAACAAATTAAAAAACAGACCTGGGTTAAATCCTGCTTCCGGAATGGTTTCTTTGTTAATATTAATGAAGACCTGGGTTCTGCCACTGGCATCAAATCTTTCCTATTAGAGTGCAAGTTCTTTGGCTCATACTGTTGATCATAAAATAAAGATCATTTTTATTTCTCAGGGTTATTTACTAAATTGTGAATTGTCAGGAATTCAAACTGAATTTCAAATTTAATGACAAAATATCTGAAGTGGATAGATTCTCCAAGTCCTCTATGATTTTAGTTTAATTATTGTGGTCTAAAATGTGAAATTCACTTTGAATTGTGGCAATTCTCATTTGAATGAATAACCCTGTCTGTGTATCTGCCCACAGAGCTCGCACTCTTTTTTGTCTGTTAACATTGTCTCTTTTTCTCTCTTTTTTTCCTTGAGCCTGTGCTGAGGCTGGGTGGCAACGACCATAGCCACTAAACAGTTACTGTGATGGGATTTCAACATGGTTCAAAATTTAGTAGGCCTGAAATCTCCATGTGGCATATACAAGTACAGGTGTTTGTTGTATCTGTTAGTTAGTTACATGTAGCTAAGATACTGTCATCAATGTACTGAGCATGTGCATCAACTGTAGTCACATTGCTTTGTCCTTAAAAGGAGTCATACAGTCTGCCCATATTAGGTGATCCTGAATATCCTGTTCACTGATTGCTCTAAGGGTATGTGTGAGTGGCGCTATGAATGGGAGGAGTTATTGTTAATAAATAGCCTGTGCAAACTATGCTCTGGGCTCATACCTTTTGAACACAAGTTCAGTGTGAGACCCGATCGGTGTGTCAATAAAAGACCTGTTACTTCCTGAAGACTTGTGTCCATATCTCTATGTGTGGCTTCTGCGGTTTGTTCCTGTTATTCCTCCGGTAACATTACTTTTATTCCCCGCTTTGTGAGAAAACCGATCAATTGATAAGAATTTAGTCTTTGCCCTATTTACTTGCAAAACAGTCAATATTTTCCTCATAGACATTTGCAATATTCATGTCCGCAATAATCCTGGGAAGACATTAAATTCTATGGCTGGATATAAATTATTCCAGAATAACGCACACACTCCAGCACGTGCACAGCGTCAAAGATAATTAAATACAGCACACTAAGACAACCTTGAAGAACTAACTACCAAAAACGGGCTGCCCCAGGCTATTTGGATAAAAGGGATCTGTGAAGGTTAACAAAACGGGGTCTCCAGAAAATATTAATGGACTTTGTATCTCAGAACCTTTCTTCGTGATCATTACCAGATAGAATCGCTAACTGAAACTTACTGATTAACTGTACTCTTTTTATTTTCTAATTAAGGCTGTGTTTTCGTTCTTCATGGCTGGTGTGACAAAACCTGATATTTTATTACCAATTACAAATGTTCCAATGAATCCCTGATTGCGGCCATTTGACACACGTACACTCAGAGAATCATGGGAAAATGCCCGCTTCCTTTAAAGGATTATACAGTTCTTTTGATTGGATGATTACAAATGGAGCTTTCACCCACATTATCACATGCATGTTTAAAATATAACTATATGTCTTATCTTTCAAACATGAGGGTCTTTACTATATTATACAGCGCTGCTGCATGTGTTGGTGTCATTTATGAGATGATAATGTTTTTTTGTTTGTTTTCTACAAACTAAGACTGATATTTATGTATTTCAAGTGATATCTGATAATAATTTAAGCTAATACCAGAAATGATTGGGAAGGAAAACCAGTCGCCAGATAATGCATTCTTTTAAAAACTCTAGCTTGCTTTTCGAGGTTAACTGCAGGGACTATTTTATGAAAATGCCACTTTCATGAGAACTCAGCACTTTTATAATTCCCCTTAGTGACAGCTGTTGTGTCCTGTCTCAGTTGCTTTGAAAAATATCTGAAAGCAGAAGTAGGGCTGTTCACACAATAGTATTGGTTTCAATCCTTCTCTGTGAGAAGTCTCTGATTGGGCCCAAGTCATTAGTAATTGTGACCTCACAAGAGGTGGAGCTACAATGAGGAGACTCTACTAGAGATGGCTTAAAGTGACATCACTAGATTTTAACTGGTTCATTGCTGAAATGTAGGGGAAGCAGTAATCCAGTAACAGTTTACAAAATACTGCAAATAAATATATTGATTGGATTAGCCGTATTAGTCCAGTAGACAAGATGCCAAAATCCCATAGTATTGCAGTATGCAATGATACCTTTTTTATTGGACTAACATAAAATTTCAAAGACAAGCTTTTGAGCATTTTCCGCAGGTCTGAAGCAATACAGATCAATCTGAACACTTAAAACAACTGATGTTGAGGAGGGGGTGGAGGGTGGGGTGAGTGGGGTGTCATAAATAGCAGAAGATGTGCCTGAAAGTGAAAGGTTGGCTGAGAATTGCATCATACAGTGCCATTCTGTGTGATCTTCGTACAGTGCCATTCTGTGTGATCGTCGTACAGTGCCATTCTGTGTGATCTTAGTACAGTGCCATTCTGTGTGAGCGTCGTACAGTGCCATTCTGTGTGATCTTAGTACAGTGCCATTCTGTGTGAGCGTCGTACAGTGCCATTCTGTGTGAGCGTCGTACAGTGCCATTCTGTGTGATCTTAGTACAGTGCCATTCTGTGTGAGCGTCGTACAGTGCCATTCTGTGTGATCTTAGTACAGTGCCATTCTGTGTGATCTTCGTACAGTGCCATTCTGTGTGATCTTCGTACAGTGCCATTCTGTGTGAGCGTCGTACAGTGCCATTCTGTGTGATCGTCGTACAGTGCCATTCTGTGTGATCGTCGTACAGTGCCATTCTGTGTGATCGTCGTACAGTGCCATTCTGTGTGAGCGTCGTACAGTGCCATTCTGTGTGAGCGTCGTACAGTGCCATTCTGTGTGATCTTCGTACAGTGCCATTCTGTGTGAGCGTCGTACAGTGCCATTCTGTGTGAGCGTCGTACAGTGCCATTCTGTGTGATCTTCGTACAGTGCCATTCTGTGTGATCTTCATACAGTGCCATTCTGTGTGATCTTCGTACAGTGCCATTATGTGTGAGCGTCGTACAGTGCCATTCTGTGTGATCTTCGTACAGTGCCATTCTTTGTGAGCTCCTGTTCTGTGGTCAATTTGCTGCGGACCAATCTCTGCCTCACGTAAGGCGGTTGTTTGAATGCTAGTATGGGGGGGGGGGCTCAGGAAATATTTCTGTGAGTGTGGGGTCCTCCGAAATACTGTTTTTGGTTGGGGTAACCCTTAAAGTCCAACAAACGTCAAAAACTGAAAAAATAAGAAACCCGGGTTTACTGCAAACAGGATGTGATCTTTAATAAGCCGGCAGAACCCCAGGCTCTGAGGTTACTGGTGGGCTAGATGTAAAATCTGCACATTAAATGCCTTTATAAAGTTCAATGGATTTTGCGACATAAACAGGGGAATCCCTTGACATTTCCAATGAAATTGCAGATTGTAAACTTCTGTATAAACAGGTCAGAGAGTTACTACATCACAAGAAAATCCAGTAACAGAACGCATTGCCCGTATTCTTCCAATTTCCACCCAACGACATCGCCGAGAGATGAATGCTTTACAATGAAGATTAATATGTTCAATTTTCAGGAAAACATTTATTTCTCCATCCATCTTCAAACTACAAAGCAGAAAATCTCCCACTGGGAGCTGAATGTACACTCCATTAATAAGAGGGAGCGGCGGCCCCAGGTTCTGTGACCTAATATCCCGTTAGCGTGGGACATCAGCATATTTCTAATGGTAAAAGTGTCACTTTAGGTGTTTAACTCTTTCATTCACTCAGAAAGCAGGGACAGACAGATGGAGAGATTACACAGAAATAGATATAGGCCCCATTGCTGCCAGAAAGGTTTTACCTCCCAACACCAGCTTTTTAATTATTCTTTTCGGATAGTGGGGATATACTTTCTTTTCTATTTTATTTTTTAGTCTCGTTCAGCTTTAGAGCGTCCTAGGCGTGTCTCCTCGGGTCCTTGAACATGCATGCTTTTATGCTTCTGCAATCTGCAAACCTGCAAGGGTTAATGAGCCAGGTATCGTCAGTGCAGACAATTTACTATACTGTAAATTCAAAGTAATTTCCAAATCCATTTTCAAAGAAAAGGCATTGTTTACATTGCTCCCAAGGGACACTTCCATTGACTGCCATTTAGAAGGCCACTAGAGGTGCTTCCTGGGTCAGTGCTGCACAATGTGATGAACCTTATTGGCGAAACGTGCCCGTCAGGGGCTCCTGGTGCTTCTCTCTAACACTCGAGTTATGTCATTGATTATAGGATCAGTATTAACCAGACTGATCCCCCGCCTGTCACTACAGCAACAAATCTTACAAATCTCAGCCGCATGCGCAACATTATATCTCTCAAGCCCTTCACGCTCCTGATACAAATTGATATAATAACAAAGTGTTTAACCAGGGAAGGTACATTCAGAGATTCTCTGGTTTCCATGTACGTCCTGGGGGGGTTAATACATATACTGCTAATTATTATTGACTGTGACTTTGTTCGTGTTTTCTACTGATATATGTTTGGTTTCTCGCAGTTATATAGACATATCTGGAATGGATTAGAACTAATTAGGTACAACTGCCTGGCCAAAAAAAAGTTGCCATCTGGATTTAACTAAGCAAATAGCTAAGAGCCTCCTACTGTGTGTGAGGGTGCGGTTTGTGTGTGTTTGTGTGCGCTTGTGAGGGTGCTGTTAATGTACTGTGTGTGAGGGTGCTGTTTGTGTGTGAGGGTACTGGTAGTGTGCTGTGTGTGTGTTAGGGTCCTGTTTGTGAGGGTACTGTTAGTGTGCTGTGTGTGTGTGAGGGTGCTGTTTGTGTGTTTGTGAGGGTGCTGCACGCAGTGTGTGGGTGCTGTAATGCGGTGTGTGTGGGTGCTGTAATGCGGTGTGTGGGTGCTGTAATGCCTGTGGGTGCTGCACGCCTGTGGGTGCTGTACGCCTGTGTGGGTGCTGCACGCCTGTGGGTGCTGCGTCTGTGGGCGCGTGGCTTCCCGTGGTGCTGTGTCTGTGGGTGCTGTGTCTGGGTGGGTGCTGAATGTTCGTGGGCGAAAATGTCTGGCGTGGGTGCGCATGTGGGTGCTGTATGTGTGTTGGTGCTGTGTATGTCTGTGGTTGCTGTATGTGTGTGGGTGCTGTGTATGTCTGTGGTTGCTGTATGTGTGTGGGTGCTGTGTGTGTCTGTGGGTGCTGTGTATGTCTGTGGGTGCTGTGTATGTCTGTGGGTGCTGTATGTCTGTGGGTGCTGTGTATGTCTGTGGGCGCTGTGTATGTCTGTGGGTGCTGTATGTGTGTGGGTGCTGTATGTGTGTGGGTGCTGTGAATGTCTGTGGGCAGTGCTGCATGTGTCTGTGGGTGCTGTGTGTGTGTGGGTGCTGTATGTGTGTGTGCTGTATGTCTGTGGGTGCCGTGTATGTCTGTGGGTGCTGTGTATGTCTGTGGGTGCTGTATGTCTGTGGGTGCTGAATGTGTGTGGGTGCTGAATGTGTGTGGGTGCTGTGTGTGTGTGTGCTGTGTGTGTTGTATGTGTGTGGGTGGGTGATTGTGGGGTGGAGGTAAAAGGTTATTATTATTGCTATCCCTTCTTACCTTTGCAGGTGAGGGGGGGATCGCGTTGCCAAGCTTCCTGGTGGTCTGTGAAGTGGAGGAGGGGATCCTTGCTGCTGTGATCCTGGTGGTCTGCGTGCGGAGAGTGAACTCCCCAACCCTGGGTTATTACTGCTGATTTGAGCGCTACTGGCAACGCCATATCCGCCGCGAGTGTTCACGCGAAGCCGCCCGCACAGCCCCGCTGGTGCTCCCGCCTCCCGCATGCGGTCGCGGAGAGCAGAGCCGGCGCTCGGATAGCGCCGGCTCTGCATGAGCCGACAGGGGAGATCCTGAGATCTCCCCTGCCGGTCTCAATATACATAGGCGTGCCGCGGGGATTAGGGTGTGCCCAGGCACACCCGGCACACCCCGTGCGCACGCCTATGCCTATAGGATAGTTACTGTTTGGGCGATTATCTTTCAGCTGGCAACAAGTTATTTAACTCCAAATGATGCAATGAGTAGCTTCTCATTTTTTAAACAACCACGTCGAAAGACACATACCGTGGTCGTGGAAAAGATGTTAGTCTGTTTGAGAAGGGTCAAATCATTGGCATGGATCAAGCAGAGAAAACATCTAAGGAGATTGCAAAAACTACTAAAATTAGGTTAAGAACTGTCCAATGCATTATTAAAAACTGGAAGGATAGTGGGGAACCACCAGTGATGGGTGCATCAGGATAAGAAGAGAGGCAGATGAAGTTATTTCATTCCTAGTGCCTACTGTGCCCCTTTTTTTCTATACTAGTGCCTACTGTACAAGTCTGTGGGGGCACCGCTATCAACTGGGGTTGCTGCAGTTGGTCAAGTGTAAGTTCAGCAACATTATGTGCCCAAAAAATTAGGTCAGCTGACTACCTGAATATACTGAATGACCAGGTTATTCCATCAATGGATTTTTTTCTTCCCTGATGGCACGGCATATTCCAAGATGACAATTCCAGGATTTATCGGGCTCAAATTGTGAAAGAGTGGTTCAGGGAGCATGATACATCATTTTCACACATGGATTGGCCACCACAGAGTCCAGACCTTAACCCCATTGAGAATCTTTGAGATATGCTGGAGAAGGCTTTGCACAGTGGTCTGACTCTCGCATCATCAATACAAGATTTTTTTGAAAATTTAAAGGACCATTATTGTGGCAAAACTAGCCACTGGAGACTATTAATATATGTTTGTATTCTTGCTAAAGCTGTAGAGACCAGTGCCGGATTGTATTTGTATTTCAGGCGAATGAGGGCATTCGTATGCTGGCGGTATGAAAACCCCAGCATTCATACTGTAGTTTCACGAACAGTGAGTTTAAACACTGTTCGTGAAACGAATAACTTACCGAATGCACGACCACACACAGGAGGTCGTGTGGTGCCCATTAACCGATTGCAACGTTGTTGCAATCGGTAATTAAGTGTGTTTCTAGGTGGCCGTCATTTGACTACCGACCACGCAGCGGTTGGCCATCTTGGTTCCTTTGTTAGCCCAGCGGGGTTTTGTCGTTGAGTGCCTGGAAACAAAATCGGCTACTCGACGGCGCGAACCCCGCTGGACTTCCAGGCTGTTCGGGAGCCCCGGCCGTTCGGGAGGTTGTTCCCCTGATGTCAATCGGTATTTTGAGCAGAACTTGAATTTCATGTGTGTTTCGTGTGGCGTTCGGTTAGTAAGGCTGGGATCTGAGCGGTATTCTCACGAACTATGCGCTCAGACCCCAGCTATCTACCGAACGTCCATTCGTTTAAATGAAGGGAATATTATGGGAGATATGTATTTTAATGTGAAATGTAAGTTCTGCTGCACGGAAGTTTAATCCACGTAACGGTATATTCTCGTGGGAGTATCCCTCGCGTGCAGCAGTGCTGGTGGGAAAAATGCATGTATTGTACAGTTCCCCATGTAGCACCACTGTACCACCACTGGAATGTCAGTAGGGAAACCCCTTGCATGGGGAATCACATAAATACCGTGACCTGACAATAAAACCTCAGTTGACCTCCAAGCTATGTGTCGTCTAGTTCTTGGGAGGAAGGGATTGTAACTACGCTACCTGGATTTAACCTGCTTTGTGCCTGCTTGATTCTGTCTGCCAGCGGAGATACCGTGGATAATACTACTACTCCGCTACAATTATAGTGCCAGGAAAACATACTCGTTTTCCTGGCACTATAGTGGTCACCTTCCCACTGGGCTCTGGAGAGAGGAAGGGGTTAAAATCTTACCTTTCTCCAGCGCCGGGCGGGGAGCTTTCCTCCTCCTCTCCTCCTTCCTAGTGACGTCATCGGCTGAATGCGCATGCGCGGCAGGAGCCGCGCGTGCATTCAGCCAGTTCATAGGAAAGCATTTACACTAGAGGCTCTAGAGGCTGGATTAACCCTCAGTGTAAACATAGCAGTTTCTCTAAAATGCAACACTGATTGGAAATAAATCTTGTGACATTGCAGAAGCTTATCAAAACAATGCCACAGCGAATGTGTGCCGTTATCAAAGCTAAAGGTGGTCCAACGAAATATTAGAGTGTGTAACAACTTTTCTTTTGGCCATGCAGTGTATCATGACTAATACATTCATCAGCTCTTAATCATCATGTTCTCTCATGTTTAATTTATCAGCAAGAAAATAGGAATGGTCGGCTCCCAGGTAATACGTTTCTAATCCAACGTTTAGGCAATATGCCACAATAGATTCTTATTTCCTTTCCTGAGTCACTAGCAGGGCTTACTTAGTGAGAAAAAAATACTGACTTTAGTTACTCATTGTAACGAAGAAAGATCACGTTTGATAATGAATATCACAGTTTGCACACACACACACACATATATATATATATTATCCCAGTGACCCTTTACACCTGGCATACTGGATGCTTTAGTTCTTAACTTACCTGCGGTGACACATTTTCTTAGTAAGCCGTGATAGCTGGTATATATTATGAATTTTTTGATGCACCATTTAGATGTGCATTGAGTATTGGTGTTATGATAAAGGTTATGTTTATTGGGTTTTGATCCAATCAATGTTCCACTCATTTTCTTACAGTAACTCCCATGGAATCAATCCTTGTTTTCAAGTTTTGTGATCCCAACGTTGTTAGGGTTTAACCCCCCAGTTGGGAGCGGTTCCGTATATTTACATAAGCTTATTTTCTTTTCTTTAAATTATGTGCAGCACCGAACGTTCCTCGTAGAGAGGTATTCATTTAATGTATCTCTATGAGGAGATGCTGATTGGTGCAGCGATTTGGCGTGCATGTGCATTAACCTCCAAGTGCTTTCCTGCCATTATCTCAGCCAAGGAGGCAGAGGGGGGGCAGGGCACTGGAATAAAGGAGTTTATTACCTTTTTTAAAGAATGCCAAGGAAGGACAGGGACCTAACCTGTGTTTTGTTTAACACTATAGTGATAGGAATATATGTTTTTATTCCTGTCACTATGGTGTTCCTTTAAATTCTCATGTTATTGAATAGCCCTGTGTAAGAGCATTTGGTTAGACAGTGTAGAGTGGTGGGGTTATTAAACAGTGCCCTTGGTACAGGGGATATCCTGAGGTGTGTACGGGAGTTTTTCATGACTCGTATAAATTAATAAAGATGTATTTAAGATAAGCAGGTCCATCACACAGGAAATATATTGAAATAAATCCAATGTTAGCTCTAAACAGTGGCTTCGAGGTTTTGTTTTTTTATATTTAAATATTTTCCAGTCGGGACATTAGCAAAATACAATGACACCATGACAGGTAAAGCACATTATCGGATATGCAGGTTAAACAAACAGTCAATTAAAGGGGCAGTACAGTCACCCAGACCTCTACATCTCAATGCTGTATCTCAATGAATGGGTTGGGGTGCAGTGTACCTGTCCTTTTAACATGTAATGTGAATAACTACAGTATTTAAGATACGTAATGATTACTATGCAGGGTTAAGTGCACCTCTAGGGGCTCCCAAAAGTGGCACATCTTCTATGGCACTGACTCGCCCTTCTTATTGTGTGTTTATACACCACCTCCTCTAGACTGGAAGCTTGTTCGAGCAGGGTCCTCATCTTTCCTGTGACATTTTGTAACTGTCTTATGTATTGTTATATTTTCCTCTTTCTAATATTGTAAGGTTCTGTAGAATAAGCCGGCACTATATAAATGCCAATAATAAATAAAATATATAATAATATAGTCTTAATATGATAGAATTCATATAAGCATGTCTCAGGGAGATCATTTTAGGTTTGTCTCATGAAAGTCAGAATTCAGAGTGAATTCAACGTGGATGTCAGATTTAAGGTCAAAATATCTGAAATGGAGAATTCTCCAAGCTTCCAGTTTGGCTATGTAACGGATCCCCTGTACTCCGGATGAGTATTTCCGTTAATAGTCTCCCGAATCCCAAGTGCTGCAGTGATTATAGCTCTCCTGTTTCCAGCAGAGTAGTGATTAGAGCTCTTCAAACCCCCAAACATGAGTCTAGACTTCATGAGGGGGTAAAACTAATGTGTTTAATGGGAGCCACACACTGCCTTTTATGTAACTCCCCATGCAAGGGGTTTCCTTAAACATATTCCAGGGGCATTCCCCTCTGGACCTGAGAGGTAACTAGCTACAAGCAAACATTCCACACACTCCTCCCCTGTGTCTGAGAGATAATTACCTGAGCACACAAACATATAATTAATCTATATCTCATGTACAAAAACATACAATAATACAAAACCCCCAAAACACATGAAAACCCCACAAATCACAAACCTCTGATAGCCCCAATCTGGGTGACCAACATATCCAAAAGTCACCCAGATCGGTTCAGAGGTTCGGGATTTTCATGGAAGTCAATTATTTGACCTACCGTGCACATGGTTCTATGCCCAAAACAGTTCCAGGAAATCAGGGCTAATGGTCGGTCTCTTTCAGGAGCACAAGAGTTCATAAAACATTAAACGGAATCCTTAAGTTATTTGTGTAGCCTGTTCCCCTTGTTCGTGGGAATGTTTCCACCGAACAGTGCCTTTCTAAGTGGGGTAGAATCGAAGGCAGGCGATGATGGAAGTCCAGCGGTGTTCCAGAGTTTCTGTGTCCGATTTTAGTTCTATGAGATTTATGCCCAAATACCACTGCCTGCGTTTGCTAGAACAAGGTGGCCGCCACCTCGTGGTTGTTCATACGGAATGCGGCCACCCAGACGAACATTTAGAACACTGCGGTGGAAATTGCTACAAAGCATCAATTGGGCTTAACAAGCACCCGGGTGGTCTCTGGTTCGTGCGGCTGTTCAGTTACCGAACGATATTATCCAAATTGCACAAACCAAGCTTTTTTTAGTGTATTTTGCATGGCCTATAATCCTGGGGCAGGAGGCTGACTAGGTTCAGTTCACACAGGCTAATTTGGGCTTCAATGTAAATCACACTATAGGTTTCCTGCAGCATCAGATTGCTGTCTATCAGGGACCAGGACACCTGTGTTTCAGGAATGAATTCTGACTATCACACCTGGGGGATAATCACAGCTCACAGTGAGTGGAGGCTCAATCCACGCTGCTCTGGCTCTCAGTAGGGATTACCTTTTCCCCTCACCGGCTATCCGCCTGTGTGCTCCTTGTTACTTTGTATCGCAGAGTCTGGAATATTCCTGGCAACTCCCATCACTCTGTGCAGGTAAGGCACAGTAATATGTGAACAGACTCAATAGACATCATTTATTCACTACAGTGAGAATTCAAACTGCATTTGAAGCTTAAGACCAGAGTAGTTGAACTCAGAGCAGAGTTCCTTGAATTCTCCCTTTAGTGAATAACTCTGTAAATTATAATAACCCAGCTGTGAGAACTATTCCTAATCCACATTTCTTGTTAATTTTCTCATTCAATTCATTATAATCTGGGTTTTTTTGTGAACACGACTCCATATTGTTCCTCTGGTTTGTTTTTATCACAAACTTCAATCTTTAAAACTCTTCTGGTAACTCCCATTAACCTGAGCCAGTAAAGTGATTTGTGAATTCCATTTGGTCACGTTATAAAGTCAGTCTTAGTCTGTTAATGTAAGATGTGGATTTACGTGTAAAGAGGTTCCGTTTCATAGATCAACCACCACATTTAATTTCACTTTATTTAATGTTTCCTGTTGGGGTCTAAAACATCCACTTACCTGGTGATCAAATTAATTTAAATAAACCGGTCAAATGAATCTATTCACTCAGCAGGGAGTTTTGGTCATCTTAAAACCAGATTGTTAAATTTAGTCCAAAATAACAGAAAGCTGAGCTTTAAAGACAGCTTGAATTTAGCAAATCCCTTTCAAGTGTCTCTATTTAGGAGGACAGTCCCAATTTTAGGCCCAAATCCCTCTGTCCTTCTTTTCCAGGAGCTTCACATTGTTGGTGTGTCTGAGTGTATAACAGAGCTCCACAGTAATAATACTCCCAGTAATGTGTCTGAGTGTATAACAGAGCTCCACAGCAATAATACTCCCAGTAATGTGTCTGAGTGTATAACAGAGCTCCACAGCAATAATACTCCCAGTAATGTGTCTGAGTGTATAACAGAGCTCCACAGCAATAATACTCCCAGTAATGTGTCTGAGTGTATAACAGAGCTCCACAGCAATACTACTCCCAGTAATGTGTCTGAGTGTATAACAGAGCTCCACAGCAATACTACTCCCAGTAATCTGAGTGTATAACAGAGCTCCACAGTAATAATACTCCCAGTAATGTGTCTGAGTGTATAACAGAGCTCCACAGCAATAATACTCCCAGTAATGTGTCTGAGTGTATAACAGAGCTCCACAGCAATACTACTCCCAGTAATGTGTCTGAGTGTATAACAGAGCTCCACAGCAATAATACTCCCAGTAATGTGTCTGAGTGTATAACAGAGCTCCACAGCAATAATACTCCCAGTAATGTGTCTGAGTGTATAACAGAGCTCCACAGCAATAATACTCCCAGTAATGTGTCTGAGTGTATAACAGAGCTCCACAGCAATAATACTCCCAGTAATGTGTCTGAGTGTATAACAGAGCTCCACAGCAATAATACTCCCAGTAATGTGTCTGAGTGTATAACAGAGCTCCACAGCAATAATACTCCCAGTAATGTGTCTGAGTGTATAACAGAGCTCCACAGCAATAATACTCCCAGTAATGTGTCTGAGTGTATAACAGAGCTCCACAGCAATACTACTCCCAATAATGTGTCTGAGTGTATAACAGAGCTCCACAGCAATAATACTCCCAGTAATGTGTCTGAGTGTATAACAGAGCTCCACAGCAATAATACTCCCAGTAATGTGTGAGTGTATAACAGAGCTCCACAGTAATAATACTCCCAGTAATGTGTGAGTGTATAACAGAGCTCCACAGCAATAATACTCCCAGTAATGTGTCTGAGTGTATAACAGAGCTCCACAGCAATAATACTCCCAGTAATGTGTCTGAGTGTATAACAGAGCTCCACAGCAATAATACTCCCAGTAATGTGAGTGTTAACAGAGCTCCACAGCAATAATACTCCCAGTAATGTGTCTGAGTGTATAACAGAGCTCCACAGCAATAATACTCCCAGTAATGTGTCTGAGTATATAACAGAGCTCCACAGCAATAATACTCCCAGTAATGTCTGAGTGTATAACAGAGCTCCACAGCAATAATACTCCCAGTAATGTGTCTGAGTGTATAACAGAGCTCCACAGCAATAATACTCCCAGTAATGTGTCTGAGTGTATAACAGAGCTCCACAGTAATAATACTCCCAGTAATGTGTGAGTGTATAACAGAGCTCCACAGCAATAATACTCCCAGTGATGTGTATTTAAACTCAATAAATGTGTTTAGAAATCAGTCTGTGTAAATAAGATACATTGTTCTTCTAAATTACATTTTAGTTACAAAAAGTCAAAAGAATATTTCAGAACAGCCCTGCCCCTGGCCACATCACCACTCGTGCAGTTAAAATTAATGTCCCTCTTTTGTCCATTTGAAATTTTAGCAGGTATGGATTAGAGTCACCAAAATAACTTTGGCTTAAAGGGACAGTTTAGGAACCATAGCAACTTCCTCTAAATGAAATTGTTCTGATCCCTTTTGGTGCCAGGAGGCTCCCTGGGCTCTCTCTAACCTCAAATGATTAACCCCAAAAATGGGGCTCCAGAACCAATCTTAACTCGCCCCAGGTGGCATCTGGGTTCTGAAATTTCAGGTTAAGGAAGCCCGCATTGTTGCCGGGCGTGGGCGCTAATTGATTGAGGCTTTCACCCAAAACGTGACTCTCTATTAACAAAACTGGTTCGGAAAACTTATGTAGGAGTCTCGCAGGATCCTTCATAGAACTTATTACTGTAGTCTTGCACATGCCCATCCTGAAGCGACAAGCACTGAAGAGGATTCGCTGGAGGAAAATGGCAGCGTCCGCTAGGGACAGGTAAGTAGAACTCAACTTTACCTGCCCCACCACCACCAGAACCCCAGCAGCAATGTCAACGTAGGCGTGCGCAGCCTGTTGCATTAGGGTGTGCACCCTAAAGCACAAACACACACGCCGTGTACATACATACATACATACAAATATACATAGGTGCAGTGTGTGTGTGTGATTGTGAGAGGTGCAGTGTGTGTGTGATTGTGAGAGGTGCAGTGTGTGTGTGATTGTGAGCGGTGCAGTGTGTAAGGGGTGCAGTGTGTGTGTGTGATTGTGAGCGGTGCAGTGTGTAAGGGGTGCAGTGTGTGTGTGTGATTGTGAGCAGTGCAGCGTGTAAGGGGTGCAGTGTGTGTGTGATTATGAGCGGTGCAGTGTGTGATTGCCCAATTCAAAATTCTGGCGCTTGCTTACAAATCCCTACATAATGCTGCTCCAACATACCTATCCTCCCTCATACACAAGTATGTCCCGTCGAGACCCCTGCGCTCAGCCCAAGACCTACACCTATCCTCTGCCCGGATCCCCACCTCTGATGCTCGTCTTCAAGACTTCTCCAGGGCTGCACCTATTCTGTGGAACTCCCTTCCCTCCTCAATCAGACATTCACCCAGCCTCCACTCCTTCAAAAAATCTTTGAAAACTCACTTCTTCATTAAAGCGTATCAATGAAACTGTTAGCAGGTTTCTCATCCCCCACCCCATGACTCCTTTCCGGCAACTGTCAAAAATGACCTACCAAGCACTCAATAAACCCTTCTCTAACAAACTATGTAATTCCCCTACTTTAACCCTTTGTGTCACTATACCCCACTCCCTCTAGCATGTAAACTCATTGAGCGGGGCCCTCAATCCCTCTGTTACTGTGTCACTATACCCCACTCCCTCTAACATGTAAACTCACTGAGCAGGGCCCTCAATCCCTCTGTTACTGTGTCACTATGCCCCACTCCATCTAGCATGTAAGCTCATCGAGCAGGGTCCTCAACCCCCTCTGTTACTGTGTCACTATACCCCACTCTCTCTAACATGTAAACTCACTGAGCAGGGCCTCAATCCCTCTGTTACTGTGTCACTATACCCCACTCCCTCTAACATGTAAACTCACTGAGCAGGGCCATCAATCCCTCTGTTACTGTGTCACTATACCCCACTCCCTCTAACATGTAAACTCACTGAGCAGGCCCTCAATCCCTCTGTTACTGTGTCACTATACCCCACTCCCTCTAACATGTAAACTCACTGAGCAGGCCTCAATCCCTCTGTTACTGTGTCACTATACCCCACTCCCTCTAGCATGTAAGTTTACTGAGCAGGACCCTCAATCCCTCTGTTACTGTCACTATACCCCACTCCCTCTAGCATGTAAACTCACTGAGCAGGCCCTCAATCCCTCTGTTACTGTGTCACTATACCCCACTCCCTCTAACATGTAAACTCACTGAGCAGGCCCCTCAATCCCTCTGTTACTGTCACTATACCCCACTCCCTCTAACATGTAAACTCACTGAGCAGGGCCTCAATCCCTCTGTTACTGTGTCACTATACCCCACTCCCTCTAACATGTAAACTCACTGAGCAGGGCCCCCAATCCCTCTGTTACTGTGTCACTATACCCCACTCCCTCTAACATGTAAACTCACTGAGCAGGCCCTCAATCCCTCTGTTACTGTGTCACTATACCCCACTCCCTCTAACATGTAAACTCACTGAGCAGGCCCTCAATCCCTCTGTTACTGTGTCACTATACCCCACTCCCTCTAACATGTAAACTGACTGAGCAGGCCCCTCAATCCCTCTGTTACTGTGTCACTATACCCCACTCCCTCTAACATGTAAACTCACTGAGCAGGGCCCTCAATCCCTCTGTTACTGTGTCACTATACCCCACTCCCTCTAACATGTAAACTCACTGAGCAGGCCCCTCAATCCCTCTGTTACTGTGTCACTATACCCCACTCCCTCTAACATGTAACCTCACTGAGCAGGCCCTCAATCCCTCTGTTACTGTGTCACTATACCCCACTCCCTCCAACATGTAAACTCACTGAGCAGGCCCTCAATCCCTCTGTTACTGTGTCACTACACCCCACTCCCTCTAGCATGTAAGCTCACTGAGCAGGGCCTCAATCCCTCTGTTACTGTGTCACTATACTCCACTCCCTCTAACATGTAAACTCACTGAGCAGGCCCTCAATCCCTCTGTTACTGTGTTACTATACCCCACTCCCTCTAACATGTGACCTCACTGAGCAGGGCCCTCAATCCCTCTGTTACTGTGTCACCATACCCCACTCCCTCTAGCATGTAAACTCACTGAGCAGGCCCTCAATCCCTCTGTTACTGTGTCACTATACCCCACTCCCTCTAACATGTAAACTCACTGAGCAGGCCCTCAATCCCTCTGATACTGCCACTATACCCCACTCCCTCTAACATGTAAACTCACTGAGCGGGCCCTCAATCCTACTGTTACTGTGTCACTATACCCCACTCCCTCTAACATGTAAACTCACTGAGCTGGCCCTCAATCCCTCTGTTACTGTGTCACTATACCCCACTCCCTCTAACATGTAAACTCACTGAGCAGGCCCTCAATCCCTCTGTTACTGTGTCACTATACCCCACTCCCTCTAACATGTAAACTCACTGAGCAGGCCCTCAATCCCTCTGTTACTGTGTCACTATACCCCACTCCCTCTAACATGTAAACTCACTGAGCAGGCCCCCAATCCCTCTGTTACTGTGTCCACTATACCCCTCCCTCTAACATGTAAACTCACTATGAGCAGGCCCTCAATCCCTCTGTTACTGTGTCACTATACCCCACTCCCTCTAACACATGCCAAACTCACTGAGCAGGCCCTCAATCCACCTCTGTTACTGTCACTTTACCCCACTCCCTCTAACATGTAAACTCACTGAGCAGGGCCCTCAATCCCTCTGTTACTGTGTCACTATACCCCACTCCCTCTAACATGTAAGCTCACTGAGCAGGGCCCTCAATCCCTCTGTTACTGTATCACTATACCCCACTCCCTCTAACATGTAAGCTCATCGAGCAGGGCCCTCAATCCCTCTGTTACTGTACGTCAGTGGTCTGATCTCAATTATGTGTCTGTTAGTCCACCCACTGTACAGCGCTACGGAATTTGTTGGCGCTATATAAATAATAAAATAAAAATAATAATAATTGCGAGGGGTACAGTGTGTGTGTGTAATTGTGAAAGGTACAGTGTGTGTAATTGTGAGGGGTACAGTGTGTGTGTGTGTGTGATTGTGAGGGATGCAGTGTGTATGATTGCGAGGGGTGCACTGTTATGGGGATGGAGGGGCAGCGACAGGGGTAGAGGGGGTGGAGGGAACTTGGCAACAGAAGGTTGGGGGAGTAGAGGGGGCTCAGCGACAGGAGTTGGGGGTAGAGGACAGCTTAACTAGGGTTAGGGGCAGTGATGAAGGGTTGGGGTAGAGGGGCAGTGACAGGGTGTGGGGGGTGAAGAGGCAGTGAGAGGGGTAATGGGGGTGGAGGGTCAGTGACAGGGGTTGGGGGTGGAGGGGCAGTGACAGGGTTTGGGAGTAGAGGGGCAGTAACAGGGGGTAGGGGGATGGAGTGGCATTGACAGAGGGTAGGAGGGGTGGAGGGGCAGTGAGTGACAGGGGGAAAGGGGGAGTGGAGGGGAGGCAGTGACAGGGGAAGAGGGGTGGAGGGGCAGTGACAGGGAAAGGGGGTGGAGGGGGGCGATGCCAAGGGGAAAGGGGTGGAGGGGGCAGTGACAGGAGGCTAAGGGGTGGAGGGGCAGAGACAAGGGTAGGGAGGGGTGGAGGGGCAGTGACAGAGTTAGGGGGGTGGAGGGGCAGTGACAGGGGTTGGGGGGGTAGAGGGGCAGTGACAGGGGTTAGGGGGGTGGAGGGGCATTGACAGGGGGTAGGGGGGTGGAGGGGCAGTGAGTGACAGGGGGCAGAGGGTTTAAATACCTTCCCTGGTGGTCCAGTGGGCGCCCTCTCTCTTCAGTCTGCAGCTATGCCGGGAGTGAGCTGCAGACCACATGGTGAGTCTCGCGATCTCCAGTCAGTCAGAGCGTTGCCGAGGTAACCCACGGCAACACTCTGACAGGCTGGAGATCGCGAGACACTTCAGTCTGCAGCTCATTCCCAGCGTAGCTGCAGACTGAGGCTGGATCTCCGTCAGGGCAGACTGACAGGAGGGGCCTCACACCCGGCGGCATTGTGGGCAAGCCGCCGGGCCCCCTCCTGTGTCGTTTCCTCGGTCATAGACCGAGGACCCGACATGTTAGTCTGCCCTTAGGCAGTGCAGCACGGAGGT
>OW240922.1:123803329-123822910 GCA_933207985.1 Pelobates cultripes | reverse complement strand
GGAAGGGGCAGAAGAGAGACACAGGGGCTGGGGAAGGGGCAGAAGAGAGACACAGGGGCTGGGGAAGGGGCAGAAGAGAGACACAGGGGCTGGGAAGGGGCAGAAGAGAGACACAGGGGCTGGGAGGAAAACAATGTGACAAAGAGGAGCTGGGGAAGGGGCAAAAAAGACAGACAGGGGTTGGGGGGGGGAACACAGATACATAGAGGGAATGGGAAAGGGAGAAAGGGGCTATTAAAACTATACATTTAACATATCCCCAGATAGCTCAGGTCTGAGCGCACATTATTAAGCGAATGGCGCTCAGACCACACAAATACAGTTTAATCGCCATGGAGCCAAAGTCTTTAATTCCACGAACAGGCTCCATGGCAGGCTATCTGGGTACTTGCACACCGAAAACAATTGCAGCACTAAAAGTCCCGAATGCTCCGTTGTTCGGTTCCCGAACAGGTTTGCAGACTTCCAGCCTCAGCGGGGCTTGTAAGACAAAAGTGTCCGCTTTTGGTGTCCTGCCGCTGGGTAGAACAAGCGCTGGCTACCCGGAGAGCTTCCATATCACCCCCATTGTGTGGCGGCTAGGTGTAACCGTGACCACCCAGTAATTGTCAATTAAGCTGCGGTTAACCGCAGCTTCAGGGAGGTTAATTGCCGGCACACTCCAGCTCCCAGGTGGTCTATACATTCGTGCGGTTGTTCGGTAGATTGAATCTACCGAACAACCGGCAGAAAAGCACGAATACAGCTTTTCTGCAGGCGAAACAAAGTCTTTTAACATGGGGGCCACAGTCCAAAGGCAGCAGGCGAGCAACCAGGCTTCTCCAATGCAATGTGGCGAGATTGGTCTCGTCACAGGCAGATATTTTGAAAACATTGATTTCAAACATGATTCTGGAGTATAATAAACTGATTACTTAAATGTAATACCATTAACGGTAAGAAAACCTGAAAAAGGGGTGCGTGTCTTGGCCACCATCTTAGATGGCCACGTTATAGAGAGGCTCCTGGACAAGGGGGACAATTTTGTTCCTAAAGCGACAATTCTAATCTGAATGTACCAATTTTAATTGAAAATACAAAAAGTCAACTTAGCAGTGACCATGCAGAAGCAAAAGAAAACAGAAAAATCCATTCCTGGGACGAAGAAAATGGAAGCAGGAGCGGCTGGGGTGAGTAAGGGTTCCCAGGCTCGCTCCCCTGCTTCCAAATCCACCTCGCGGCTTGTTTCGCCGCTTAAACTATCGTTGGTGGCGTCGGGGAAATCCCTCCCTACCTCCCTCCCGGTCTCCCGCTCGGTCTCCCTCCCCAAAACTTATGCTTGTGCGGCCGCGACCCGTCCGCAGCTTCCTGAGGGCGGCGGGACCGCGACCGCACTAGCCGGCACTCCTGTGTGCGGCTCAGAGTGCTCCGAGCACTCGGCATGCTCGGAGCACAGTGCTGTGTTTCCCGCGAGCGGCAAGGACCCCCCACCAAGCCGCTCGCGGTCCCACTCCAGAGCAGCCCGGTCGCTCACTTACAAAAGCGACCGGGTTGCTAGTAAAGGGGAGGGCAGTGCGAGGTCACGCTCCCCGTCGGGCTCCTCAGCCTACAGGCTGTCGGTCCCGGCGGGGGGGGACTCTGCTGTCCGACCCAAAGTATTTAAAGGGGCAGCAAGGGCTACAGTAAGCCCAGATGATAATTCAATGGAAATAGGGGCTGAAGTGCTCCAAAAAAGTGCTTTCTCTGCACTACCACAGAGAACACGTTATGATGCCACAACAAAGATGGCTGACAGTCCAGATACTGTATATTCCACTTCCAAGATGGCCGCTGCCACCTCCAATATGGCTACTACTACATTTAAAGCTGCGACCTATAATCCTAATATGCCACTTGAATTGGCAGCAGACCTGCCACCGTCAGCTGGCATGATAATTCAACTTATTAAAGATTTGAGAGTTGATTTGAAAAATGACTTTAAAAATGACTTTGACGGGGGGCGTGGCCTGACACCGAGCTGCATGGACGCATCCTAACGGAGCTCCTGCTACCGGGCGAACTAGGGCTAAAATAATCGGGCTGCAAAAAGAACACACAAGATTCCAGTCTTAAGCTACCACTCCCGAGCCTGCAGAGATGTCACACAGGCAAAAAAATAAAGCTGCAAAGGCAGATCGCGCCTCCTTTTTCTTGGCCAAATCGGCGACACCACACGCACGCGAAGGCCGCAGCCCAGATGCAGATGGCGGTGCCGCTCGCTCCGAGGAGGATCCACCTTTATCCCCAATGTCCTCAGATACAGGACCGGAGGACAGCCCGCCTACAACTCAGCAATTGAAAAAAATGCTGTCGGAACTTACTGACACCATTCAGAAGAACATGGCGACGCAGATACAAACCCTCACCGCAGATCTCAGGAAGGAGATTATAGAGGTGAGCCAACGTACTGCTCAGATAGAGAAGAGGATGGATGATTTCGCTGAAGCGCATAACGGTCTCGCGGACAAGCTGCATGAATTGGACACCGTCCTGCACGACCATGCGGTCAAAATGGCCGACATGGAGGACAGATCAAGACGCAATAACTTGCGTATCCGCGGTATACCAGAGTCAGTGCTCAACCCTGCACTTCCCGACTACCTGTTAGACCTCTTCCAAGCACTGTCACCGGAGACGCACCCGGATCAGCTTATCATCGACCGAGCACATAGGTTGAGAAGACCGAAACACCTCCCTAACTCCACCGCGAGGGACGTGATAGTCCGTGTACACTTTTATCATGCCAAGGAGAGGCTAGTTCGAGCATCCCGCACACCAGGCATGCCAGATCCCTACAAGGACTTAAAAATCTACACGGACCTGTCGGCGGCAACCCTCCAATTTCGGAAAAACCTGACTCCCCTCACAACAACGCTACGGGAGAAAGGAATTATGTACCGATGGGGATACCCAGCAAAATTGCTCATCCAGTACCAGGACTCACTGCACGCTGTAAGTTCGCTGCCGGCTGGCAAAGAAAAATTTAAGATGTGGGGCCTCCCGGTTGCCTCTACAGACGACCATAACAAGGCAAAGATACCTCGGATGACCCCTGAGTGGACCCCGGCCTGAACAAGACCACTCTGCGAGACCTGCCTCTTCTCCTGCGGAGAGAGTGTTAAGTATGCCTAACACTTACTGCGGCACACAGCGCAGTCACTAAGACCTATGAACTGTTGATGACCAAATGTTACTAAAGGCTATGTTCTTACTTTTAGTGTATTACAAGTTAAAAAAAAAAAAAAAATGCCTGCGGCACGAGAAAGCCTCAGCATACTATCTCTTTAAGCCATTCCAAGCCCTAAGAGCCACATATGAGCCACGACAACATCAGGCTCACTTAATGTACCCCCTACATTGCAGCCAAGATCAGCTTGGCGTGCTCCAGCTCTCTTGTGTAGAGCTTACTCAGGGTTTATTCCCCCTTCCCCACTCCCAGTTTATTCTCTCCCTAGTTCCCTCTTTCCCTGACCTATCCAGGTTTTCTTTAGCAGCCTGTAATATCATACCAGACGCAAAAGCCCGTATAAGCAGTACAGTACGACTTGACAGGTCTGATCGTGTAGCTAGGTTTGAGAAATATTTGCTAAATGGTTATTGCTGCAACATAGGAAAAGATGCTGTTGTTATGCTAACACCGGCTCACCTCCACGCACCAGATGTCATATGCAAAACTGATCCCTGATTATCATAAGAGTAGTAACGTATAATGTGAAGGGGTTGAATACCCCTGGGAAAAGATGTTTACTGTATAAAGAATTGATAAAAGCTAAGACTGACATTGCATGTATTCAAGAGACCCACTTTAAGAAAGGCTATACACCAAAGATCTTTACTAAACACTTCCCGTTACAATACCATGCACTCTCAGTAAACAAAACAAAGGGTGTATCTATCCTAATACACAAAGATATCGCATTCACCAGCCAGAGGCAATACATAGATCCCCAAGGTAGATTCATAATCCTACAGTGTCTCATTAACGCAATCCACTACACACTGGTCACGGCCTACTTCCCCAATGAGAACTCCAATCAATACCTAAAGTCCCTGCTAACGAAAATAGACCAATATCGCCTAGGCAATTTATTACTATGCGGCGACTTTAACTTCACTCAATCACCCCTGGATAGAACAACCCAGGGAGGCACCAAAACTAGATTGTCGCACGATAAGTCCCACAAAATCATCAACAAAACACTCTCATTACATGACCTCTATGATGTATGGAGAACTCTTAGCCCTGAAACAAGAGATTATACTTTTTATTCAAGGGTACATAATTCGTACTCTCGAATTGATGGGTTTTTTGTTGATAGAGTTACCTTGCCCCTGGTAGCAGATTGCAGAATTGGGGAGATTACGTGGTCAGACCACAGCCCGGTCACCCTGGTACTGAAGGATGAATTCCAATTCACGGGGAAAGGCACTTGGAGGTTGAATGACTCCCTATTAAACGATGAGAAATTTACCGCTAACATTAAAGAGGAGCTTATAACCTACTTTAACCTAAACAATGTTCAAGAGACCACGGCAGCCACGGTCTGGTCCGCGCATAAGGCAGTACTTAGAGGCCTGTTTCTTAAACAAGCTTCGCACATTAAAAGGACCCAAGACTCGGCAATGTTGGAATGCCACACTAAAATAGCGCAACTTTCTGCTTTAAATAAGACCCAGCCCTCAGTAGAAACAGGGATACAACTCTCCCTGCAGTATGACAAACTAAGAGACTTGACGGCAGACAAAACTAGGAGGCTGCTCCATAAATTAAAAGCTACCGCCTACCACCATAGCGGAAAAGCCACTAAATTGTTAGCAGCAAGATTACGAGACAAATGCAACACACAAAAGATTGCACATCTTATAAATGATAGGGGTCAGAAAATACTAAATCCCAGCGACATATCGCAAGCCTTTGCAAGATTTTATGCCAAACTATATAACCTGCACCTCACGACAGGTATAAACAACCCAACGGAAGACAGCATTTCCAAATATCTTAGCCAGATACACTTGCCACGAGTCACACTAGAACAAGCCATAACGCTCCAACAACCCATAACCTTGGCAGAAGTTAGCGCAGCTATCAAATCTCTGCCTCTAGCTAAATCCCCGGGAGCTGATGGTTTCACTAATGCCTACTATAAGAAATTTGCAGACACACTAGCGCCCCACCTGTTGCGGGTGTACCAACAAGCCTCCGCAACGGGCTCCCTCCCTCCGGAGATGCTTATGGCCACAATTATCACCATTCCAAAACCTGGCAAACCTGCAAATGAATGTAAAAACTTTCGCCCAATCTCCCTCCTCAATACAGATGCCAAACTCTACGCTAAAATTATAGCAAATAGGCTGAGCGGACTTCTGCCAGAATTGATTTGTGACGATCAAACAGGGTTCGTCAGAGGGAGACAGGGCTCGGACAATACATACAAACTGATGCACACCCTGGAGCAGCTCCGGAGGCCTGGCCGAGGGGGTCTGCTTTTAGCCTTGGACGCGGAGAAGGCATTTGACCGCCTTGGCTGGGCCTTCTTGAGACAAGTTCTAGAGAAATACGGTTTCCCCCATCAGACCATCACACAAATTTTCGCACTATACTCGGCTCCGAAAGCTAGAGTTCTGCAAGCCGGGTTCCTATCGGACCCTTTCGAATTATCTAATGGGACCAGACAGGGATGCCCTCTGTCCCCATTGTTATATGTTTTAGCCCTGGAACCACTTCTGGTCGCAATTAGATCCCACCCCAATATTACTGGAATTCTGGTCGGATCTAGAGAAGTTAAGATAAGTGCCTTCGCAGATGACATCCTCCTCTATATGACCCAACCAATGGAGTCTCTGCCCCATGTCATGTCCCTCATTCACGAATATGGATCACAATCCTACTATTCTCTCAACACCTCTAAAACTCAAGCACTTAGCATAGGCGTTCCTGAAAGTGAAATGATAGCCCTCAGAGGGTCCTACCCCTTTGATTGGAGGAAATATGACATTACATACCTAGGACTATTGTTCTCTAAAAAGCATACAGAGCTCTACACGGGCAACCATGTTAAAACGTGGAGAGAATGTGCCCTACAACTAAAAAAATGGTCACCTCTCTATCTAACATGGACTGAAAGAATAGTGGCAGTAAAGATGTCGATACTTCCTAAACTGCAATATATTTTTAGAACGCTCCCGATTCCCGTCCCACACTCCTTTTTTAAACTGGTACAAAAGGAGGTAGACAACTTTATTTGGGCAGGGTCTAGACCGAGGGTAGCCAGGAATCTTTTACAAGCTCCTAAAAAGTCAGGTGGATTGGGACTACCAGATGTGAAGGCCTACTACCATGCATCCATACTAGCCACCTTACTTCCCCACCACATGGGTAAAAAGCCCCCTCAATGGGTGGAGATAGAGAGAAACCTGCTGAAGCCCTTCACACTACCTAACATATTGTGGATACCAAAAGTATACCGCCCGACCCTACCACATCCATCCGACCTCCTCACCCTCAAACTACAAATATGGGACAAAAGTAGGGCGACACTCTGCTCCCCAACTAAACTTTCACCAGCTACACCAGTGGCGGCCCTCCCGTATTGTATACCGACCTTTCATGCCAATCCTTGGATAGACAACAAACTAACACACCTCTATCATATTCTCCAACACGGGACATTAAAAGACTTCTCCACACTGAGACACACACACAAACTTCCTGTAACCTCACAATTCTCATACATACAACTGAGATCGTTCCTCTACAGGTCAACTAGTGCTGACAGGGTATTGCAATCTGATATGGGACAACCCACGGTGTGGGAACAAGTCTGTATAAACGGGTCATTACCACTCGCATGTAAACCGACCTCCATGTGTTACCGACTTATCGCTAACTCTATTCCATTCCCTGATACTAATGTAGCACAACAATGGAATACAGATCTGGGAGAGCCTATCTCCCCCACACAATGGAATATCTTATTCCAAGACATAAACCAGCTACTCACATCCACTTCCCTAGTGGAGCAACAACGCAAGGGTGTTTATAGATGGTACATGGTACCTACTCGGATTAATAAATTCTACCCAAATAGCTCTCCCAACTGCTGGAGATGTGGATTAGCAAGAGGAGATGTCCTCCATATTTGGTGGCAGTGCCCAGAGCTTAAACCGTTCTGGACGGAAGTCCATACGCTCCTGCAAGACTTGATTGGCATTAATATGCAATTTACGCCCCAAGTCTATATAACGCTAATTCTTCCGAGCGGAACCCCCAGAGCCGAGAGGAAGCTTATATATCACGTTCTCCTCTCAGCTCACAGAGAGATCGCAAGATCATGGAAATCTAAACAATGTCCGCCCTTCGCCAGAGTACTAGCCGCTCTGATAGAACAAAGAGCATATGAAGGAGCATACACCAAATTGTGGCCCCCATCCCATACCTCCGCAAAGGCATGGGAGATCTGGGACACATGGAGATCGGATCGCCTGGATTAATCCCAAAGGGAGCAATCTGTAGAGCTGTGTTTAGAATATGGGTCGAGTCGACCCCCGGACCTTAGAGAGTACAAGCTTATATTGAATACCCATACCCACCCTGTCTCGGCTAACTGTTTTGTACTGTATGACTATGTAATATACTATGTAATATACTATGTGACAATTATAATACTTGCTGCTTTCCCCCCCCCCCTTCCTTCTTCTCTTCTGTATCCCCCCCCTCCCCCCCTGACTAATGTCGGGATTATGACAAAATATTAATAAAAATTGTCAAATTTAAAAAAAAAAAAAAATGACTGACACATTATATGGAGCCATGGAGGGCATTAATCAGCGTACGGAAATAATAGAGAATAAATTGCACTCTCAAGAGCAATCTCATCTGGATTTGGTTGAAACCGTAAAAGAGCTCCAAAAGCAAGTGCACCAACAAGCAGAAAAGCTTGCCGACGCTGAAGATAGAAGTAGGAGTAATAACCTAAGGATCAGGGGGATCCCTGATAATATCGACTCCCAGGAATTACAAAGCTATTTCCAGACAATGGTGAAGTCAGCTCTACCAAACGTTAAAAATACGGATTTATTACTGGATCGCATCCATAGATTGCCCAAACCCGGCAATGCACCTCCGGCTGCACCCAATGACGTGATAGTGAGATTCCACTACTATCACATTAAAGAGGAATTTCTAGGTGCAGTACGCACGTCAGGTCTCACAGGAGATTACAGCAGCATGAAGGTCTTTCAAGACTTTTCTGCTCAAACAATGAAGCGACGCAGGGAATTTCAACTTTTCACTGCGGAGCTAAGACGAAGAGGGATAAGATATAGATGGGGATTCCCGGTTAAAGTCCTTTTCCGTATGGATGGTCGGAATTTTATAGTCACGTTGCCTGAAGAAGGAATGGAACTCATCAATACTATGAATGGACGTCGGGTTTCGCCTCATAGACTCTCGCCATCTACTCCTGTTCAGGCCAGCAAGAGAAGCAAATCGGACACTTCCTGAGATCCCAGCTCAAAGAGACATAGTCTTTCTTTTCTATGGTCATCATCGAGTCCTGCTCCAGTCCGGCGATTTATCGGGATTACTTTGAATTTTGATCTGTTTCTCCTTTTTATGACAGACTTCTGAGTTCTTCCACTAACGGTTATTTGTCCTGTGCCTTTTTCGGTTTATTTTAGAAACTGATCCTTCTATTTAAAACTTTCTATACTTATACAATCAAAATATTTTTTATTTTTTTTATATATAATTTCATATTTATTTAATTTTATTATTTTATTTTTTATTTTTTTTTTATTGTTCTGTGCTTTTTACCCTTTCAATTGTCATACTTAAAAAGTTGCTTTTTGTTTTTTTACTACCTATATTAGCTCCCCCTGCACCCAGTAGCCTTCTCTCCCCCCAACCTGGGCCTAACACCCTGAGATGGAGAAACTTTTTTTGTTCTCCCTCATGGCCCTCTTTCACTGTTTTTGTTTCACCCCTGATAGGGGTATATACCCAAGTTTTTTGTTCCCCTTTTTTATTTTTTTATATTTTTTGTCCATTCATCATTTAAAGTTCAGTAGAAATGTTTTTAGACCACGAAACACTGCAATGCTTCATACAAAAATGCATAATACGTGGCATCAGCAAATTGTAATCATCTGTTTACTCATTATTCCTGTACACACAAGTACACAGCTTGAGTTTGCTTTAATAGCTTTGTTGGACTTGCATGTTTCTCTCTTGGAAGGTGGTGGCTGGGACTCTCACAAGATTGAATGTTCCTTTACCCTTTATCAGGTATTACTGTTCTATAAACCATGGTCTTAAAATATATGTCATTTAATGTGAGAGGCCTGAACACCGCCCACAAGAGACGATTATTATTCAAAGAAGCAAAATCCAACAAATCAGATGTGATCTGTGTACAGGAAACACATTTTAAAGATGATAAAGACCATAAAATCATGTCAAAGCTTTTCCCAGTTCAATACCATTGCACTTATAAATCCAAGTCTAGAGGTACATCGATTTTTTTTCACAGGAATGTAGCATGCTTGACAAACAAAGTTATAACGGACGATGACGGGAGGTATTTAATATGGATAGGATCACTCAATACTATTGAATATACTATTGTGAACATGTATTTTCCAAACACCGGTCAGTTGCAGTTTTTTAGGAAATTGATGGACTTAGTGAATGAGAATGTGAGAGGCAACTTGGTAATGTGTGGTGACACGAATTTTGTGATGGATGGAGAGTTGGATAACGCTAGGGAAGACCGTGATCGACAGCTTAGAGGAGACAGTGACAGATTAGCGTATAAATGCTCCAGATATATGATTGAATGTGGCTTATACGATCCTTGGAGACTGTTGCATGAGAATGAAAGAGATTTTACGTATTATTCTGTCTCTAAAAATATGTATTCCAGGCTGGACCGGTTTATGGTCCAGGGTGCTTTAATTCCTCACATCTTGAAATCTGATATCTTAGATATCAACTGGTCCGACCGTGCTCCAATCATAATGCATATTGACGAAATTGTTTCATCAGCCCCTAACAGAACCTGGAAATTAGGTGATTATTTGTTAAATGATGTTGTGAATAAGTCACTGACGGAGAAAGCTTTGTGTGATTATATTTCGGAGAATGCCTCGCCCGAGGTTCCTGGGGAGGTGACTTGGAATGCGCATAAGGCTGTGTTAAGAGGTCATTTTATTTCTAGAGCGTCTTACCTGAAGAGAATTAATAGCAATAATTTAAGAACATTGGAAAAAGAATTGTACAATTTGAACCAAGCTAATAAATTTGGTCCATCGTCCTCCCTATCAGCAATGATAGGAGAAATTAAGGCTAAAATCAACAAAATTAATTTAGATCGTACATCTCTCATGGTGAGACGTCTCAGGAAAACATTTTACTTAAAAGGTAACAGGGCCTCAACTCTTTTGGCATCCAAACTCCGGCATGTGAATGCCCAATCAAAAATAGCATATTTAATTGATGATCAGGGGCAAAAGGTGTTTCATCCAACTAAAATTAGTGATAAGTTCGCAGAGTATTATAGTAAACTTTATAATTTAGAATGTAATTTGGACCTCCCCCAGCCTTCTACAACAATAATTGATAAATTCTTAGACAGAGTGTCATTGCCTCGGCTGTCTCCAGTACATTTAGAAAGCTTAGAATGTGAAATATCAGCAGCAGAGATAGCTGAGGCAATTAAACTTATGCCATCTGGAAAAGCCCCTGGTCCCGACGGATTAACTATTTTATATTATAAAACTTTTCCAGAAATTTTAATTCCCCATATGACTAAATTGTTCAATTCCTATAAGTCAGAGGGAAAGATGCCAGAGGAGTCCTTGTGCGCACGAATAGTCACTTTGCCAAAGCCGGGAAAAACTCCCGATAGATGCCCTAACTTCAGGCCCATTTCTCTGATTAATAATGATTCAAAGATTTATTCTAAAGTTCTCGCTAATAGATTAACCAAACTAATCCCATTGTTAATTAATAAAGATCAAGTAGGTTTTGTGCAGAATAGACAGGCGCCAGACGGAACTAGAAGATTCATAAACTTGATTCAGCACATCAATATGACCAAAACGCCTTCTTTGCTTCTATCTCTAGACGCAGAAAAAGCGTTTGACAGGATACATTGGGGATATTTATGGAGAACATTAGATAGGTTCAACATACCATCATCATTTATCACAGCAATTAAGGCGTTATATTGCGCACCCTCCGCCCATGTCTCAGCTTCTGGCTTCACATCCAAAACTTTTTCCCTAACCAACGGGACGAGACAGGGGTGCCCTTTATCTCCAATTTTGTTTGTTTTAGCGATAGAACCCCTGGCAGAACTGATTAGGACAACCCCACAAATTGTAGGAATTGCGGTTAAAGAATCCGTTCACAAAATTGGTTTGTTTGCAGATGATATAATCCTAGCTATTAAAAACCCAAAAGAATCTTTGAGACACCTCAAGGATATTTTAACTCAATTCGGTGAGATATCGTATTACAAATTAAATGAGTCCAAAACTCAAGCCCTTCCGTTTCATTTAAACAATTTGGAAACCATTGCCCTTAAGAAATCATATTTATTTGATTGGAGAACTGAATATATGGAATATCTTGGCATTAATTTATGCAAAAATTTGGTTAATATGCACAATCACAACCTGAGGAAAGCATGGTCAGACCTACAAAAAGAGATGGAGAGATGGGGTGGGATGGAGCTTTCATGGCTGGGGAGGGTCGCATCTATTAAAATGACGATACTCCCAAAATTTTTATATTTTTTTAGGACCATTCCTCTGTCCATTCCATTATCATTTTTTAATAAAGTTCATTCGACGATGTTGAAATTTATATGGGGGAACAAGCCTGCCCGAGTGAGGCTCACTTCCCTGCAGCACCATAAATCGAACGGCGGTATCGGTGTCCCCGATATCCGCAAATATTATTTCGCCACTAACGCTGCAGTGGTTGTGAGCTTTAACAACCAGGATGATAAACCCAGATGGATGGAGATAGAGGAATCAAAAATTTCACCGGTTAGGCTATTAGAATTACCTTGGTTAAATCCCAAGAAAAGACCTGGAATTACAAAATTATTTTTATCCACCAGGACTACGCTTAAGGCCTGGGACATTGTTTTTAAAAATGACCAGTCTCCCAGTTTATATAGAGCAATGCCTATTGAATTATTGAAAGATCATATACCATCCTTAAAAATAGAATTATTAAAGGATTGCTCTATAACTAATCTGGACAATTTTTTCTATGGCAATGCTATTCTTTCTTTGGAAAAATTGAAGCTTAAGTATGGATTGTCGAATGCATGTGAACTGGAATGTATGATAATCATTGATAAATTGAAAGAACTATACCAGGTACCTGAAACAGATAAAAACTATAAATCACTTGAGATATCTCCTTTAGAGAAAGTTATTTTATACAGCCCCGCTAGTAAAGGTATTATATCCTTATGTTACTTATCTCATAATGCCAAGCCCTTAATTAAATTAAAACATATGCTGTCATGGGAGACGGAGTTGGGTGCCCAGTACGATTTAGAAGAATGGTTCGGTTTCTTTACAGGTTTAAAAGGTATTTCGTATTGCACCGACCATTTTGAAAATCATTATAAAATCTTATATCGCTGGTACCTGGCTCCGTCTAGATTACATAACATGAACAATATGTATTTTGACCGGTGTTGGAGAGACTGTGGGGGAGTAGGCAATATGGCCCATATCTGGTGGTTCTGCCCCAAGTTAACTAATTATTGGAAAATGATCCACGATCTGATTATTAAAGTGAACGGAACCATTAGTATCTTAACCTCGGAACTAGCCTTATTTAAAAAACTCCCGGAGTCCATTAATAGATCAGATAAAATAATCATAGGCCACATTCTGATCGCTGCTACATCCTGTTTACCTAGACATTGGAAGTCCCAAAATGTGCCATCTCTCAGAGACGTTTTTAATTTGATTTTAGAAAACAAGGCACACGAATTATCGCATAGAGCCAATATGCATGGTTTCCCAATATTAAAATACAACTGGGATAAATGGGAAGAAAAAATCAAAACAGTTTATGGTCTTTGATATATTTATTGTTAAAGTGCATTGATGTACAACATTTTTCCTTTTGCCTTCTACTTTAATATGTTTATTTCATTGATGGATGGATACCCCTTCCCATTTCCATGTTACCCCTCCTTTCCTACCCCTAATACAATGTTTGTATTATTATCATTTGTTATACAAAAAAACTTTAATAAAAATTATTTGAAAAGAAAACCTGAAAAATAGATTCAAAATTGTACTGCTGAGCAAAGTAAGTTTTATAATCTGGTTTATTTGCAAAATAGTTTCATTAATTACACCTTTACTTGGAAAGTGAGGCGCTAAAAGCCTATCGGCAACCCCAAGAAGTTTAGCCTATTTTAATTTTGGCCCCTACCTTCTGCCAAGCTGTGCAGCTCTGCATCATATGAAAACCTCAGAGGCGTAAAAATAGAACACATATAATTATTAGTCAATCTTATCAGCTCACACTAGAGAATGAAGAGAATTGGAGGATTTTAGTACAAACGTGACCTCTTATTTCTTCACACAATCGAATATCTGAATGGTCAGGGTACGGCTGGAGTGAAATCGAATGTGGGAAAATTATCTCTATACAAGAAGGTGACAAGAAGTCTTTATCAGGGATTACATATGTAGGGATTCAAATCAGATTAATTGCATCTACCTGTGCAACCTTTACTAGCACTACGAAAATCATTTAATTTTGATATTTATGTTCAGAACAAGCTCTGCGTAAATAACGGATATAGATTTTGCAGAGTAATTGCGGGTCAAAAGTTGCGTAGTTTGGAAACCTGGTTAAATAAAACAGACAATCGCTAGTGGATCTGCAGATACAGTTGTCATGCTGCACACGTTGGTAAGGTGACATTCAAATTGATGGAAAAGAAATTCAATTACACAGAACAACAAGAAAAACAGACAATATAGTCATGTAAGCAATGAAGGCTGGGGGACGAGGGGGAGAGATGATATTATTGGGATTCAAATAGAGTCCAACAGCCTCACTCAGCAACATGTGCGGGATGATTGGACCTCATCAGTTTAACCAACCATTCTTGTGCCCAGAAAGTGGTGTGACAACGGGGCTCTCGTGGTTTACATTCATTTGTGGCTGACTGACTCAGGGAACAGAGTTTATAAAAGAGCCCTCTAAGCATTTGGTTTTGTGGTCTGGCAGTGAAACCATTGAGAATGTAATCTTTGATACGCTTCCCTATTGGTCAGCCAGCGTGTCAGACTGCGCATGTATCAGCTGTCTGGGTATGGCTAAAGGCACAGCTTGCACCGAAATGATCAACTTCTACTTTATTGCTGCAATTCAATGTGTAAAATCTCTGCCAAGTATTGGCATTGCACTGATACCCTGGATGGGCACAGCTCAAGTCTAGACTGGCAAATACCATCTACCCACATCACTGTTCTGATGCCAATCACTGAGGTCACTCTACCAATATGTTTCCAAACGGCATGTTTCGTATATTAGTTGTGCGATCACTCAGATGGTGAGATTGATCAATTCCAAACAGGATCATTGCTGAAAAACCAGGGTCTTTATCCAGTGGTGTATTTTGGATTTGTGATGCCCTAGGCACGATTAAATTCGGGCACCCTCAAAATCTAAATTTGCCCCCCCAATTTGTGTCAAGGCCATTTTTTTGACTGTCAGAAACATGCCCTCATTGACCTATGCACTGATATACACTCACCGACAGATACAGTCATTGGCACACACTGTTTAACCAAAACACACTTTCACTGACAGACACACACCGACACACCCACTCACTGACAGGCACACACATTTTCAGATACACATAAAATGACATACACACAATGACACACACTCACAGACACACACTGACAGCTACACTTACTCACTCACAGTAAGGTGGACAGCCCCAGAACACGATGCAAACAAGGCATTTGTCTGGGAGCTTGGGGTGGCGTTTATTGGCTCCCCCTTGAAAGTGGCACCCTAGGCAAATGCCTTGTTTGCCTGGTGGTAAATACATCCCTGTCCTTATCCCAATAGTAAGTTATGAAGCCCCCCCTCCTACATATTACCATAATCCCATCTCAAACCCACCCTATCCAACCAGAAACTAACATGTTCTATAAATTACATGACAACACAAATCATTGAATTCACACATCTCAACATTGAGTGGTATGAGATCGGGATGGGTGGGTGACCGATATCATTTGCTATGCCGTAAAGAGTAAGCCCGGCCAGAAAATGAGTGAACTTTCACTTTGAATGGGCCTGTCTGGGGCCCCTAACATAAGGGACCTTGCAGAGAGACATTGCGTGTAATGATACGATCGCTGTGCTGTCATTTCTTTAGTGACCCTGGATGAACGACACCTGGGAACAGAATTGGGAGGGCAGAATAGGATCCCAAACCCGGGGGTTCTGGTGGGGGCATGGAGAACTATTCACAGTATTACATAAACCAATATTTCTAAACCCACGCCATGCTGTATTAAATCAGCATTAAAACCTAGTACTCAAGGCTTATAACCTTCTTGTAGCAACCCTTATGTGTTTTGGAAAACATTCCTAGATCCATTATTTTCTGGTTGATTGCCCCTTATTTACCACCAACCTTGATAAATCTGCCCTATACTGGGAGCCATAATAAAGTGACTTAGTGAGTTTGCTCCCGTGTCTGGTGGCTTTACACCCTGTGGCGTTTTACTAAAAAACTCAACTTTAACATCCATTTGGTTGTAAAAAAGTTCCAGCAGAAATAAATCAGGATTCATGGAATATCATTCAAATGAAAAAAAGAACAGATGGCAAGAAAATGATGCATTGTTACTAGAGAGTGATACTTATTAATCCTATACCTTCTACACGCAAATATTCATTAATTTGCATCATATTAAACTCTACTCAGTCATTTTCATGACACGGATACAGACATTAATTTGATTCATTAAATACTTGGTGACGGCTGACAGTCGGTATTGTAAATGTAAATGGTAAGTGCAACTCGTACTCTGTCAAAACAGAGTTATTTATCACAGCATTTACACCGAGTCGGCATATTAGGCAACTGGTTAATTAGAAGTAAAGAAACATTTACTGGTCTTTAGTGGGATCTCGGGGAAACGGAAATGCTCATTTCCAAACTGTACAATTTCGCGATAAAATAAGAAAGGGCTGGCAACACAATATTGCAGGATTTCGATCTGTATCCATGGATGCCGGGAGCAGACATTCCCGACCCCTATGGCCCAGGCTATTTCAGAGTTCCTGTTGGAACTGAACTGGAATTGCTTTCAGTAGACTTTAAAAGGCAAAGCCAGTAAAATTCAATATTATATAAAAAAATGGAAAATGGTCAATAAACGTGTCAACATGTCTCATGTTAACGCAAATTCTCTACTTTGCAAATGGTACGCCATGATGGATAATGCATATAGGGGCTGCTATTTTATCCCAAAATGTCACGTGAATTGGCATTTTAGACAAAAATTATAAAAATAAATTATATTTATATATATATAAAATCATTTAAGAGTCCATGTGCTGGCAGTAACCCTTTAAAATATTTTTTTTAGTTGTGTAGACTTATAACCAAAATGCAGACAATATTTTTTCCAGTTTGAATTCCCCTCGCCCCAAAACCTAAAGCGAATTAAGCCAAAAATGATTCAACTCCTATAATTTGTGTATCGTAAGAATGGATCTCCAAAGGAAGTTTCGAAGTTCTGCTCTAGTTTGGCGTAATATCCGAACTTCTTTTAATCCAGACACACTTACTCCACTGACAAACCAATTAATGATTCAGCAAAGACCTTTTTGGAAGTCGGAATTCTACATGAAAACTGTATGTAATGTGACGAGAAGCAGGTTTGTTTTTTTAAAAGGTTCATTTGATGATTGAGAAACATTGGGATTAACACAATTCTCTTTTACCAAAACAAAATATGAAAAACAGGGCTCTGTTCAGTGCAGAATTCACTGAAAAACCAATCTTCAAATCCTCACATTTACATTAACTTTATGTGGTTTGGTAAAAATGCTCCGAGGTTGTGAGACTATTCTTTTAATAATCTGGTCATCGAATCGAAGAGGAATAAGATAAGGCGTTTAACCAGCACAATATGATTTATCCAGAGATTCATCCAATTAATTTTATTCTAATGCAAAACACAATCTATTCTACATTATTAGCACAGTGTCTGCCAGCGTGGGACCTCTGGAATTTATTCAAAAGGTCAAAACAAGCAGATTTATCAGGGACAATACTGTACATCTGGAGTACAATAGATATTTAACAATAATTGATTTCACTTCTATATGATCTTGGACATATAATATGGTTTTGGCCTTCAAGTATCCTTCTGGATTTTCCAGACACTCCTACACGCAAGCAGATTCTGATACGGTGCTTTTATTACTGGTTTCCAATCTGTACGGACAATGCACACAGTTACCTAGAATTCTCATAGGGATTAAAGGGACAGTGCAAACACATAAAACACTTTAGATTGTTGTAGTACTTTATGTGTGAAGAGCATCCTCTTTTCTTCCCCCATTTACAATAAAAATAAATAAATGCAGATTTCAACAAACATTTTTTTTATATAAATATCCCTGGCTGTCAGACTATTGGTCCTGTTACTTCCTGGTTTGGTTAGCTCAGTGAAGCTAAACTCAAGCAATTGCCCAGAGCACCTGCCTTGCAAAGACTTCTCATTGAGCTGCATTGGGAAGTCTGTGATTGGACAGCCACAGAAAGTCTGGGCGGGTTTAGAAGAGGATGATTTGCAAAGGCTGCAGACAGGATATCTGCAGGTTTTACATAATTCAATGCAACATGTTTTCATTGTGGGGAATATCTACTAGATCATGATTTTGTATTTGGGTAGTGGAGTGTCTTCCCCTTTAAACTGCTAGAAACCCAAGACTAATGGGCTCTTACCTGAAATCAAGGCAGTGTTTCATGTTCGCAATATGACCTTTCATCCTTCCTGGCCTCCTTTACAGCACTCCGTATTCACTTTTTCCTGCGATGTGAGATGAGCGCAGCTTTTCTTAATTCTCTGGATATCCTAATAAAATTATTTTTAAAAAAACAACCAAAATTGACTTTGGGCCACACAAAGAATGCATTAGTCTGAACAATGTCTTTCTAACATAGCTTTTATTAATGCATGAGAACATATATACACCGAGATTTTATATATATATATATATATATATATATATATATATATATATATATATATATATATATATATATATATATATATATATATATATATATGTTTTTTAATAGATGTTTGAAAGAAGTACAATAGTCACTGCTGTTCTGAGCTTCCAGGGAACAGGGAAGACTAGCTTCGTCCTAACCCAGACAAGATCATGTACGGAGTGTGGACAGACATTCTGCTCACTCTGTGCAACTCGGAGTCTCACAGCAGCTGTGCACACATGCAGCATTCCACCCAAGTGTCCCGGTTTAGGAAGACAGTCACTGTTTTGGGCCCAAATCCCTCCATCCCTCTTTTCTATACCAATGTCCCTCTTTTTTAGGAGCTCCATGTTGTTGGTATGTCTGAGTAGGTCGACAGCAATAATACTCCCAGTAATGTGTCTGAATGTATACCAGAGCTCCACAGTAATAATACTCCTGGTAATGTGTCTGAGTGTATAACAGAGCTCCACAGCAATGTAATGTCTCTGAATGTATAACCGAGCTCCACAGCAATAATACTCCCAGGATGTGACTGAGTGTATAACAGAGCTCCACAGCAATAATACTCCCAGTAATGTGTCCGAGTGTATAACAGAGCTCCACAGCAATAATACTCCCAGTAATGTGTCCGAGTGTATAACAGGGCTCCACAGCAATAGTATTCCCAGTAATGTGTCTTTAAACTACAGTAAATGTGTTTAGAAATCAGTCGGTGTCAATAAGATACATTTTAATTGTATTATTATTATTATTATTGCCATTTATATGTATTGTATAAAAACACTTCACACTGTCAAAGAGAGAAAGAGGTGGATATAGTGAGCGTGGCGGAGAGGGGACATGTCAAAACTGTCAGAGAAAGAGGTGGATGTAGTGAGTGTGGCGGAGAGGGGACATGTCTCATTGTCAGACAGAGAAAGGGGTGGATGTAGTGAGTGTGGCGGAGAGGGGACATGTCACACTGTCAGACAGAGAAAGAGGTGGGTGTAGTGAGTGGGACATGTCTCATTGTCAGACAGAGAAAGAGGTGGATATAGTGAGCGTGGCGGAGAGGGGACATGTCACACTGTCAGACAGAGAAAGAGGTGGATGTAGTGAGTGTGGCGGAGAGGGGGACATGTCAAAACTGTCACAGAAAGAGGTGGATGTAGTGAGTGTGCCGGAGAGGGGGACATGTCACACTGTCAGACAGAGAAAGAGGTGGATGTAGTAAATCTGGCAGGGGCATGTCACAGACACAAGATGACAGGAG
>OW240922.1:123714324-123799519 GCA_933207985.1 Pelobates cultripes | reverse complement strand
ATTGTCTGCATTTTGGTTATAAGTCTACACAACTAAAAAAAATATTTTAAAGGGTTACTGCCAGCACATGGACTCTTAAATGATTTGAAGTGGTCATGGTGCCTGGAGTCTGTATGTACCGTGTTTCGCTATGAAGTGCTGCACACATGGAGTACAGCCCCTCTGCTGCCGGAGGTGTAACTTCATCATGGAGTCATCAGTCAGAGGGCTGTAGTGGTTATGGTGATTGGAGTAAATCTTTAAATTATTTTCATTTATTAGTCCTGATTGTGGGACTTAATCAAAAAATGTATCTTGCAAGTTATAGGGACGCTGTTAGTTTAACCATAACATTGCTATTTCTGTGTTTTTTACACACCTATCATTTCCATAAGGGATTTCAGACCACTTGTGTCCTGCTACCATAAAGGCACCAGGTTTGCATTGCACTACTGTCCCCAAGACAGCACTACCTCCATGCAGACCTTGCTAGATTATTATATATATATATATATATATATATATATATATATATATATAATTTATTTTTATAATTTTTGTCTAAAATGCCAATTCACGTGACATTTTGGGATAAAATAGCAGGCCCTATATGCATTATCCATCATGGCGTACCATTTGCAAAGTAGAGAATTTGCGTTAACATGAGACATGTTGACACGTTTATTGACCATTTTCCATTTTTTTATATAATATTGAATTTTACTGGCTTTGCCTTTTAAAGTCTACTGAAAGCAATTCCAGTTCAGTTCCAACAGGAACTCTGAAATAGCCTGGGCCATAGGGGTCGGGAATGTCTGCTCCCGGCATCCATGGATACAGATCGAAATCCTGCAATATTGTGTTGCCAGCCCTTTCTTATTTTATCGCGAAATTGTACAGTTTGGAAATGAGCATTTCCGTTTCCCCGAGATCCCACTAAAGACCAGTAAATGTTTCTTTACTTCTAATTAACCAGTTGCCTAATATGCCGACTCGGTGTAAATGCTGTGATAAATAACTCTGTTTTGACAGAGTACGAGTTGCACTTACCATTTACATTTACAATACCGACTGTCAGCCGTCACCAAGTATTTAATGAATCAAATTAATGTCTGTATCCGTGTCATGAAAATGACTGAGTAGAGTTTAATATGATGCAAATTAATGAATATTTGCGTGTAGAAGGTATAGGATTAATAAGTATCACTCTCTAGTAACAATGCATCATTTTCTTGCCATCTGTTCTTTTTTTCATTTGAATGATATTCCATGAATCCTGATTTATTTCTGCTGGAACTTTTTTACAACCAAATGGATGTTAAAGTTGAGTTTTTTAGTAAAACGCCACAGGGTGTAAAGCCACCAGACACGGGAGCAAACTCACTAAGTCACTTTATTATGGCTCCCAGTATAGGGCAGATTTATCAAGGTTGGTGGTAAATAAGGGGCAATCAACCAGAAAATAATGGATCTAGGAATGTTTTCCAAAACACATAAGGGTTGCTACAAGAAGGTTATAAGCCTTGAGTACTAGGTTTTAATGCTGATTTAATACAGCATGGCGTGGGTTTAGAAATATTGGTTTATGTAATACTGTGAATAGTTCTCCATGCCCCCACCAGAACCCCCGGGTTTGGGATCCTATTTTGCCCTCCCAATTCTGTTCCCAGGTGTCGTTCATCCAGGGTCACTAAAGAAATGACAGCACAGCGATCGTATCATTACACGCAATGTCTCTCTGCAAGGTCCCTTATGTTAGGGGCCCCAGACAGGCCCATTCAAAGTGAAAGTTCACTCATTTTCTGGCCGGGCTTACTCTTTACGGCATAGCAAATGATATTGGTCACCCACCCATCCCGATCTCATACCACTCAATGTTGAGATGTGTGAATTCAATGATTTGTGTTGTCATGTAATTTATAGAACATGTTAGTTTCTGGTTGGATAGGGTGGGTTTGAGATGGGATTATGGTAATATGTAGGAGGGGGGGCTTCATAACTTACTATTGGGATAAGGACAGGGATGTATTTACCACCAGGCAAACAAGGCATTTGCCTAGGGTGCCACTTTCAAGGGGGAGCCAATAAACGCCACCCCAAGCTCCCAGACAAATGCCTTGTTTGCATCGTGTTCTGGGGCTGTCCACCTTACTGTGAGTGAGTAAGTGTAGCTGTCAGTGTGTGTCTGTGAGTGTGTGTCATTGTGTGTATGTCATTTTATGTGTATCTGAAAATGTGTGTGCCTGTCAGTGAGTGGGTGTGTCAGTGTGTGTCTGTCAGTGAAAGTGTGTTTTGGTTAAACAGTGTGTGCCAATGACTGTATCTGTCGGTGAGTGTATATCAGTGCATATGTCAATGAGGGCATGTTTCTGACAGTCAAAAAAATGGCCTTGACACAAATTGGGGGGGCAAATTTAGATTTTGAGGGTGCCCGAATTTAATCATGCCTAGGGCATCACAAATCCAAAATACACCACTGGATAAAGACCCTGGTTTTTCAGCAATGATCCTGTTTGGAATTGATCAATCTCACCATCTGAGTGATCGCACAACTAATATACGAAACATGCCGTTTGGAAACATATTGGTAGAGTGACCTCAGTGATTGGCATCAGAACAGTGATGTGGGTAGATGGTATTTGCCAGTCTAGACTTGAGCTGTGCCCATCCAGGGTATCAGTGCAATGCCAATACTTGGCAGAGATTTTACACATTGAATTACAGCAATAAAGTAGAAGTTGATCATTTCGGTGCAAGCTGTGCCTTTAGCCATACCCAGACAGCTGATACATGCGCAGTCTGACACGCTGGCTGACCAATAGGGAAGCGTATCAAAGATTACATTCTCAATGGTTTCACTGCCAGACCACAAAACCAAATGCTTAGAGGGCTCTTTTATAAACTCTGTTCCCTGAGTCAGTCAGCCACAAATGAATGTAAAACACGAGAGCCCCGTTGTCACACCACTTTCTGGGCACAAGAATGGTTGGTTAAACTGATGAGGTCCAATCATCCCGCACATGTTGCTGAGTGAGGCTGTTGGACTCTATTTGAATCCCAATAATATCATCTCTCCCCCTCGTCCCCCAGCCTTCATTGCTTACATGACTATATTGTCTGTTTTTCTTGTTGTTCTGTGTAATTGAATTTCTTTTCCATCAATTTGAATGTCACCTTACCAACGTGTGCAGCATGACAACTGTATCTGCAGATCCACTAGCGATTGTCTGTTTTATTTAACCAGGTTTCCAAACTACGCAACTTTTGACCCGCAATTACTCTGCAAAATCTATATCCGTTATTTACGCAGAGCTTGTTCTGAACATAAATATCAAAATTAAATGATTTTCGTAGTGCTAGTAAAGGTTGCACAGGTAGATGCAATTAATCTGATTTGAATCCCTACATATGTAATCCCTGATAAAGACTTCTTGTCACCTTCTTGTATAGAGATAATTTTCCCACATTCGATTTCACTCCAGCCGTACCCTGACCATTCAGATATTCGATTGTGTGAAGAAATAAGAGGTCACGTTTGTACTAAAATCCTCCAATTCTCTTCATTCTCTAGTGTGAGCTGATAAGATTGACTAATAATTATATGTGTTCTATTTTTACGCCTCTGAGGTTTTCATATGATGCAGAGCTGCACAGCTTGGCAGAAGGTAGGGGCCAAAATTAAAATAGGCTAAACTTCTTGGGGTTGCCGATAGGCTTTTAGCGCCTCACTTTCCAAGTAAAGGTGTAATTAATGAAACTATTTTGCAAATAAACCAGATTATAAAACTTACTTTGCTCAGCAGTACAATTTTGAATCTATTTTTCAGGTTTTCTTACCGTTAATGGTATTACATTTAAGTAATCAGTTTATTATACTCCAGAATCATGTTTGAAATCAATGTTTTCAAAATATCTGCCTGTGACGAGACCAATCTCGCCACATTGCATTGGAGAAGCCTGGTTGCTCGCCTGCTGCCTTTGGACTGTGGCCCCCATGTTAAAAGACTTTGTTTCGCCTGCAGAAAAGCTGTATTCATGCTTTTCTGCCGGTTGTTCGGTAGATTCAATCTACCGAACAACCGCACGAATGTATAGACCACCTGGGAGCTGGAGTGTGCCGGCAATTAACCTCCCTGAAGCTGCGGTTAACCGCAGCTTAATTGACAATTACTGGGTGGTCACGGTTACACCTAGCCGCCACACAATGGGGGTGATATGGAAGCTCTCCGGGTAGCCAGCGCTTGTTCTACCCAGCGGCAGGACACCAAAAGCGGACACTTTTGTCTTACAAGCCCCGCTGAGGCTGGAAGTCTGCAAACCTGTTCGGGAACCGAACAACGGAGCATTCGGGACTTTTAGTGCTGCAATTGTTTTCGGTGTGCAAGTACCCAGATAGCCTGCCATGGAGCCTGTTCGTGGAATTAAAGACTTTGGCTCCATGGCGATTAAACTGTATTTGTGTGGTCTGAGCGCCATTCGCTTAATCTGGGGATATGTTAAATGTATAGTTTTAATAGCCCCTTTCTCCCTTTCCCATTCCCTCTATGTATCTGTGTTCCCCCACCAACCCCTGTCTGTCTTTTTTGCCCCTTCCCCAGCTCCTCTTTGTCACATTGTTTTCCTCCCAGCCCCTGTGTCTCTCTTCTGCCCCTTCCCAGCCCCTGTGTCTCTCTTCTGCCCCTTCCCCAGCCCCTGTGTCTCTCTTCTGCCCCTTCCCCAGCCCCTGTGTCTCTCTTCTGCCCCTTCCTCCCCCTCTTCTGCCCTTCCCCAGCCCCCGTGTCTCTCTTCTGCCCCTTCCCCAGCCCCCGTGTCTCTCTTCTGCCCCTTCCCCAGCCCCCGTGTCTCTCTTCTGCCCCTTCCCCTTCCCCAGCTTTTGTGTCTCCTCCCCCTCCCTGCTCACCTCATATTCCGGACTAGTGTTTTTGGCTTTTTGTTAGTGTGAGTTGGGTGTTTTGTTTATTTTTCGCTTTGATCTGTGTATTCTGTGTATTAATTTGCTTTCTCAATGAAGACCATGTTGTGTCAATGACATGTTCTTTATGCAGTGAAACTTCAGTTTTAACCCCGCAATGTAGAACACGGTCATCCTGACAGCCGCTAGAGGTGCTCCCGCTGATCAGACCAGTTATTCACTCAAATGACTCTTAAAGAGAGCGTTTGATTGTCGCAGTGCGGCGTTTTGCCTCCCAATTATTCCCTATTGGGAAGCTCTTGATTGGATGAGATCATTGGGAACTACGGTCTTGACCAAGGGGCCGGTGCCAGCATCGTGTAAACGGGCAAAGGGAGAACTACAAGATCTGAAAACTAGACTTTTATTGTTTAATGATGCAGGGGTGGCAGCCCAAACAGTTAAAAGAACATTCTAGTGTTATAAATGTTTTCCATGTTTGACATGCATGTAACGCTTGCTGTTACAAGTTGAATGCACATCGAAGTGCATGTGGATCAAGGGTCCATTCATCACGTTCAGTTAAATGTGAAATAAATATTCCTCCTCCTTCCAGATCGTGCTCCTCACATAGATTTCATAATCTAACCAAGCAATGCGTCTCCTTCATTTGTCTGATTTGGTTCTCGTACATTTTTATGTTCCAGGTAAATCAGAATCTTCCTGTACCTGATTTGCTTCAATAACCGCAGTTATGGAGTGTGGGTGATGTGCGTGGATTGTTTCCCCCCTTCCAAATCAAATGGCTAGTCAGACCTATGATGAGGTTAATGACTTACTGTTTCCATCCAATCTATTTTATCCCAACGTTTTGTCATTTTGGTTTTCAGCTATCCCTCCAATTCACTGTTTAGCAAGTAAACCATTCAAGGTAAATTATCTGGAGGATTAAACTTTAAGAAGTTATTAAATAAATAAATTCTGATGTGGCTCACACAATGAAATAACGCTTAAATTGCCCGAGTGTTGTGTGAAAAACTTTACTTGCTGTTTCTTTCTTTTCCAATTCCTTTTTTTTTTTTCTTTCTTTAATAAATTGTATCAGACGAACTGTGGGGACATTTTTAGTGGTTAGTAATTTCCCAAGTCTGTTGAATATGGAATCTAAAGAAAATAATCTAATTCCCATTACTGCGTCTAATAATGAATTCGCTGCCAAGTAAAAAAGAATTTGATTAACAAAGAACAATTTAAGAAATGTAGAAACTCAGACGATTGCATTACATTATGGGTTCAATCTGTTTAATGAGCAATAAACCTGTTTTCCAAGCAAATCTTGAATCCGATCCTCCAGGGGAAGAGACCAGTGGGGTACCTACCACCACTACGACCATTTCTGATGCACACAATGAATCCAACATTTGTTGTACAATGTACTTAGATCAGGATAAACTTGATAATTGCAAAAAAAAACAAAAAACCCTTAACCGGATGCATTTCACAATAATCTGGTGAGTTCACTTTCAAACAAATCACAATTCATCAGCTTTTTGGGCAATTGGTGAGTCATCCAAGTTCTGTAACTTTGAATTGCCGAATCACAAAACAAATGAAACGAGGCATGAACGATCCGTTTTTAGTTTGTTTCGTGATTCAGAGTTCCATACATGGTACCAAAACAAGATGGTTGATTGGGATATCCACTAAATATTGTTTTTATTTACGGAGAGAGATAACCGACAGAGGGGAAAAAAGTGGGAGCAGCAAACCGTTGTATAATTCTATATAGAAACATAGAATGTGACGGCAGCTAAGAACCATTCGGCCCATCTAGTCTGCCCAATTTTCTAAATACTTTCATTAGTCCCTGGCCTTATCTTATAGTTAGGATAGCCTTATGCCTATCCCACGCATGCTTAAACTCCTTTACTGTGTTAACCTCTACCACTTCAGCTGGAAGGCTATTCCATGCATCCACTACCCTCTCAGTAAAGTAATACTTCCTGATATTATTTTTAAACCTTTGTCCCTCTAATTTAAGACTATGTCCTCTTGTTGTGGTAGTTTTTCTTCTTTTAAATATAGTCTCCTCCTTTACTGTGTTGATTCCCTTTATGTATTTAAATGTTTCTATCATATCCCCCCTGTCTCGTCTTTCCTCCAAGCTATACATGTTAAGATCCTTTAACCTTTCCTGGTAAGTTTTATCCCGCAATCCATGAACCAGTTTAGTAGCCCTTCTCTGAACCCTCTCTAAGGTATCAATATCCTTCTGAACATATGGTCTCCAGTACTGTGTACAATACTCCAAGTGAGGTCTCACCAGTGTTCTGTACAATGGCATGAGCACTTCCCTCTTTCTACTGATAATACCTCTCCCTATACAACCAAGCATTCTGCTAGCATTTCCTGCTGCTCTATTACATTGTCTGCCTACCTTTAAGTCATCAGAAATAATCACCCCTAAATCCCTTTCCTCATATGTTGAGGTTAGGACTCTATCAAATATTCTGTACTCTGTCCTTGGGTTTTTACGTCCAAGATGCATTATCTTGCACTTATCCACATTAAATGTCAGTTGCTACAATTCTGACCATTTTTCTAGTTTACCTAAATCATTTGCCATTTGGCTTATCCCTCCTGGAACATCAACCCTGTTACATATCTTAGTATCTTCAGCAAAAAGACATACCTTACCATCAAGACCTTCTGCAATATCACTAATAAAAATATTAAAGAGAATGGGTCCAAGTACAGATCCCTGAGGTACCCAACTGGTGACAAGTCCAAGCTTTGAATATATTCCATTAACTACAACCCACTGTTGCCTGTCACTCAGCCACTGCCTTACCCATTCAACAATATTGGAATCCAAACTTAAAGATTGCAGTTTATTGATAATCCTTCTATGTGCAACAGTGTCAAAAGCCTTACTGAAATCTAGGTAAGCAATGTCTACTGCACCATCTATTATTTTAGTTACCCAATCAAAAAAATCAATAAGATTAGTTTGGCATGATCTCCCTGAAGTAAATCCATGTTGTCTCTGATCTTGAAATCCATGTGGTTTTGGATGTTCAACAATCATATCCTTTAACATGGTTTCCATTACATTCCTCACTACTGAAGTAAGGCTTACTGGCCTTTAGTTGCCCGACTCCTCCCTATTACCTTTCTTGTAAATGGGCACAACATTCGCTAACTTCCAATCTTCTGGAACTACTCCTGTTAACAATGATTGGTTAAATAAATCTGTTAATGGTTTTGCTAGTACACCTAAGCTCTTTTAATAACTTTGGGTGTATTCCATCAGGTCCCATTGACTTATTTGTCTTTACTTTTAAAAGGAAACCTATTTCACAGTCCCTTTTTTATTTAAAATGTATTTTTTCTTCGTTAATTGGTTATTTTTGAACCAAATGGCGGAAAAATGCTCTGTGTACTGCACAATATATATACGTAATATTTATATTATAATTATGTATATAGTTAGCAGTAAACGAACATACTTTTTTGCACCTGAGAAAATACACGTATCATTTTTTGATTTTTGATGTCTCTCACAAAGGTGGTTATTGTAGTCACATTGCAGGATGACAATGGAGATTTATCAAAGTGTCGATTGAGGATTATTTCAGATTTTAGCCCCTATATTGGGCAGACTAAATGGCCCGAATGGTTCTTATCTGCCGTCACATTCTATGTTTCTATTTATACTCCATTCAAAACACCACTGATACAATGTATTTATTTTTTATCTTTTCTTTTTTGAATTAAAGGGATTCTATAATGCTAGGAGGACAAACCTGTTTTCTTGGCGCTGTAGAATCCTACAGCGCCCCCCTCCCTTGGTGTTGGATGGGCTCCGCCCACACTCCTCCCCTGCTAACAACCGGCGGGGATGACCAAATGCGCATCAATGGCCGCACTCGCATTAGGATTTCCCCATAGGAAAGCATTATTCATTGCTTTCCTATGGGGAAAATCTGATGCTGGAGGTCCTCATGCAGAGCGTGAGGAGGTCCAGTGTCAGATAACGGACCAAAGGTTCGTTTGGATTCCGGAAGCCCCTGAAGTGGCTGTCTGATAGGATAGTTTCTCAGAATCTGCAATAATTACCACTGTAGGGTTAAGGGACATAGGACATTCACCCAGACCACTTCAAAGAGCTGAAATGTCCCTTTAATGGTAAATGGTGAAAAGTGGCGTCAACCCCAACTACAGCAATTACAAATAGATATACGGGGAAAAGCGGTCCCTTTTAAATTTAGACTATTTATTGGATACTTTTGTTGAACTATAGGTCGTTGTTTTTGTGTTCTTTTTCCTTTTTTCTTCTCTTAGCAGTGATTTGCCCAGAGCAAAATTGGGAGAATGTGTCTTCTTGCATTTGGTTAAATGGACAGGGAGGAACACAATCCAATGAGGCTTTGCAGACTCGCTGTTTGCCCACATGGTTGTCTTTGAGGAAGCACTGGCATGCATGCCTAAGCAGTTTTCTTCTCTTTGATGTTGTGTATTTTTAATTAATGCTGAGTAGAGATTACAAGTTTTAATTAAATTGTTCGAGGTGCCCAGTTTGTCCCTCTATGGGGTCAACGTATACTCCATGTTGAAGGCGTGTATGTTTTTTGTTATGTTTAATTTTATTAAAAGTTCATCTGAGCGTATTTCCTGAGGGATTTCTCCTGTGTGACTACCTATTAATATGTTGGTAAGAATCCCCTGATTGTATGTTTATATGTGCTGGTATAAGGATTTTAGTCAGTTTAAATAGACACTATAAGCACCCATGGACGTGGTCTGAGTGCCATGACCCTGTCAGTTTAACCCTGCAAATGCAAAAATTAGGAGTTTAACATTAACATACAGTGGCTGTATTCCTGACCGCTACTATAGGTGCGTCTGCCCCAATAGAAGTTAACCTTTGCTATTCAATCAGATGGTTGACCATTTCATCAGTGCTGCGTTTGCAATATCCTCCCTATCTTTCCCTATGGGGAATCAATGTATTGACACTGATCTCAGACAAAGAGCTAGAGACCGGTGCAGCGAGGGCTGTAGCACCAATAAAACAATGTGGAGTGGATTTCCGAGAATGGAGAATCAGATCATTGACGCCCAATCCCATCATATGATTGGCCACCTGCACAATTCACAATTTTTATACTGAAGAAAGCAATTCACTTTCAATGTTTATCAAGAAAAATTCCCCTGCCCCACCTCCATGTCTCCGTAGAACCCTGGAATGTAGATCTGTAGGAATAAGACCCACCAACGTGCTTGACAGTGCATTGCTCAGGGAAGTTGGTTTGACATGCGACGGGGGTGTATGGACCTTGTCACAGGTTCTTGGAGGGGCATACTTGCCAGCCTCTTACCCTGTGACTATGGCCCCTGTGAAAAAACTTGGTTTAAATCACTGTTTGTGCCTTTTTGGACTTATGAAGCAGCACTTCGAATTCCCGAAGTAATTCGAAGTTACCGAACAACCGCATGAACCAGAGACCACCCTGGAGTTTGTTAACACCTATTAACAACTTAGAACATTTCTCACCGCAGTGTTCTAATTGTTCGTCTGGGTGGCCGCAATTCCTATAGACACAAAGAGGTAGCGGCCATCTTGTTCACATGAACGCAGGCAGCAGTGTTTGGGCATGAATCTCCTGGAACTAAAATCGGATACAGAAACTCCCGAACATTGCTGGACTTCTATCATCACCTGCATTCGTTTCTATTCAGCTTAGAAGGGCACTGTTCGGTGAGATCATTCGTCTGGATGAAGGGAACAAGCTCCGTAGTAAGACTATTGACTCTGTTCGGTAGTTTGTTAATTTCAAACTACCGAACTAGACCGACCGCAAGCCCTGATTATCTAGAACTGTTTTGGGCATGGGACCATGCCTGCGGTCGGTCAAATACATGGCTTCTATAAGATTTCTGAATCCCTGAACTGATCTGGGTGATTTTTGCATATGTTGGCCACCCAAATCATGGCAAAACATTTGTGGGGATATCATGTGTTTTGGGGTACTTTTGGGACTTATAAAAAAAATGTGTTTTTTGGGTTTGGAGATAATTGAGTTTAGTATAGTACAGGCTTATTGTATTATGTGTGGAAGTGCCTTAGATTGTAACTCTATTGTTATTGGTTTACCAGTTTGTGTCCCTGTCCCCAACAAGTACTGCTTCCATGGGGATTGTCATAAAAGGCCAGTGTGGCTACCATTAAAATTGAGTCCTGCTTAACCCTCAACATGTAGCTTGGTCTCGTGCTTGGATTGGTTAAATAAATCTGTTAATGGTTTTGCTAGTACACCTAAGCTCTTTTAATAACTTTGGGTGTATTCCATCAGGTCTCATTGACTTATTTGTCTTTACTTTTAAAAGGAAACCTATTTCACAGTCCCTTTTTTATTTAAAATGTATTTTTTCTTCGTTAATTGGTTATTTTTGAACCAAACGGCGGAAAAAGTACTTCTATACTTCTGTATCGCTAACTCTTATAAGAGCTATACAGCTATACTCTCTGGAGGAGAGGTCTTTCCCACACAGACCTGGATATCAAAGGTTGGTCCAGTGTTGGAGGAAGACGGCGAGACCCAGCTAAGCTATGGCGGTTGTGGAGTCTGCAGTGCTTGTGGTGTCCGGTGCGGTGCTTGCGGTCCTCAGCTTCAGCTAAGAAGCATCAATTGGTGGAGGTACCCAGGGGAAGGGTTGACATGTGGTGGGTGATTTGGCTTGTGGCGGGCGATTTGACAGGCGGCAGCATGTCCCCAATACCTTCATATTATAACTTCACAAATGTCTATTGTCACAAAGAGATCTGAATGTGTTATGTTAATTCCTACAGTCACATGTATCTTTTAATATCACTGATTGATTCATAAATGTAACATCGAGTGGTGTGTATATACAAGCTCCTTGGCCCAGTCTCTGCTACAGTAGTTTAAAATGTGTAAAAGCTTCAGATTTTTGGCTACTGTGGATCGAATTAAGTTCTATAAGGGACTGTCAGTCTTTGTAGGGAAATACTCCAATCAGAGCCTTCTCAATGGGATCCTCTGTGCTGGAGCCACTCGCACAGTCCCTAACAATAGAGAATTAAAATGAGAGAATTAAAAACAAGAGCAGCAACAAACGTATATAGATGGACCTGGCAATATTTCCACCTGTCAAGCTTGACAAAGACCTTCACATGTGGAAACATTGCCGTGTCCACTCTTGGTGGAATAGGTCTCCTGTTTACATGTTTAGTGTTGCGGCCTTTCTTATTTTTATTCTGTATTGTTAGGGGCCAGAAGGAGGAGGCCTCACTAACATGCACCAAGCCCACCTTTTTGTCAGTGTTCCAATTCCTTTGATTTTGTTTTCACTTTCTGATGGTTTGTTAGTGTCTGGCTGGCAGCCAGGGAGGTGATACTGCATCCAGTTTCTATTGAAATCAGCACTTTTATAAATTATCACAAACAGGCTCCAGACACAAAAATAAAATTTCAACAAGCTGTGTGTTTGGAGTGTTCCTTTACGGCAAGAGAACGGCCCGGGTTTGTCAGTCCCCCAATAGGAACGTAACTTGTCAATGTCTAAATCTTGCGCTTTTGGCCTAGATGAGAGCCATTGCTCTAAATATACTTTCCTTCATTCCTTTAGATTGTAAGCTCTTTTGAGCAAGGCCCCTGTTTGTTCCTGTAACTCAAACTTGCCATGTTGCATTTACTTGTTTGATTCATTGGTTAGAGCTACAAAATATGTTGGTGCATGGTGCTATATAAACTGCTATATTGTTAGTATATACTATATTTTTGACTGCTTCTGAGATGCCCACACCAAGGAACTATCTCTGCTTTACTACGTAAATCAATCTCTCAACTCCCAGAACTGCATTTTCACAGCTCGGCAGATTTAATTGGCCGAAGAGAGCAGTTATTTAAGAGGGCGCAGTTACATGTCTTAATGGAGTTTGGGGAATTGCTCAGAAGTTTAACCATTTATGATCCATGCAATGGGGAATGATGTCATTTTTGATATATTGCAATTGAATACCTTTATTGTATAATACAGTCATGCTTCCTGCTCTCACCAATGTGTAAACCCCCCACCCCGAGTCCCACTATTCACTGCCATTTTATGATCCAAAATCAGCGGAACAGCATAAAGTATTTGGATTCAGTATTTATAGTGAAATCATGGGACTTGCAGTCAGTCGTGGTGATCAGTCGGTGCCCCCATTTCCAGTATACCCCACTGCCAACGAGACCTAGTCCTGAAGTGACAGTTTTGAGGAGGTGCCGGCTGCATCTTCGTGCCTCTTATTTTCAAACAGTAACAGCGATTCGGGCTTCTCTCTGCAGTTTGTTGCTGTTAACTGTCAAACGGTGCATTAGTTGGGAACAGACTCAAGGCTCTGTGTGCCCTTTCCTGGCATGTCCTCCTTCATTTCTTGTTAAGCATGCTGTCGTGGTTATGGTGGGAGAAGTGCTCTGGCACGGTCTCTGCATAATCTGTCAAATCATTTAAGGAAGGTTTGACATGTATCTGCATCCTGCCAGACAGCCACGTGGCATCCGATCTCCTCCAGCTGTAGGTCAGTTTGTCCAAGGCAGGACTTGTTCATTGGCTGACTGTGCTCTCCACCAATGTATGGACACCGCCTTCTGATCGAGAAGACTGGAAACAGCAGGACCCAGCTAAATGTCGGGTTGTGATATAACAATTTGATAGATTTACGCGGGGGCAAGGAACTCCTGGAACCATAACCACTACATCGGGCTTCAGTCATTACTGTGCTTAGGCTGTTACGTTGATATGCACATTTCAACGTTTAGTTCAATGATGTAAATGTCAGAAGTGATACCCTTTAAATTAAACTTCCCATGATGCTATGTTACTCTCAATGTGATATTCTGCGAACAGCTAGCTTTTTGCAGTCACTTTATTTAAATGGATTCATAAATCTGTTATCTCTAAAATCTAAGCCTTAAAGGAGAATCCAGGCGAGACAGATTTCCATGTGCTGTAGCTCTGTGTCACGGTGACTAACTCTTCGCTCTGCGCATATTGCATTTTAATTCAATGCGTGAAGGACGAGAGCAAGTTTTGCTTCGCTTTTGTGGGACCATGAATTTTGATTGGTGGAAGTTAGTCTATAGATAGTGGACTTAAAACGGTGGCAGCTGATCCATGGGAGTTCTGGACAGATATTTGGTCCCGTAATTTATTTGGGTTCCTCCCGTGTCCATGTAAATGGAATATGTAATTTGACAAATTAGATCCGCATTTCTTTCAAAGTGAGAATAAAATAATGATTCCCAGCTTGTGTCTATCAGGCAGGTAAATTTCAATTAACAAATCTAAAACAAAAATGTAGAACGGATCCATGTTTTGCTCTCGCTGTTTCCACACAGGTTCTTTTTATTATAAAGCATATTTGGTAGTTTTAAATATTTCAATACTCTGCCTTCCTTATCTCCTTAACATTACACGGCCGAGACTTGCAACCTGCAAGATTCCCTGAGTTTAAAAGAAACAGAGTCCAGACACTCGGTGGTATGCAAGTATCATTGGACATGGAAAGGCAACTTTTGGTTTGATAAAGATTCTGTATCCAATCAAACTTGCATTGGATTAACCACTGAGTGCGCGGACATCGGTTTATTCTGGATTTGAGGTCTTGCCACCTTGATCTGTGAGGCACCTTGGGATGATTCCAATATAATAAACCATGCAGTTCCTTTATTTTAGTCAATGACCTGCCTTTTTGCAGTATTCCCTGGCAGTCAATACATTCTCCATCAATGGACCATCATAATCAGACCCATCATCCGTAATCGAGGGCTGGATCCCACTACATGGCCCAATTGAGGAGATAGAAAATGTCCCCAAGATAGACCACATTTAAAGGAACAGGCCAAGCACCATGCGATGCTGCCTGGAGTATCTCAATGCTATCCCATGGCAGAATGTCAACTTTGACAACTTATCTGGGTCTTGTCTGCATCACATCCGCCATATCTCTCACCTCTAGCAGGAAAAACTGGATTACTCTATAGAACAAAGCAAGCCAACGCAGGACTGTGCTCATTAGCAAGTGCTCAGCTGGTGCTCTCAGCCAGTGATTATGGTCCTGCTTTCCATTAAACTGTGACATCCAAATCCTCCTGCAGGAGCACCGCGAATGTAACACTGATGCCAAAGATGACCCTGTGCCAGGGGACTGCTAGTACCATAACCACACAGTGGGCTATATCATAGTTATGGAGCTTGGTATATTCCTTTAACAGTGCACTAGAACCTTGACAGTGTCCCTTCCTTGCAGAAAAAGATTCGAGGGGACAGTTGGATAACGGACCTAGCAAGCTGGACCACAGGAATGCCACCCTCATGAACAGGGATGGAAACTGAAGGATGACTAAAACATGCTTTTATTTCAGTGTCATCCAGTATCTTAATGTAGAGTAAAGTCACATCATACACTGAGAGAAAAAAAGTATTTGATCCCGCTGCTGATTTTGAACGTTTGTCCACTGACAAAGAAATGATCAGTCTATAATTTTATAGAAAAATGCATTTCAAAAAAAATCTCCATGATCCCCATGGAGAGAGCCCATGTTAGGGTCTTCCATGACCTACTAGTCTCTGTCCTGCTGTAGAGACGCAGCTTTCAGCCTGTCACTAGGCAGCTAAAGATAATGGCATATGCTACAGGTGGGGGTGTCGGGGATGCTGGTGATGCCTGGAGGCGAAGAGGTGCTGACTCTTTCCGTGGCTGAAGAAGCGATGGAGTTTCTACGGTCCCTGCAGCTACCGCGTGGGTTGCCCTCGACGCCAGGGAGTGGCACAGTTCTGAACAATGATAGCTTGCACTTCGACCGGAGCAGAGGCATGCCAGAGGGCCCGTTTGCAGAAACCTCCATAAACCTTGGGCTGACTTAGGCCTCCAGTGGAGCCTGCTAGGGGTCCCTGTCAGACCCATGACCCTTTTATGTTTTGAATCTTTTACGTTCCATATACACGTGACTTTTTATGTTTAGTTGATATTTGATGACCGCGGTGGTGGCAAAACCCTTGTTGGCAATCAGAGAGGTCTGACATTTCTTGTAGTTGGCCACCAGGTTTGCACACATCTCAGGAGGGATTCTGTCTCACTCCTCTTTGCAGATCCTCCAAGTCATTAAGGTTTCAAGGCTGACGTTTGGCAACTCGAACCTTCAGCTCCCTCCACAGATTTTCTATGGGATTAAGGTCCGGAGACTGGCTAGGCCACTCCAGGACCTTAATGAGCCGCTTCTTTGTTGCCTTGACTGTGTGTTTTGGGTCATTGTCATGCTGGAATACCCATCCACGACCCATTTTAATAGACTGGCTGAGGGAAGGAGGTTCTCAAGATTTGACGGTATATGGCCCCGCCCATCGAACCTTTTGATGCAGTGCAGTTTTCCTGTCCCTTTAGTAGAAAAACACCCAAAAGCCCAATTTCTGATGGTGGGGATGGTGTTCTTGGGGTCATAGGCAGCATTCCTACTCCTCCAAACACAGCAACATGAGTTGATGTCAAAGAGCTCGATTTTTTTTTTTTTTTTTTTTGTCTCATCTGACCACAACACTTTCACCCAGTTCTCCTCTGAATCGTTCAGATGTTCATTGGCAAACTTCAGACGGGCCTGTACATGTGCTTTCTTGAGCAGGGGGACCTTGCGGGCACTGCAGGATTCCAGTGCTTCACGGCATAGTGTGTTACCAATTGTTTTCTTGGTGACTATGGTCCCAGCTGCCCTGAGATCATTGACAAGATCCTCCCGTGTAGTTGTGGGCTGATTCCTCACCGTTCTCATGATCATTGTAACTCCACGAGGTGAGATCATGCATGGTTCACCAGACTGAGGGAGACTGACAGTTATTTTGTGTTTCTTCCACTTGCGAATAATCGCACCAACTGTTGTCACCTTCTCACCAAGCTGCTTGGCAATGGTCCTGTAGCCCATTCCAGCCTTGTGTAGATCTACAATCTTATCCCTGACATCCTTGGATGGCTCTTTTGTCTTGGCCATGGTGGAGAGTTTGGAATCTGATTGATTGCTTCTGTGGACAGGTGTCTTTTATTCAGGTAACGAGCTGAGATTATGAGCACTCCCTTTATAAAAGACACCTGGGAGCAGAAATCTTGCTGACTGATAGGGGGATCAAATACTTATTTCACTCCTTGACATGCAAATCAATGTATAACTTTGAAATGCGTTTTTCTGTTTTGTTTTTTTTTACTTTGTCTTTCACTGTTAAAATACACCTACCATTAAAATTATAGACTGATCATTTCTTTGTCAGTGGGCAAACATTCAAAATCAGCAGGGGATCAAATACTTTTCCCCCCTCACTGTACACACCGCCACCCAGAGATACTACACACAAATATACAGTTACCCCCACAAACGCTGCACACAAATCTACAGTGACTCCCACAACCCCGGCACAAAAATATACAGTGACCCCCACAATCGCTCCACACAAATATACAGTGACTCCCCCACAATCGCTGCACACAAATATACAGTGACCCCCCACAAGTGCTGCACACAAATATACAGTGACCCCCCCACAATCGCTGCACACAAATATACAGTGACCCCCACAATCGCTGCACACAAATATACAGTGACTCCCACAATCGCTGCACACAAATATACAGTGACTCCCACAATCGCTCCACACAAATATACAGTGACCCCCACAATCGCTGCACACAAATATACAGTGACTCCCACAATCGCTCCACACAAATATACAGTGACCCCCACAAACGCTGCACACAAATATACAGTGACTCCCACAATGGCACAACTTTTCTAAATATACGAAGTGACACCCCCCACAATGCTGCACAAAAATATACAGTGACTCCCACAATCGCTCCACACAAATATACAGTGACCCCCACAATCGCTGCACACAAATATACAGTGACCCCCACAAACGCTGCACACAAATATACAGTGACTCCCACAATCGCTCCACACAAATATACAGTGACCCCCACAATCGCTCCACACAAATATACAGTGACCCCCACAATCGCTGCACACAAATATACAGTGACCCCCACAACCCGGGCACAAAAATATACAGTGACTCCCACAATCGCTGCACACAAATATACAGTAACCCCCCACAATCGCTGCACACAAATATACAGTGACCCCCCACAATCACTGCACACAAATATACAGTGACACCCCCACAATCGCTGCACACAAATATACAGTGACCCCCCCACAATCGCTGCACACAAATATACAGTGACTCCCCCACAGTATTCACACACAAATATACAGTGACACCCACAGTAACACACAAATATACAGTGACCCCCACAAGCGCTGCACACACAAATACAGTGACTCCCACAATGCGCTCCACACAAATATACAGTGACCCCCCACAATGCGCTGCACACAAATATACAGTGACCCCCACAAGCAGCTGCACACAAATATACAGTGACTCCCCACAGTAACTCCCATAAATGCCCCAGTGAAAGCTCCCACAATATCCACTACAAATATACAGTGACCCCCACAATCGCTCCACACACAATACAGTGACCCCACAATACAGCTGCACACAAATATACGATTTACCCCAGCACTACACACACACAAATCTACAGTGACTCCCACAACCCCGGCACAAAAATATACAGTGACCCCCACAATCGCTCCACACAAATATACAGTGACTCCCCCACAATCGCTGCACACAAATATACAGTGACCCCCCACAAGTGCTGCACACAAATATACAGTGACCCCCCCACAATCGCTGCACACAAATATACAGTGACCCCCACAATCGCTGCACACAAATATACAGTGACTCCCACAATCGCTGCACACAAATATACAGTGACTCCCACAATCGCTCCACACAAATATACAGTGACTCCCACAATCGCTCCACACAAATATACAGTGACATCCACAACCCCGGCACAAAAATATACAGTGACTCCCACAATCGCTCCACACAAATATACAGTGACCCCCCACAATCGCTGCACACAAATATACAGTGACATCCACAACCCCGGCACAAAAATATACAGTGACTCCCACAATCGCTCCACACAAATATACAGTGACCCCCACAATCGCTGCACACAAATATACAGTGACCCCCACAAACGCTGCACACAAATATACAGTGACTCCCACAATCGCTCCACACAAATATACAGTGACCCCCACAATCGCTCCACACAAATATACAGTGACCCCCACAAACGCTGCACACAAATATACAGTGACTCCCACAATCGCTCCACACAAATATACAGTGACTCCCACAATCACTCCACACAAATATACAGTGACCCCCGACAATCGCTGCACACAAATATACAGTGACACCCCCACAATCGCTGCACACAAATATACAGTGACCCCCCACAATCCCTGCACACAAATATACAGTGACTCCCACAATCCTCCACACATCAGTGACTGCTGCACACAAATATACAGTGACCCCCACAATCGCTGCACACAAATATACAGTGACGCACACAAATATACAGTGGCCCCCACAAATGCTGCACACAAACATATAATGACCCCCCCCCCACAATTGCTGCACACATATATACAGTGACCCCCACAATCGCTGCACACAAATATACACCTGCAACTAATGCCAACACTACAAACCAGCCCTGCAACCAATGGTAGAATTGTAGATCTCTCTCTGGCAATGCATGGTGGGAGTTATACAACAGTTGAGGATCTACTTTTAGGGACCGGCACTGGTTACAACAAGAGAAGTCATGGGAAAATCTATTTACATAAAGAGTGAAATCTGATTTAGAAATTATTCCAAATGGATGTTCATATCCCTCACTTCGGGCAGGAGAAATTATTATTTTTATTATTTATATAGCGCCATCAGATTCCGTAGCGCTGTACAATGGGTATAACGTGATTTTTAAATACATTTCTGATTCATATTTACCAGAACTTTATACATTATTTAATCCCCCCCCCTCCCCACCCATGGGTTTGATACATTGTTCAATATAGCAGATTTGTGAATTTACTTTGCAATAATTATCTTCAAAGTGAATTTAATGTTTAAATGGTTTAACATAAAACAAAACACACCCATTGGCCATTGAAAGGAACTTTTATTGTCTGCGTTTTTCAATTTCTGCAAGTCATGAATTTAATAGACCCTAAAATTGCAGTATGAGCAGTGATCACCTTAATAACAAAATTCATTCTTAAAAATGTAAACCACGTTCGCCTGATATTGGGCTGTTACACCCCCACTTCCCCACCCCCTCAGAATATTGCATTTTATTTGATTGGAGAATCCTGAAGGGGATCCTGTATGTAATGGTTACAAACTGTACATTGTGTGTGTTTATATATAACTTTATACATTTTCAGCCAAATCGTGCTGATTATTATTTAATTTTATGAACTGAATTACAAAAAAAAAAAGAAAAGAATATACATATATTAAGTCATTGCACCAGTTCAGCATGCATTTACCTACAAAGTCCATTGTAAACAGTAAAATAAACAAAACAAAAAAAACTCACATCCTTTTGGGATTAAGAAGTACAATGGGACATAAACAATATAGCAGTAAAACATTCCTTATGGTTCCTTCCGTGACCCAGGGTCCTGAGATTGACACACTAGGTATGTCCAGGCTTCTCTTCATGATAATTTACTGGGATTTTTACACTGGTGTGAATATACAGCAAGTGTGTGAAATAGACTGAAATTAACCTATTAATACTGGATCACTTCAGCAACAATACCAACTGCCTGAGCTGCGAGGGTCCGTGCCCCGCACAGCAATGACATGTGAAGAGGCAACAATGCCATCTAAATGTGTCTGAGTGTGTGTGTAGACAGCTGAAGGTCCTCCGGCCTGCTCAGCGGCCTTTAGTTGCAGTGTTATGAGTTATCATCTCTCTAATAAGTACTTATCGAATTTCAGCTTTTTGATTTCTTTATCAAATTACCTTTATTAACTTTATCACAATTCTCCTGCCTGCAAAAAAAAAAAAATGTTGAGAGAAAACACAGTTTCTCAGTTAGAACTCTGGCATTTAAATACAGTCAGATAATACATTGAAAGATATAAAGATCCAGGCGTCGCCCCCACTTTTATATTCTTAAAATCCGTAACTGATGTATTTTTTTTTCTATTGCATTTAATTTTGCCAGTCTCTGTCTTCATACAGGTAGCAGCACTGAGGACATTGAAAGAATCCGTGCCTTTGGTGGTAAATTCTTAGAAAATGTGTTTTGAAGCAGAATTCTATGACTTGCTGTGAACTGTTATTATAGGGTTAATGGGGTTCGGAGTGCCTTTTGCCAAGTGACGACGGCAGATATTAGGATGTAACATGTAAACTATAAAGTTACCCACAAAAGTGCTATAAGGAAAAACCCCAAAAGTATAAAGTGGTACTTCTAAGGTGAGCAGTTAATACCCAATCTTCTGAAAAGCTTTGCACTTAAAACCAAATTGGTATTGTTTTAGCTCTGTACTGGTCCCCTTAGTTGGGACACTCAATGCCAATGTCTGAATTTCTAGGGCTTGTGAGTGCTGTGTGAATGCCTGGACTCCTCTTCCTCAGTGAGTTTATTACTGTATCGGAGTCTATGGGCAGATTTGAGTTGTCACCCTTGGAATAGAAGTATTTTATATAACTCTAGGGTGGTTTGCCGCAGAGTGGCAGATCCCTTTTCTATTGGCAAAGAAATCTCTGCAAGGAGTTTTCAGGAAACATTTGTGTTTAAAGTAAACCTATGTATAACTGGTGTTGATTTTATTCTTTTGTTCAATTAAAGATTGTAAAGATTAGTTTCATTTTTTTTTTTTTTGATCTGACCCAAGCTCAATAGACAAAAAAAATCTAGTTAATGCCTGGCTTCTTCAGGTCCCCTAATATAAGGTATAAAATGATGATATGCCCATAAACGTCCTAGTGGATGATATTCATTAAACACATGCACCAAGTCTCCTGTTACAAGAATTCTTAAGACCCGTATTTCGGGGAATCCCATTTCCACATATTTACAAGTAAAAGAAATTCCAGTAAAGTTCTTAAATATTCTTTGATGCATTTCATGAGTTTTGTAAGTCCATTGCAACGGTATCTTTCTGATTGATACCCTTTCCATAAAAACTGATATTTCCTCTTGATATATTTCACGAGGTACACCACCAGTCAAGCAATGTTCCGCCACCATGTTTCTCCCAGGAGGTAACTGGCACTGAGAACGGAAACTCGTTGTGTTTCTCCATCTGAACTTAAGGTCTCCGGAATAATTCAGTGCATAGTAGAACTTTCAACGGAAGCCTTTTGAAGTAAAGAAAAAAAATTCCCAATTCGCTCAAGTTTCTAGATAGTTTCAAACACAAGTTCCTTGTCTTGTCGGAGGATGTGTCTTCCGGTTCCGAACACAAGAGGTTTTATCTTTGCAGTCCAAAGATTTTTGTTGAGATATGTCTATCAAAGCACTGGCAATAGCAAGACCTGGAAGAAATAAACAGACATTAGATGCGTCTCGTTAGAGCTAATCGGCATAATTCACGTCAACTGAAAATCATATTTAATGTAAACAACGAAACTACTCCTGTATTCTCCTACCCCTAGGTAATGGTGTTAAGAAATGATACCTTGCTAGTCTTGCTGCTAGAATGAACAGGGCGTGGTAGATGGATCTCCCAAGCGGCTTCAATTTTTAATGGGTAAAACTGAAATACTAACATGGCAGATTATGTAATATACATGACCGTCATATATTATAGAAAAAAACATAACAGTTGTTGTTCATCAGAGGTTGTATTTACCTAATTTTAAGACCTGCTAAGAAAAAGATGGTTGTTATGTCCTGATATGTAAAACCATAGAATTCAAAGAGGGTGTACTTTCTTTTCCTCATGACTGTGTGTGTTTTCCTGCTTGTAAGAGGATTTGGAAATTATAGTTTAACATTTTTTATTTACTACAAGTTTTGTTGAAGTCTTGTCTTTTCATTGTACATAAATATAAGACAAGCTGCACTAGAAACGCCTACAGATCCCATGACAAAGCCAGGGCGCTAAATATGTAGGTGGTTAATAAAATGCGGTTATAATAGCACTGCGCCCACATCGGCTCTCGGCAGGGTTTTTCCATTTGCTACTTTAGAAGTCAAACCTGACACAAAGATTGAGAAACATTTCATAAAACATACAAGAAACATGAAAACAGACTTAATAACATGAAGCCGGCTGGAAACATCCGATATGAGCGAAATGTTTAAATAAGCCTGTCCTGTGCGTCTGATTGAAAAATGACAAATTGAAACTTGCTGTGTAATAACCTCGCCGTAAATCCATTTATATTGATTTCATTGATACCAAACAAGACACATTAGTCAATATTTATCTGATGCATTATAGGAAAAGGGTAAACATGTCACCTCCCCGTCTGTCCGTCTATCTCATCAAACCAGGCAACACGCTGTGCTGATGGTTCTGGAATGGAGGGAATTATATACACAAGCTCCAAAGAACCTGTATTTAGGGGAACAGTCTCTATATCTTTCCCTAGGAACCTGGTGTTGGGCCTGCTGCACGGTGGGTGCTCTAACTTAGAGCGCCCTGGCTATTTGCTGACCATGAATAGTATTTCATGGTATCTTAGAAAACTCACTTTCCAGTTTTATCATGTGATCTCCCCTCAGGAGATTTTTCATTGATACATTACTCTATATTATTGGTCTACTAGGTTAGGATCACTGGCCTGTACATATGAAAGGTTTACGGCTCATTTAATAAAACCGTTGTACAGCTCTTACCTTCATCAAAGTCTCACAAAACATTCCATTCCTGAAAAGCAATATATAATGGGAAGAGTCCGGTGACTGGTGTTTGAAATGGAAACCAATGCTTGTACTTAATTAACCGTGGCTGCTTACACTAATAGCTTTCCGATAACTGGCATATCATTATAGAGAACTGTATGGCTCTTTACTGCTTGTTGTAAAATTAGGCAGCCATCTGAATCGTCTATAAATCTATAATATTGTGCAACGTGGCCCTCTTCATCCAACTCTGAAAAGTCAGAATATCCAAGTAGGGAAGAAAGGGAGAACCTTTAAAGGTTTGTTTATAGTTAAAGTAAATTTAATATAACATACTCTTAGAATATTCCTAACCATGAAAAAATAAGGTAGATCTGTTCCAACAGATAGGGTGATGTTAAACGTGAAATGCGTACACTCAATCCGTGAAGGTATCAGTTTGACCCAACTTCCAGACACGAACACATGACATCATCACACAAACGCCATGACGTCTGACACACCCAAAACAAGAAGTACACTGTAGCGGATGGTACTATGGCTGTCCTTAAAGACTATGAGAATCCTGCAATTCGTGTGTTATTTCTGCTGTATAGTTAATTTCTAAGTAGAATTCGTGTGATTGTTTGGTAGTTTCCATCCGTATTTCATACGAATGGAAACTACCGAACCAATAGACCACCCCAGAGTGAAGTGTGTCTCTCGTTAAGCTGCACATTGCTCGCTAACCGCATACTAATAGATATTGTATGCATGTATCTGGGTGGCCGCCATTCGGCATGCGAACACGCGGCGGCCATTTTACGCACGAAAGGCTCAGCGGTGTTTGGTCGTCAAGTGTCTGGAACTCAAATCGGACACTCAATTACCCGAGCACCGCTGACACCACCAGAGCTCTGTAACTCCCGAACGGGAAGGCGAATCAGCCCCCCGTTCAGTAAGTTTAAAGTACTGAATCAGGGGAATCATACGAACGTAAATGTATTAGTGGATGTAGCGGAGAGGTAGTATAATCCACAGTATCTCCGCTGGGTAACAGGAACAGCATAAAATAATCCAAGGGAATAAATACAGTTTACAATAATCCCGGTAGCGTTATAAGAATCCTTCCTTCCCAAGAACTAGACGACACATAGGCTGGGAGTCAACTGAGGTTTTATTCACAGGTCACAGTATTTATGCAAGTCCCCATGCAAGGGGTTTCCCTAATGACATTCCAGGGGTGGGACAGTAGGGGACTACATGGGGAACTGACCAACACACACATTTCTCCCATCATGCACTGCTGTACGAGAGGGATACTCCCACTGGAATATACTGTTAATGGGATTATCCCTCGGTGCAGCAGAACTTACATTTTACATTAAAATACATAACTTTAATAATATTCCCTTGATTTACACGAATGGACGTTCGGTAGATAGCTGGGGGCTGAGAGAATACCGCTCAGCTCCCAGTCTAACTAACCGAACGCCGCACGAAATACATATTATTTTCAACACACTGTTAAAATACAGATTAGTATAAGGGGAACAAACTACCGAACGCCCGGGGCTCCCGAACGGCCTGGAAGTCCAGCGGGGTTTGCGCCGTCGAGTAGCCGATTTTAGTTCCAGGCGCTCAACGGCAAAACCACGCTGGGCTAACAAAGGAATCAAGATGGCCGACCGCCACGTGGTCGGTAGCCGAACGACGGCCACCTAGGGAAGCCTTTAACTACCGATTGCAACAATGTTGCAATCGGTTAATGGGCGCCACACGACCTCCTGTGTGTGGTCGACCATTCGGTAGTTCATTCGTTTCACGAACAGTGTTGAAACTCACTGTTCGTAAAACTACATAGGGAATGCTGGGTTTTCCACATTGCAAGCATACGAACGCCCTTGTTCGCCTGAAAGCCACATAAAGTATTATACTTGGTTCTTACAGCTAAAACAAGGGTATCTACACAGGCAATAGATGAATAGTCTTAAGTGGCTAGTTTTGCCACAGTGGATGGCAGTTTTTTATATGTCTTTCAACTCCCGAACGGAGACCGACCGCAGGGCCAAAAAAAAGTTATTTCTGCTCCTGATGCTGTGTGTCGTCCAGTCATTGGGATCTGTATGGGGATATTCTTGGATTACCTTGCTGGCTGGAATTATTACTTTATGGGATTTTTCATCACTTGTTCCTGAGCCTCACTGGGATCTTTAGTGGAGTTAACCTGTGGAATACCAGGCCTCCACTACATACAGAGATCACCATTATGAAAACTCCAGAGCAATTGAAGAAGCTAAAAGAGGAAGTTGGGCGAGGACTATTGTAGGTGGGTTACTTTCTTTTGGGAAGGTGGGATTGGGTAAGGACTATCACTTGACCTGATTTGATGATGCCATCCCAATTACCCCACCTGTTAAAATTATTAAGTTTGGTATATAATTGTTTTTAATATAGTACATCATGCACCTGAGGAAGACTACTAACGGTTGAGACGTATTTTGCCCCTAGCCTTATCCCCTTTTTTGTTGTGTTTTTATTTTTTGTATAATAAAGTAATCAACTTTTTATTGGTATCTTCCTTGGTTGGAGATTTATCAAGTTGTTACCTTTTTCACAACATCAGTCTGAGTGGGGGTATTACTACTGAGTTCAGAGCTGACCTGAAGGGCTCTTAAATATGTGAGTGTCCTCCTGTTTTACTTACACGGATACTACTTTTATACAGTCTGCACTAACTACTTTTATGTTTTTTTTAACAGATTTGTTGCTGCTGTGAAATACTTCTACTATCTGTGCATATCACCTTACTTTTCATCAATAATTTAAATATGTATAAGTGTTTTTATGGCATAACACTGGGGTGATTTTATTCTGCACTGGTTATTTATAGTATTATTGTGGTGCCAGTTATCTTTTTGGATTAGTTTTTGATATCGATACACTGCGAGAAAAATACAAGTTTTAAATTGGCGAAATGAATGTTTGTTTATACTCAGAGCTGTTGGCGTTGCTATGTCTCATGGATAATCATGTCCTGTCAATATCTCGCACGTGTAAGAATACACTCCAATTGTTAGTGCAACAAGGGAATGTTGTGTGATTATAGTGCATTTGTTTAAAATGTCCAGATATCACAAACTGAATGAGAAGAGATGGATGATGTCACTCGTGATGGCGAACAAGAAGAGAGACCGGGTTTATAATAGTAACAATCACCGCTATGCTTCATGTAGAAACTACAATGTTAACATTTCAGGGTTAAACAAGCATGTAGTGGCTGCACCCCAGTCCGGTGAATTTCTCAATGATCGAGTAAAACTTCACATTATGTAGGCTTGCAGTTCGTAGCATCCTACGAGACGCATTCGCGAGCACAAAACAAGGGTGCTATAACTTTGAGAATAGAGGTTTGTAATCCTAACACTATAGTGTTTCCTTTTAATTGTAAACCTGTCTTTGTGTGCCCTTTCTTCTTTCTTTTGTAAATGTATTTTTCATTTTAAATGGAAACTGGTGGCCACAAGTCCAAGAGGACACAACAGGGGGTAACCCTAATAAAGTAATTAGAAAAAAAGAAGAGAAGTGTGTATCCCTATAGTCAAGTGAAAGGATGCTATTAATTAAAAATCTCGAAGATACTTTATTAAATCGGAAAAAAGACTAACATACAAAAATAATGTGGGAACTATCATAGCTATAGCTACTGTTCATGAGCTAATATGGCTCAGCAAAACAAAGGGCTGTAGCCAGGAAAAAGGAGTACACAATGGGAGGTGAGAAAGAAGAATGACAAGTACGTATAAAAGACAAAGTACAGCCTGGAACAATTTAATACTTCACCAGGATTTGATGTCAAATACTGAGGGCAATTGTGAAGCCCAAAGTAGAGACTTATAAATAAACGTAATCAAGCTCTGCAAAGCAGTGGCTATAGCCAAAGATGTTAGTGCAACAGTGTAACTAGTATGTGTCTGACACTCAATAACGTAGCGGCACAAATGTTGCAATAACCGTAGGACACAATGTATACAAAGGTGTTTAAACTGCGAGAAGCCCCAGTAGTAAAGGAAATAAACAGATGATAAATTGTTCACAGTAAATTGTATATGTCCCGCTGAAAATAAATATCCGCATAAGCGTGGAACGAAATTCCCTCACAATACTAAACTCCCTAAAAAAGAGAAGACTCTAGCTGGAGTCAAATAACCAGTTATAACTCCAAAAGCCACAGATAGCTAGTCTATGTGCAAAAATAGTAAATCGGAGCATAGCTCTAACCCACTTATATATAGTATGTATCACTAGGGCTTAGTTCATAGGTAAAGATAACTGATAGGGATTGAAATAGTAGGAATAGTACCTTCGTGGGCACCTCGTATAGTAAAGCAGAGAGGAAGGAAATTCGAGACTAAGTACTTTGACAGCGATAAGAAGAATACATAAAGTATGGGTACTCTTGGTAAAGAGACATAAGATGTACCTAAACTGTATTGAAATGATATGACAATACGTTGAGAGAGATATATATATAAACCCCGATCGGTTAAAAATTCCCCTGTTTCACTTAGGGTAATGTGGAATGACCTGGCTGTATCAGAAGTTGCCATCGGGTAGTGTGATCTAGCCGACAGTAGATAAGTGTATACGCCGCGAAGGGAGGGGTATGAGGTGACCCTAAATCCCACAGGGGGATAAAAATCCTGGTCGATAACAGATTCCCCTGTTTGACTAAGAGTGGCGTAAATGGTATAATTCTATCAGGAGTCAACCGAGCTATTTGTTCTCACCAACTCTAGGTGAGTATATGCGCCGTGAAAACAGGGGTATCGGGTAAATGAAATCCCGACGCGCGTTTCGCTTGTTTTAGAGGCTCGTCAGGGGGAACCGATTCCCAAACTTGACAGAGTTTAAAAAGCCTGCTCCTATTCGTGATTGGTCAAGCTGGGAATAGGGGGAGGTGCTGTACGGTGGCCGGCAATAGGCAAAAAAGGAATGTGTCTCAAAATCTGCGACTATGCTGATAAACAGCAGAGGTCAGTATCCAAGTGATGGAACAATAATTAATATCAAAGATTAGTAATATTGTAATACAAACCGACCTGATTAACGGTGCCATAGTACAGACAAATTAATGAAATGTAAATATGACACAATTTTAACGATAATAATCAGTACTGACAAGGTGTACTCATGACTGATGAGTAGGGATTTGTAGTTAGTGGCTGGTATGTTAGCTAAAACAAAAAATAATACATGAAAATAACGGTGATATCAAGTGTACTGTGTGATAAAAGGTAAAACCAAGATATTGGTAATCTGCTTAAATTGTAGATGCATCAATAGATAGAAGTAAATAAGATAAAGCAGTCTAAATAATTCCACCCAATGGGGGGGGGGAACTCCCAGTACCTCCTATAGGCTAAGAAGTTTTTTTGTGTCAAAATATTAGTTGAGGAATAATGAAGTATTAATCAGGAGTGAAAAAAATATATAATACATTTAAAAAGAAAATTAATTAAAAAAAATAAAATAAAAAAAAGGTAATGACTGATAAAATATGACCCCAAAGGATTAGTTAATGTATAAACGATGTATAATTCAATTCTTCATTCAATCCGAGAGGAGCCAAGGTTTTGAATGAGAAAATCCATTGGGATTCCTTACGTAGCAAGATCTTATTGAAATCCCCCTTTCTGGGGTTGGGAAGTAACCTTTCAATAGCTTGAAAATGTAGATTGTCTGATTTCCCGTCATGGAAATTCAGGATGTGTCTTGCCACCGGAGTGGGTGACACTGTGTTGTTAATAGAGGTGACATGTTGCAGAATTCACCGTCTATTTTTCATTTTATAATATTTTATTTTTCAGTTTCAATTAAAAACATCTTTTTTTGGTATCCACAATTTACAGAAGGTGATGCGTAGGTTACAAATTGTGATCATTGTAACTGACCTCGCAGGACTCAAAACCTGTGTATACGGCAAGTGTCTGTGGGACTCGTAGGACCCGGAACCTGTGTATACGGCAAGTGTCTGTGGGACTCGTAGGACCCGGAACCTGTGTATATGGCTAGTGTCTGTGGGACTCGTAGGACCCATGAAGCAGTGAATCATGATTAGTTATCTCGTACGATTGCACACAGGTCTCTTATCTCTTGGATTCGTGGTTATGCATGGCCGAACTAATAACAAAATCATAAGGAACTGCGTCTGATAATTCCATGAGATTGTAAAGATGATTATTTACAGGATTGCTACTTTATTTGAAATGCAGATGTTAATCAAGATGCCTCTTATTTTTTTTTTTTTTAATTGGGGAAGAGAGAGGCTCCGATTTCGTATGTGCTCTTAGCCCCATGTGTAATCCGATCTATATGTTGTAGAAAATGGAAGACTAATTATGGCGTGGAAGATCATAAACTCACTATTGATTAATAGGTCTTTCTAAACACGGGTCCAGGATGAAATGACTGAGCGCTCAGATGGGATATGAATCTATTCTGTAACTCAAAGCATTTTCTGCTGTGATTTAAAGATCGAAATGAAACTCCCTGGTATCAGGAATGCAGGGTTTTCATTTCACTTGTCACCACATTTTGTAAAGAGAAGCAGACAATATACGATTTTTTAAAAAGATAGATTAAATGTTAGCATAGCTATTGCATGCTAAATAATGAGTCACTCTTTTTTTGTTTTTTTTGTTTCAGTAATCCACCCTTGGTTTATTGTGGAACTTGCCCGATCCCCCCTGGAGTTTGCAATTCAGAGGCTGATGAATTAAACAATTATTTTATTTCTACATTCCAGACAGGCAGTTTTATACTACAAACCATTGATCTTAATTAAAAATTGTCAGGTTGCTCAATCTGCAGAGAGCTCACTTTTAGAATCTCCGCAGTGAGTAGTGCACACTGGCATTTATCAGTCTTTACAAAAACCAAAATTAAAACTCCTGTGTGATGGATATTTGAAGCCGCACATAATATCTGAGTAGGATCATATACTTTAAGCAACACTAGCGTTTTAATATCATTCTGTCTAATACTTTATTGCACCACCGGATGTACTAGCATTGCTGCTACAGTAACAAATGAGCGCAATTTGCCCAACACAGGAATAAAAACGCAGAACAGTATGATATTATACTATTAGACTGCACACAAAACAGGCTTTCACGCTGTGCCTGAGACTCCATGGTGAAAAAAACGAAAGAATTCATGCTGCACTTAAGATTCAATGTATTGGCAACGTCAAAGCATCTTTAGAACAAAGTCTGAAACATCCTCCCCTACTGTCTGGATCAGTAAATCGGTAACACAGGATAACTCCAGATAATGTTTCAAAGCCTTGGCCCATTCATTTTGTGGCTTTATTAAGCACGATACAGTTTTTGGTTATCGAAGCAATACAATTAACTTGGAGGCCAACTCATTACTTCAGAGTGGTGGTCCAAAGGAATTGTGTGTGCCGGTGGAAGAGGTTGTACAGATCACAGCGTGATGCTACAGACAAGCCCCATGCCACAAAAATAAATGACATAAAAACTGCATAAATAAAAGAAACTACAAAAAGAAGTCTAATAAAATCATTCCTGTTTTAAAGTGCGGATACAAAGCGGCAATATCATAAAAATGTTGTGGAGATATGGGTGTTCATGAAATGTATACAACTGCTTTTGCATGCCTAATTTTATGTGTTTTATTCCAAATATAAGCCGTAAAAACGGAAGGTTGTTTTGCAATCCTGCGTAAAATGTGCGTATCGTCTATGGAAATTAAACCGTGCAAAGAGCTGCTCAACCACAAACCGCTCTAATCATAAAATTACTGGTGTGTGGTTTCTGCTATTCTGCAGAACAATTAATACGTTTACACAGAATAAATAGAATAGAGATGACTTTGGGAAGCACGTCTTGTCTCAGAAAATCACAGTATGTTAACTGTACGTGGGAATAAAAGCGGAGACAGAGCATGAGAAAGCCTGGGTGGGTGGCACAATATAGAAATTAATATAAAAGCAAAACAATTTGGCTCCGTTTGAAGGGCTGGTGGGAGGTTTAAGTGCAGATAGAGTTCAGAGTGTAACATAGATTGCAGGCTGAGGCCAGTGTGAGCTGGAATATCCTCCAGAAACTGTTAGATGTGCTCACTTTGTGCAGTCTCACGCTTTGCAGTCTGTCTCACGCTTTGCGTTCTCTCTCTCATATTTTGCGCTCTGTTTCGCGTTTACGGCGTGTTTGTAGATCCTCTATATTACCGGCTGCCTTTTATGTTACCTAGAATGTTTGTCTGCAGTAATTGGATTCCAAACACAAATCGCAGTGTTTTTATTTTTATTCTGAAAAGGAAAACCTTTCAATTCCACTACTTGGGTCTGAAAACATTACACTATATAATAAAAGCCTTTGAAGGGCTGCGATAATCCCACATAAATGATATACAGAACTGGTTGGAGAAACGCTCAGACGGCGCATGTTGGCACCTTTTCTTTATGCAATGTATTGTCCCATAGTTGGCAATGTTGGCATGGATGAAGCTGGCTGGGCAGGTGGTGATCCTGGCTGCGGGTGGTGCTGGGTATTTGCTGTGGATTGCAGTTTCGGCGGCTGGCAAGGCTGCACTCCATGGCTGTGGGGTACCTGTCTGCAAGCAGCCATGAGTTTAGGTGACAATAACGACATAAGACCATATATCTGTGCGTGTTACTGAATGGGCATTACGTATAGACTGTATATGTATCGTACATCTACAGCTTCACAGTCGGGTAGTATGTGACGAAGGATAGGAGAATGGTCACTCTGATTCTTGGCAAGGTGGGTAGAGATCAGTAAATGCATTTTATCGGCACTAGTGCAGCCATGTGATTGGTCACTGGATTGTGGTGGCAGGTGGGGTTAGCTGACCCCCTTGCAGTTAGTCAGATCACCAGGAAATGCAGTGGGTAGCTGTATGAACAGTAAAAAAAATAGGAGGTTGAGATGCTAGGAAAGGGCACAAGGAGCCATTAGGCTGTTCTTAACCCATCTACTCGCCGCTCGACTGTTAGTAGCAACTAACTGCAAGAAGCAGGATCCACAGTTAGTTTCTAAATTAAAGTGTGGTGAGCTGGCTGGCTGCCCCTTTAAAACCGCCATCCTATATGTGCATATCTGCATAGGGGTGCAGGTCATTGTATCTGTTTGGAGGTCTGATTAACATAAATCGATTTAGCTGTACACAAAAAAAAAAATACTTCCAGGATCATCCTAAATATGAGGAGCCACTTTGGATACCGCCACCCAGCCGATATACATAATAACAGTATGGCCGCTGACCCCACTCACTACAAAGAGAAAGGGGGAACAAGGAGCAGAGTTACAGCCTTAGGAGTAAGGTATCCCAAAAAGCTGCTTATAACATTCTAGCTAGGTACCAAAAAGATTGTGGTGAAACAAGACGTGACAAAACTTCCCTTAGTGCGAATACAAAACATTATTGTTATACATCACCCACATGTCTCAAGTTGGACTTTGCGGGGTCTTTCTTGAGAAATCCTATTTCCACAACTCTCCCAGAGTTCCCAGCTTGACATGCAAATGAGCACAGACCGGCATCATGTTTCAGAATTCATGCCTCGTTTCTGCAGGTATTCGTGGCAATAGTCATGTATTCGTGGTTGATTTCTGGGGCAGACTCTGCAAAAGAATGGACTCAAACCTATTTATTTCTTTCATACAAGATTCTGCACAAAGCGATTGCTCCCACTGGTGAAAGTAAAGGGTCCGATCAGACCTGATTTCCCTGGTGAACGTGCCCTTTTCTAGCTGGGCTTCAAATGTCACAATAACAATAGCATTAGCTTTTTAGTTCTGCTATGTGTTTATAGTTTCTGTTGCTATAGAAACTACCATAACGTGAGAATAGAACTAGTACTTAGTGAAGGTTAATGGACCGATGATTGTTGGTGTCTGCTAGTCATGCTCTAAGCACCAGCCACTGTTATTTCGTTTCAGTCTTTTCCATTTTCCAGAAAAAAGGTTTCCTAAAGTGGGATAAAACACCCCAAATTGGTATTATGCTTTTTTAGCTGCTTCACTCAAGGAGCATATGGTTAGAAACAGAAAAGCAAGACACAATGTGACGGTGATTTCACCAGCACGTGGGTAAACGGCAACGCGCTTCGCCTGGGTAACATACATTATTGTAGAAGGAATTTAATCTGATCATCCTGCAGAGAGCTTTGCCTGATACATATTCACAGTCTCAGCCTTATATGCAGTGTATTACATTATTAAGGCACATGTCTTAAAATGTGCAATCTTTAATCTTTGCCGGAGTATGAGGTTAACGTTTCCTGTTAAACTTAAACTTCAATGAAACTTCATAATCTAGGAGAATTAGTAAATAAACGGAGGGATTTTAACTGTTAATTGTCAGTAAAATAAAATAATTTTTTTGTTGGCCCTGATTCCCTTTAAAAGAGTACTGCAACCCATCTTCCAAAGGGACCGTTATCACATTGTTAAACTATGAATTAATGGGGCTTCTATGGACCACAGATTTAAAGGACCACTAAGTCATTTCAATGAAATGGTCTGGGTGTATGTAGTGTAATGTAAAACAATGTCTACCTTACAGGATTAAGCTCACCTTAAATGACCGCGATCACATTGATATCATGAAACCTATTATCCCCAAAAAACAATAGGTATTTCTGGAACCATAAGTTCCCTTTAAAAGCGTGGCATTCTGATAAATACTGCCTCTGATTGGCGTCTAGCATTTCCTCTACACAGTATGCACATGGCCTGCGAGAAGTTTGCTAGCCCAGTACGCATCGCGCCCTCACCGTTTTATTAATGTATGCACAATATATCCTGCGTCTCATGATATTAAACGTGAACACATTCTACAGGTATCTGTGTGACACCTTGAGATAAATAAATATACAGAGACATTTCAATAGTTGTCATTATTGCCATTTTGTGCTTTAACCGTTGCCTACCGTTTGCAACACAAAATAAAATGCGATTCAATTGAGATGCATGCAAAATGGATGGCAAGATAAGACTTGTAAATGGCACCACATAGAGAACTTGATTCTTCAAATAAAACAATAAACATATAATTTTATGCAAATTATCTTCAATCCAAACGCGAAGATCGCACTTTACTACTCATGGCTGCGTTTCAATGTAAATCAGATTTTATAAAATGTTGATGATACAGTTCTGTTAATGGCCATCAGTGGCGGGGATGGTAGGCTGCCAGGAAATTTACCCCATTTCAGAACGATAAAAGCAAGCAGCTGCTATAGGAGAATATAAAGCAGCAGATCGAACCCTATAAAAAGAACATGTATCGCTCCAAGTCAACATATACACCGTGAAGGTAAACACTGTTATAATAATAGTATAATACTAAACCATAGGAGGTGTCACGGCAACTCATGGGCCATAAAATCCAGTTTTCTACTCGCCCAGAGTCCGTTCTCTTGCACTCTACAATGCGCCCTAGCAAGTAAAAAAAATATTACTGGTTAAACATGTACTGTGTGTTGCGAAGAGTTGGCTCTGAGCCCTCTGACGTTACGAGCGACTTCTAGCAATCATTTTAACACACCAAGATCTGCTCTGCAGAGGCGCTCACGGCATTCCTGTAACAGAGTGGAAGGGTACGCGTACACTTGGCATCACTGGCACATGCTATTTTCCAACCCACCACCTAGTCTGTTCCCAAATACTCCATGTACCTTCACATGTGTATGTATTTCCTAGTTTTTTTAATTTTATTTGTTTTACACATTTCCACAAACTATCCACCCCTCCCTCCCCCCCCACACACAAGTAACATTTCATTTTTCCAAAGAGGGAGATGTAGGGTTATTCCACAACATTTTAGGTGAGTTCAGGACCCTACTACCTGTGTGGAAGGACAAAGTATCTTATTTACACAGTGTGATTTCTAAGCACATTTATTGTATTTCTAAGCACATTTATTTAGAGTATTTTGTTTTTCTTCGTTTTTTGGTTACTATATTAGATTTTATATAGATAGCATTGTGGTTACCTGCTGAGCCAGATACAATAAAGCTCATAGTGGGTACCTGATATAATCCTAATATCTATATATTTTCCATATATTGTGGAGCATTTAGGCAACTTTATATTTATTTTTATTTTATAACCCTCACCTTTTAGGGATATCCTAATATTATTTAAGTATTTCCATTTAGACTACTGTACATATCCAGGATACACAGCGAGTCACAATTGTCTCTGACATTGTGATAAGCATTGTGTTTTTCTTTATATATTTTTTCTTCATACAATTCCAGGGGTTAAGCCCCTTGAGTCTCTCTTTTGGTACTTACGCACTTTCGTACTTTTGGTTTTTTGCAATTAGAGCACCGACACAAGTAGCTGGTGTTCAGTTGCGAATTACCAGTATATATACACATTTATTGTAGTTTAAAGGGTTACTTCAACCCCCATTACAAACAAATTGATTTACATTGGGGGCAAACCTATTGCCCCCCCCCCCGCCTCCCGTAATGTCCTGCAAACAAAAGATTTTTACTTACCTTAATCCAGGTAAAGCTCCCGGTGCAGGTCTTTGGTCTTCCACAACCCATTGTGACATCAGCCAGGACTCCCGCAGACAAATCCCAGATTTCTAATGGAGAAGCCAACAAGGGGAGGGAGTGGGGGAGTTTTCCCACTTTCTGAACCGCGGGAGGGAGCGCCCACAGGGAGGGGAGAGATGGCTTCCTCACGCAGGAGTGACCACTGTCGACAGACCTTCTGGAATGTAGTTAGTGTAGGAGTCTTTGCCTTGACGTGGCAGGTGAGCGTACACTTAAATAGCCATTGGAGTAATACCCCAAAACTCCAGTTATTTAAATGCGTGTAGGACTTTGGGATAGTGCGCGAGAAACTCTTAATTTTTTTTCCCTTTGGTTTTTATTGCATGTATTGGGGCTGATGTGTACTATCATCAGTGCTGCCACCCAGAAGTGGTAGGAGTTGAGTGCAGGGTTAAATTTGTATGTTTAAAGTTTTCCTGAACCAAGGGTGGTGCAGCAGAAAGTACAGCGGGACAGTCTGAAATTATTATAGGCCCGTACCATCATGGGGATGGCTTGGGATTGTGGTGAAGGTTGTAGTTACCCGGGAACCAGGATATTCAGTATGTACCTTCCTGAGAGGGTCAATAGACCCTCATAAATTTCTATTTAAATATAGCCATAAATGTGCCATTTGGAGTTGTTAGCTCTTTTTAATAAATCGGGTCAATGACCGCACCTTAAGCATATAAAAATGTCTACTGACCAATCAATGCGTAACCACGTAAGAAAGATTCATTAAATGGCTCCAGTTCTGCTTCCAAAGGCTTGGACTGACAGAGCCGATCTTCATCTTTTATACGTGAAAAAAGCCCATAGCCGTAATATGTCAAATTTGTTATATGCATTGATTACATGCAGCGTGCGTACATAATTCTTACTAGTTTAAATAAATATCTGTAAAAAAAAAAAAAAATTAAATATATATCTGTACTGCATCATTTTTATGGTTTTCATAACATCACTCCGCTATTATTAATCAATACAATTTAACTGTAAATATATTATCTGCTTCATTTTTACGGCCTTTCACCAAAATATTGACCACGCTAAGATTCTAAATGAAGAACAACTCTCAGTACGAGTTTATAGAATTAATTGTCCTTTATAAAAGTTTTGTTATGAAATCTCCCTCCTCCCACAATGCATTAAACACACAATTAAAGGGGTGATTAAACAAGTCGTGATAACTAAGAAATTCATGAAAGATGAGAGGCTACACTAGCGATAAACTGAGCACCGGGATAAAGGTACGTTTTATGATTTTATTTAATTTTTATGTTGTAACAGGGGAGGCAATAGTCTAAAGAATAATGGAGACACCAATATTAATAATATATTTTACTACAAGTATTCCTTTAAAAATGTTAGTATGATGTATGGCCCCCTGCCCCTCCCCCCAAATATAAAGTAAATTAATAAAAATAAACAAATAAACCCAGAACCTAGTTGCATGTAAAGTACTAATGTATAAAGCTGATATGAGGGGGAACATAAACACATCCAAAGAGATTGGCTGACACACAAGAGACTCAGATTTTCGTTAGTTGGGTGAGGACCAATGTGGAAGATCTTTTTAATAATCATACAACTGAAAGGGATCGGATTTTAAGACCGAAAACCCATGTATGAAGCTCAGCAAGAATATTTAACAAACCTAAGGAGGTTGAAGAGAGATCAATGATTTGTCGAGGGTTCTACACACTACCTTGAAATGGACAGAAGTTGCAACAAATTGCTCTGTATAAAGCATCTACCTTGCGGTACGTCCCAGGTCATCTGCAGGAAGCACTCGCCAAACTAGGAAGTGGCTCAGACCTGAGGCTCACGTATTGGATTACAAAAGAGTTCAGCACATTCACAAACTGCATGGAGGATGTCACATGTAACCAGAGTAATGGAGCTACTTTAGACTAAGGGAGGCAAGATTATATAAAGTAATTAAACCTCCTTGTCATCCGTAAGTATAACCTACACATGGCGGCTAACTTGGAGCGTCTCTTTAAACAAGTATTGATGTACACATTATATCTGGGATCCTGTGAAAGACGCAGTGACTGATTTCCTTTAAGGCTGGTTGGCCAATATGCTAATAGTGGTGCGTGGGCATTTTGTTAAAAGGTGCTCTTGAAGCTCTGATTCAGGACAGTAACTGGGAGCATTAAATGCTTGTAACGCATGGCTAGCCTGATTCCCTGCTTCTCACATCTAAACAGCCCCAGCGCCCTTCACTCAAATCGGGGACATGGCTATTAGCTTGACCAGCAGCCGCTCACTTGCCATGGGGTGCAGCCAGCCCAGCAGAAATGCCTCGAGGTTCCTGGAAAAGATGCATCGTACAATGACCCAAATATAATCAATTGCCTTCCCTTCATTAAGCAGATATTCTTGCAAAAATATGGAGGGAATAAGTGTAAGCAGGATATATAAATATTCATCTAGACTGGATTGTTTTCTTGGAAAATGAATAAACATGCATCGTCTCGGACTGTCTGTACATTACCGTGGGCCACAGAAACATACTAAACCGTGATTGCCGCCATGTAATAGATTGTATCAGTTTTTCTAGGTAAGGTGGGTTTATTGGTGCTGGGGGCGCTGGCTTCCCTCCCTGTGTTCAGCCATTCAGTATTCAACTGCATAAAAGCAGTCTAACCAAATCCAGCGCGTAAACCATCATATCGAGAAACACACATAAAGGGCCCTCCCTCCACAGAACCTGTTTGCCGTTGTCATGACTGGCATTTCAGACTCAAGATGACACCTTGCTTTCAATGCATTATATAAAATTGTTTGTCATTTTTTATTTAACTACCATTTTATAAAGACAGAGCTTTAAGCTTGAGTGCATTTTTAGCGCAATCTGCTGCACGTAGGTCCAGGTTTCCTGAACGTCTTTGTGCAATTACACCACTCAAAAGAAAGGGGGCGCTGTAACTAAGCTAGCTATAATGGCATTTCAAATCATGGAAAGTAGAAAAATGACATTACCGTGATTTGGATTTTTAGAGAATATTTATTTTAAGTTCAGTGCTCTGTGCTACAGCAGTGAATTAAGGTTAATTTTACTGGTGGCACTCGATGTAGCGAGATCTTATGCTCGGTCATTTTAGTGAGTATTTACCTCCAGTGAATAAGATGCTCTGCGCGCACTCCAGACAGAACCTTTTACTAAATCGTGTCGCAGTAAAATTACAAGAGTTAACAAATAGATGTTTTGGCATAACTTTTCTGTAACATAAAAAAAAACCTGTGTCCTGCTCTAATAAAACAAGGTGATTCAATCAATGAATTGGATAAAATGACATTAAGAATAAAATTCTTAGATTAATTATTTACAGTAACCTTACAGGAAAACTAAAATGGTAGGATTATAAGGAAAATAAATAAATAATAAATTAACTTTTCCAGCTCTGAGACTCCCGTGGGGTTTCTTAACTCTCGCAACATTATTGAGAAGGCACTGCCACCGTTATTGTTTGTCCAATCGAATTCTCGCCAGAGGAGCAATAGGGACCTGATACGCATGCTATGGGGGCTCCCGAGTCACGTGTTTTACTCGGTCTGGCTGTCAGTATAACTGCTACTAGAGGTGGATTTAACTTTGCAATTTCTATTAAAAAAATAAAAATAAACAAACAAAAAACCCTCCCCAAAAGCGTATATTTTACAGTGCAGGATTTAAAGAACCACCTCACTCCGATCCCTTCAGTGCTGCTGTTAATGTCACGTCATCACGTATTTTAACAGCTCTGGAGAGATTTATAAACTACAAAACCCATGATGCACAGCGAGTCCAATGCTGCATCATGGGATATGCAGTTAATTAATCTCTGCAGCACGGGTATTGCTAATATAACATCTTTCTTTCTCAGTTTGTTGTTTTGGTAAATCCCTTTCCTTTTTTATCTCCTGATGACAAACGTGTACCTATTTCCCTAATACAATGTTTGTATTATTACTATCATTTGTTATACAAAAATTTTAAAAACTTTAATAAAAATGATTTGAAAAAAAAAAAAAAAGTGTACCTGTTTATTTTATGACCATGAATATTGCAATATCAGAGTAGTTAGGATGACCCCATGCTGTACGTTTGGTTTATACAAGACGTATAGTGAGTGTTGCCATTTCCTGGTAATTGGATGGCAGGTAAGATATATCTATAGATGTTCTCTGTTTCTTACATTTTGTATTATCCGCTCTGCAGTACGTACAGCGGCGGGGAGATAATATGGTTGTTTTAATAGATTTTTGCCATTGATATGTGGAAGGTTTCTCTCGGGTAGATGGCGGCAAGCGTTCATGTTATCACAAAGCAAAGTAATTGTTCTTCCAATGCCAAGCTCTGAACAGCTGTCAGAACCCTCAATTGGTTTTCCATCTAGGAATATTTCTTTCGTAACGCGTCATCTTCATTTAAATGAGATCCACGAAAGATTAATTTAAAAAGGGGAGAACGTTTGTGTTGTTGGCTGTTTGTCTTTTTTTGTTAATCCCAAACATGTTTCATCAACAGTTGAACGCGCGCCCCGAATTATTGGCATTGTCAGACCTAAACCTTTCACGTTTCACGACATGGGCAAATGTCACCTTTCTGGTGTATCAAAACAAGAACCAGACCATGAAAAAAATTCAAAAACATAGTTTAACCCCTTAAGGATACATGGCATGTGTGACATGGCAAGATTCCCTTTTATTCCAGACGTTTGGTCCTTAGGGGGTTAAAGGGACTCTGTCTGGAGATACACTCAGCTACTCACATCGCTTTCTGGCAGAAAACTTCTAGAATGGTTAAGGTTTTTAAGTAAATGTATCCTAAGCGACATACAAGTATGTGACTCTGCCATTCAAGTATTTTCAAAGCCAAAATTAGCAAATGATGTCCTTAGCACAATTACACAGCATTTAGAATACACCTATGTTAAATAATAAAAGGGCAAAGCACAGCATGAGACCATCATTAAATACCCTGCACGGTGCGACGTGACTCAGGACAGCTTTACCCACCACAGCAGTTCAGTAGCCGATGTATCATCCTCCCAGTATTGCAGAACGGGGCCTGGTCACAGCTAAACCCGGTTAGGACCCATCTATCTTTTTATTATTTATAGATTTCTTTATTTTTTACCACATGCGTCTTCTTTAGGAATTCCCAAACCTTGTCATTGGTGCACCTTTCCATGCCTGGTTCAATATGTGGATAGAATACCAGTACTGATACACTGTGTCACTCATTTCCCATGGTGCGCGTGATGAAAGCAAAGCCAGTTTGAGAAATTAAACCGTTTCTGCATATTTTGTCTACTTTCCATCACTTAGCAGCGTATTGAACCCTGCAGCTTTCTTATCTCCGCATAGAAAGAGGGAACTTGCTTCCCCTGAAATCTCCTATTTTTTTCAGTCGCTTTGTAAGTTTATTGCGAACATCTGGAGCACTGACAGTGCCTTTACAGCCTTTCAAAAGACATAAAAAAATAAAGTGCACATTTGTCTTCCGAGCCTCATTTCCAGAGCAGGTAACTTTTATGTGACTTATAAAGAGAGACAAAAAAAATGTTCTGGATGATTCGTTGAAGTGTCCCTTCATGCTAAATGGAACCTCTGGGGATACAGAGTCATCGGGTGCTTTCCACGCTGCTCTCCTGCGGGTACACGGCTCTGTTACTACGGATCAATCACTGTCATCCTTTCATGTGTCAGGATAGACAGTCAGCTCACGGTGCTACAGGACATCAGTGAGATCTCCTTTCTTTATAGGAGCGGTGAATCACAGAGCTCCACTCCCAGTAATATGATGTGTACGTCTGGGATTTTTACATATCGCCCTTGCTGTATTATCATATACTGCATTTATAAAAAGGGGTTTGGGTATACCTTTCATGCTGGGTAGTTAGGGTGGGCTTGGGCAAAGCATGGCTGAGCGTGATAGCATAGTCTACACAGCGTCACTCCAGGACCAAGACTGTTTGGTGTCGAGTGAATCCGAGCTCTACAGCCTGGCTTTGTAAAACTGTACTTAAAATGCTGTAATAATATCAGTGACGACAAAGCACTACAAACCCATTCCTAACCGCTTCTTGTCATTCTCTGTTTAACACGACATTCTCAAGGGACCGCCTCCAATTCCTGTCAAATATTCTGTGCACATCATAGAAAGAATTGCCTAAATTATGACCTGGTGCCTACTCGCCTCATGAATATAATTTAAACTCCTACATTAGCTATTGATACTTGGTGAGCTGGGTGGAGCCCGTGAAGCCTGCCCACGCGTTTCCCGCAACTCCCCAATTAAAGCAGAGATCACAGTAAGGATTACATTATCGTTGACCACTCTGGGTAAAAACCCAACAGTGAATCAAAGCAGCCTTAATGGGATTAACATTAATCTAATTTATTGGTGTATCCCAGCATTAGGCACCCACTCAATGTTTTTACGATCTCTCTGAGGATTGAGTGGGCATATCAATCCTCTGCTATAATCTGGAAATTTATTTTAATCCATTACATCCTGATTTTGGACCTCAGACCTACCTGCTCCGCAACAGTGTTAGAACTACCATCAGTGCAGCGAGCACACTGGCCCATGTATTGACTGATGGGCATGTATCTTCGGGAGCCAGGTCGTGTGTTGTGGCACTTTAACTGCTCAATCTGGTCCCAGTAATGTTGCAGCATTGGGAGGAAGTGAGAGCTGGTTATGTTTTTATTGCAAAGGTCCGTTTGTTATCGATATTGAATTTCATCTATTTTTATTAATTTTATACCACTACACCAATATACCCCTGTGTTGGAGTGGAGTGAGCCTCTGTTACACAAGAAAGAGGTGTGGAGGCCAACAGCCCCCCGTCTACATTGAGGGGGAGGTATCCGTGAGCGCTATCAATGAATGATATCTTGTGAGTGCAATTATTATCAGCCTGAATTATCTTTTATAACAGTAATATGGTACGTGTGCTATATTTGCTTTCTAGATAGAACGCTGTAACCCCACATATTCTATTATTGCATATATCACCAGATTAATGTACTCTGTAAATAACGTGTATATCTTTATCTGTACACATTCTGACAATGTACTGAGTGTATTAAGGATACCGGTCACTTTAAATTGCAGCCAAAATTCCATTACCATACATATAAAGTTACTGATAAATACTCGTAATGTACAAGTGGGGAGATCAAGACTAATCCTGAGCTACAGTTCAAAAAGACATCATTTTGAGAATTCTACTTGATGAATATCCAATATATTTAACCACAAAATGTTTGTTATTCAATATAAAACAAAATAAAATAAAAAGCTACTGTTGCAATGGAGCTCTGTGATTCACACCTACCACAGTGCACAGAATGGTACTTTATTGTTTTTATTGCTTTGGAGCTCTGTGATGCACCTGTACATTGCATTTTATAGCTGCAGAGCGCACACTCGCAGCATATTACTGTGAGTGTTATTGCTGCGGAGCTCTGTGATAAACTTACATGTGTAAAATCTGAGCGTCTGGAAGCGCGAGACAACAAAAGTTAAAGAGAGACAGGATTTCAATAGACAGACTTCACTTGGGACATGCGACAAATAATACCCCGGCTGCGTGGATTCCTCTGCTCTTATCCGCGTTTACAATTTGGTTTCTGTGTAAAAGATAAAATGTGACCTTTTCTTGCTTCTTAATTACTTTTTCTTTTAAATGTAACTTTATTTTACTATATTCGTCAATTGATTTCTTCTTCCTGAATGCTTAACAATGTGAACACAAATCAATGTATCGACGGGAGGCAAAGTCCGGGGAACTGGCCCATAATTAACGCTTTTTGCGTTCCTGCTCCAGGTGGCAACAATTACTGCAGCAGGAGCTACGGTGCCAACGTGGATGCCCAGGACAAAGCCTGTCAGGGGAGACCCAAGTAATAATAATGACACATTATAGACGTGTCTAATCAGAGAGGGGAGACTTTGTTTCATGCCTTCACTGTAAGGAAATATTTGTGGCCAACATGCTTTCTGAAATGATCACGGCACAAAAAAAAGGCATACAGCAAGGCAGTTATTGGCAGATGACACGCCAGCCTCGTTTGGCAAAGAAACTGCGCTACATCAAAGAGTTAATTGCAACGAGGAGGGTGAGTGGGTAAGAAAGACATGTTTGAAGCAGATTCTATTTAATTTGCCGGTTTCTAAGTGCACTTAAATGAATGGCGCTTTGCTCAAATAAGCCGATTCACATTGCGAGTGCTTCTGAAGGTCATTCTGTCATGTGACCATAACACCTATCACATTAGTCAATACGTCTGTCATGGACGGTAAGCAGAAAGCTATGAGGACAGCTATGTTATACAGCACATGGAGGTCACTGCACGTCAACGCACACATTGGCCCCCTCAGGGGGCTCTTAAACACACGCAAAGGGGACAAATGATTTTTACTAACTCTGTTATTGAACTGTTATATGGAGACGGACGGACAGGAACCGGAGGCGTGGAGACGGATGGACAGAACCTGAGGCGTGGAGATGGACAGACAGAAACATTCAGAAAGCCTGTAACATTGTAACAAAGAACAAAGTTCTTCTCCCACTGTGTTCCCAGTCATAATGGTGAATATATACAGCGTTATTCACTAACGTGACAATTCAAAACACAATTCAAATTTAAAGTCAAAATAACTCAACTGGGAAAGTTCACCTTGAATTCTCTCTTTAGTGAATAACCCTAAGACACCCAGCTATATGGGACTACAATTCCCACAATGCTTTGCCAGTCTGGAAATCCTCATGGATTAGATTATACAATCCTGCTATGGACTCATTTGTGTATTCTTTAATGAAAATGAACTTCAAAGTGGAAACTAGCACGCTGTTTACAGCAATATAAATAAATTAAAACCACATCAATCAATGTGGGAGCCATGGACACTTTATATTTTCCCTCGTTTCCGTCACTATTCAATCAGTATCTCGATGGAACGAATTCCCAGTTTACACTTTACAGATGACGAGAGACGAACTGCGTGCTCCTTGTCTGAAGGATGGCGGTTTATTCACCAAGCTGGGAATCTTGTATCTTGTATCCCGTCACATGACTCTGTTATTAACCCTCACTGCTCCATGCTAACTGTATTTTCATGGCATATGGTCAGCGACTAAATAATTACCCTGTCAATCACATAGTGCGTGTCACGCCAGTTCTCAATGTAAGTACAAGGTAGTGTTTTTGTTCTTTTTTGATTCCCAGAGTCCTCGGCTGCTCCTGTTGCAGCCGCCATGTATGGCATCCACACTTGTAATGTTGATTTTCCTGCGGATGATTAATTTGTTCAGGAATTGCTCAGTCCAGATGCCGGAGCATGACATTAAGACATGAGACTCTGGCAGAAAGAAAACCGGCTGCTTTCCTACATTTCCTTAACGACCATGCGGGAGGTCTGTGGGGAACGGATTATTAACTGCTACATCCTCTTCGTCTTACAATGGGAGGTCAGGTTAAAGCACGTGGTGCTATGCAGGCCTGTGGGAACCGTAAATCATATCAGAAGAAACTCTTAACACAAAATGTATCTTAACGTACTCGGAATATGTTAAAGGGACACTACAGACACCCAGGCCACTTCTGCCCATTGGAGTGGTCTGGGTGCCAACTCCCACTACCCTTAACCCTGCAACTGTAATGATTGCAGTTTTTTATAAACTGCAATAATCACCTTGTAGGGTTAACTCCACCTCTAGTGGCTGTCTACTAGACAGCCACTAGAGGGCACTTCCTGGTCCATAGCACAGAAGACCTCCAGCATTGCTCAATTCCCCATAGGAAAGCATTTTTAATGCTCTCCTATGGAGAGCTCTAATGCACATGCGCGGCATTGCCGTGCATGTGCATTAGGACTCCGCGCCCGGCGGGCGGGATCAGTCTCGCCGACTGGCCAACGTAATGAAGAGGAGGAGCGGCGGCGAGCAGAAACCACTGCCGACGGACTCCCTCCCACTCCTTCAGCAACTGGGGATTGGGAGGGAGAGGGGACCTGCAGTGCCAGGAAAATGGATTGTTTTCCTGGCACAGGAGAGTCCATTTAAATCCCACCGTTCCAGATGGACATCCACGGTAGCTACAAGACTCCATGCACCGTATGCAGTACGTGTCCCGTGGAATAAAATGCCACTCTTCCCGATTTGTACGGATCTAGATCCTGACCACCATGCATCTATGTTTTAACCTTTTACATGATCGCCAGATGTATTTGTTTTCGTACAGGGTTTGTCCCACGTGTCGTCCAATAAATCGCTGCATTCCTTGGCAGTGACAATGTAATACGGAAAGTACAGGTCTGGCTCTCGGTGCACAGTTTGGGCATTAAACTACCTTCTCATCCCCTTTATTCGCTGAATTAGATACCGTGCTGCCTTCCTTAATGTAACCTTCACTTTTGGGGGAAGAACGTTTTGTTTGGCTCAGTAAATCACACACTGCAAGATAACGTGGATTTTTCACACCTGTTTTTCATGTACAAGTTTTATTTAAGTATTTTGTACTTAGAGACGGCATGTTCTATCAATAGTTCCCTGGTTTTACCTAGACTATAACGCACAGAAACGAATGGAAGGAGGCTCAAGTCAGGCTGTGTTTGTACTAGAAACAGAAAAAATATACAGGGCGCCACAATCACCAGATAAATAAACGAAAAGATGAAGATAATATTGTTTATTTAATAATGTGCACCAACAATGTGCAAATAGTAAAAAATATATTCACATAAAAAGCCTCAATAGGCTGAAAGACCCATAGGTATATCAGCTCTTATATAACATGAAAAAGTGCTAAATGCTAAAGTGCAGACAGTAATATAAAGTGGCAGAGTGCAACTCCCATCACTTCAAGCTGGTAAACATAAACAATGTCCACAACTAGTCACATAGACAAAAATCATGTGAAACAGAAACTGCTGATACCAAAGTAGAAGGGTCCCCAATGCTGCTCAACGTGTTTCGTCCTTGAGACTTCGTCAGGAGCTTCTTGATCTTCCCTCTTTCTTCTCTCTTTTAAATCCGCCGGTCTGCCGGTTCTTTCGTGACCACGCATGCGCCCGTCACGCGGCCACGTTGGAACGCAAATAACTTTATTGTTCAATGTGCATAGTAGCAACTGAACGTCCTACAACAAGAACGTTCATAATACTGCTGAGACTATCGGCTGATTGAATAAACGTTGCTTCATAGGGAAGAGAAGAAGGGAAAAGGGGAAGAAAAAAAATTTAATAAACCAAAAAATGTGTATGTATGATGTTTTGAAAGACGTTTTTTATATTTTTTGTAATTTTTTAAAAAAAGTTTAACATTTTTACCTCTGTTATCTATGTATTATTATGGATGTCCCCATTTTTTTTTATTTATGTTTACATATTTATTTATATCTATGTTTATGGACATAATATTCTCTTATATATGCAGTATCTGTTTTTCTATCATCATGATGTAGGATTTTTATATGTGTAACCTGTTCCTTAGATACTGCATCTATTGTATTTTATTTTTTTGATGTTAAAAATGAGTGTCAAAAATGAGTATTCAATTTATTTAAGAATAAATGTGCTTTATACTATTTTTTATTCCCCTCCTGTTCGATATATTTTTAAATATACAATTTCTCTATTTGTGCTATATGCACCTCTTTTTATATTTATATATATATATTTTTTTTCTTTCCTTATAATGATTTTTGGTCTATATTAATATATATACACATTTTTTGGTTTATTAAATTTTTTTTCTTCCCCTTTTCCCTTCTTCCCTTCCCTATGAAGCAACGTTTAGTCAATCAGCCGATAGTCTCAGCAGTATTATGAACGTTCTTGTTGTAGGACGTTCAGTTGCTACTATGCACATTGAACAATAAAGTTATTTGCGTTCCAACGTGGCCGCGCATGCGCAGTACGTTCACGCGTGCGTCATGACGTATGACGGTGCGCGTGACGAGCGCATGCGTGGTCACAAAAGAACCGGCAGACCGGCGGATTTAAAAGAGAGAAGAAAGAGGGAAGATCAAGAAGCTCCTGACGAAGTCTCAAGGACGAAACGCGTTGAGCAGCATTGGGGACCCTTCTACTTTGGTATCAGCAGTTTCTGTTTCACATGATTTTTGTCTATGTGACTAGTTGTGGACATTGTTTATGTTTACCAGCTTGAAGTGATGGGAGTTGCACTCTGCCACTTTATATTACTGTCTGCACTTTAGCATTTAGCACTTTTTCATGTTATATAAGAGCTGCTATACCTATGGGTCTTTCAGCCTATTGAGGCTTTTTATGTGAATATATTTTTTACTATTTGCACATTGTTGGTGCACATTATTAAATAAACAATATTATCTTCATCTTTTTCGTTTATTTATCTGGTGATTGTGGCGCCCTGTATATTTTTTCTGTTTCTATTGTATATTTTAAGGTTTGAGTGACCTTTTACAGTGGCTTGCCTGCATACAGATACCACTACACTTCACCCAACCCTGTATTTGTGTTTGTACTAGAACAGAAGACTAGCTGGATTTAATTAGTAATAAAGTGAAAAAAGAGAGCGCACAATTTTTTTTTAAGATATAACTATCATGAATGAATACAAAAAAGAGAAGAAAAAAACTACCATAAAGTGTCTCAACATTTTGGTAAATATAGTCACAATGAAATGGGCATAAAAATAACTTTTAATGGATATATTAAAATGTAAAATAGAAAAGATAAAAGCAAAACAAAAAGCACAAGGCTACAAAATAATAATGTGTCCTATAAACTAGTAGGGATATTAAACCTCCAATAGAACCAATAGCAAGAGAATTGTTGCTTCAAAGAAATACTTATTGGTGTAAAGTAAAACTACTTGCTGTGAACAATGTAACTGAATTCTAAATAGAGAAGTGGGATACTAGTATCTTCTAAACTCCTCCCGCAGAACAGGGTCGGTTGAATATAGATGAAATGCCTCTAGTGCACAAGGGGTTAAACAGCACAACAGTTGGTTCCAATGGTTAATAGAAAAGAGGCAGGGAATACGTGTAAAATAAAGAGGTATAGGAGACAGTTGCAAGCTAGGTTAGATATAATGGTCAGTAGAAATATAGAGACTATAGGTGATCCTGACGCTTGCTAGCAAGAGAGGTGGAAATACAAAGAGATACTTTAATAGTAAAAAGTTAAGCCACTTTCTATAAACAATGTCACTGAATTCAAGATAGGAGGGTGGAGTATTGGTGTCCTCTGAACTCCTCCTGCAGGACAGGGTCTGCTGTATATAGATAAAGTACCTCTAATACACAAGAGGTTAAACAGTACACCAATATGGTTGCAATAGTTAATAGAGAAGAGGCAGAGAATACCTGTAAATAGGGAGGTATAGGAGGCAATAACAAGCTAGGATTAGATGCAATGATAAATAGAGATGTAGGAAATATAGGTAATCCTGACGCTTGTAAGATAGAAAAACTAAGTGCCTTTGAGGGCACCCCTTAATAAATGCCTATACTATATAACTCAACCCACCAAAAAGGAATAAAGAGACAGAGGATAGGACAAGTAAAAAGAATGCCTAGTTGTAAAAGTAAGATCGCTAGTCAGACCGCGGCTGAATAAGTGCAGCAGCAGAGGAATGTCAAGCTAGGCTTCCTGAGCCCCTGACGCGCACGTTTCGTCTGGGTTACTCATCAGACGTAAATAAAACACACGATCAACGCGTTTCGCCCCTCTTCCTCTTGAAAAAGCCCATGGAAGAGGGGCGAAACGCGTTGATCGGGTGTTTTATTTCGTTTTTTTATATATTACATTTTACTTTATTTTATGTGTGGCTGCATATACTCTGCTCGTCCAGCTTTCAACGTTAGCCAGATTTATACCAGTGGAGAGGAGGACTTTGTCAACCAGACAGCTCACCTCAGTGCACGAGGCAGACGCTGTCTCCATCTGAAGACCGGACGGTTTATCTGGGACTGAAGGAGAGACTGCAGCCAGCTAAGCTTTCAGTGTGGTTCTTAGTGATAAGTACCACATTTTATTCTTGTAAGGGTTCCTATTTTGGGGAGGGGGATTCCCTTTTGAATTGGGATATTAAATACAGAATTACACTATATATATTTTCTGTCTTTTTTCAAGGGAATTCAAGCACAAGAGTGTGTCTTCGGTATAATTGTGGACTTCCCTATATTTTGGACCCTGCATATAGCCATATTTATTGGACTTCAGTGCATCTTTTTTTGTACCATATTTTATTGTTACAATTGGGAACTTTGATGTTTTGATACTGTATTTTAATTTTATTTGATACAGTCGTTTTGGATACATTTTGGATTTAATTAGTATTTACACCATGAACGTACTCTGTGGGACCATGAAACAAAACCCCCAACGGCCCTTTCTGTAAAACTGTACTTTTTCGTGTTACCCTTTTTAAGGAGAGGGGCGTCAGTACAGCCTGTTCATTCTCTTCTCACCAAAATCGATAATTGTTCCATTCTCTTTGCCAAACTCTTCAAATTGCTGCAGGAACATCTATTGCGGCAGGAGTCTACAAGCTGCACTGAGGCGATTGTATTGTTTGTCGAAATGGACTCCGTTGTTTTTGCAGAAGTCTAGTGTTTTGTTACATGAAATGTCTTTGTTTCCCCTATATCCATGTATTAAACACACTGAACCCCAATACACTCTGTAGGGGAATTCACAGTAAAATTTTACACATCCAATCCCATGAACCACAGCCTGCAACGTCTTATTCAATGACAAACATATTTCAAAAATGGAAAACGCAAACAGAGTGATTGGTTAGAGCGAGAGTCGAGTAGTTTGAGGCGACTGCAATTTTACAAAATAACATCAAAGGGAATAATGCATGGTTTGTTTTGACTTCAAGATTCTTGTTGGAGAGAAAAAAATTATTTTAAACAGTGAAGACAACTCGAGCCGTATATATCTCAACGAGATGACTATTTCATTGCGGCAGTGCCAGCTTGTCTCTGCAGATTAATTACCGTCTTTCAGCTAGCCTTAAGGATGAGACAATGATCCAGAGATCGGTAAACGGCCGCAGACCACGGGTTTGGCAATCGCTGGCCTCTCTGCTGCTGCTGGACAGCAAATCAAGGAGACAACACATGCTAATTGTTGCCAGATCACAAAATCAACCCAGTGCTTGAATACAACATTAACGGTCAGCTTTCAACTTCCTTTTTAAAGTAAAAGTTCACAGTTGTTGCTTTCAACACTGAAGCAACAACTGTGAACAGAACCAATCGTGAGGAATATTGTGAAAATTTATATATATTGTTTTGTTCCAATAAAGTGTGTTCCAACCATTTCAGACATAAAGCGCAACTGCAGAATGCTTACTTTGCAGTCCCTTGGTTATAAGACCGTTCTTCTTATCCAGGTGTGCGTTAGTGGTTCACCATCCAGGCATCAACACAAAGATGGAATTAATGGATTGGCAGGAAAAAGGAAAGAAAATCCACGTAACAGTATCCACGTATCCACGAAACGTAAAACAGGAGGTCTGATAACAAAGTGGATCATTTAATTTAAAAAAAAAATGAGAAAAATTACAAGAACACAAACCAAGAAACCTGACGTCCTCTGATGAACTCACTGTTCATTCCTTTTGGATTTTCCTCACGCGTCGCACATTGTGCCCGCCACTGTCCTTTTCCCCAATGCATAGCATATAGACTGGAGATAACAAAGCCCTTTCCCTTTTCTTTAATTCATTCTGAAGAATGTGAATTTAAAGACCATAAAATAAGCAAAATTTTCCTCTGCCGGGACACCCAAGACCTGCGCATGGAGACCTCATTGCCAGGGGAGAGTGTGTTGGCCGTATTGTATGCATGGCGCAATGGAAGATACATTATCTACGGAGAGTGGAGAAAAACTCGGATTTTGTGTGGTAGAGTGTAATTCTAAAAACACGTAACACGTTTCTACCTGACCGTGGTGCCCACGCGTGTCCCTGCACCCCTGTACAAATCCTGCTGAATTCACTGTGACACATGCCAGCTCCATAATGGAGTAACAAAGAGAAGTGGCAAACAGTGTCAAGTTCAAGAAATTCTTTTTATTTGGCAAAAACTGTGTACACTGTGTGTTATTGCTAATTAGTAAAATGTATGCTGTAGAGAGGCTTAGAAGGGGATATGTGGAACAATTCTAAGAGTGTCAAGTAGGCTGTAATTAGCATAAATACCCTTTTTATTGCATTATTATACATTACTAAATCACAACCTTCATGATCACAGAAATTAGCCTGTAATAAAATATACAAAGAGAAGTTTGCTAGTTCTGAATCCCGAACCCCTGTCTCGCTTTCTATACGTTTCGTGTTTTGCTTTGATGTTAATTTGTTTTCGATTGTAGAGTCATTATGTGTGCTGCCTGACTGCGACGCAGAAGGTCACTAGAAGCAAACCTTGTATAATGAAAGGGAGCTTTAAGACTGATGGATACTTAGCTCAAGTGCCAAGGGACAATGCAGGGTCTGCATGCCACCCAGAACCAGGGGGACGTGGGGGATAGAGGTGTCTTAGTTAGGCCGACAATACATAGATCAGTACTAGAACGTGCTGGAATTATAATATATATAATATATTCACCTAAGGTACAGATGGGACACTAAACCCACTAAATTACAATATATATTTATCCTTGATTTTATTTTATTTTTTGGAGAAATCCATTCACTCTTCTCTTATTATCTGGGTTTATTATTATAAATTTTTTTAATGCCATACTAAGAGGACCAATAAGAAGGGGATAATGATTGGCTGTGGGCAGAGTGATGTCAGCAACTCGACTCACATTGGCTGAGATGTGTACACACTCAGAATACATCGAATAAGGAAGTTATGTTGTGAAAGGAGGGGGAGTGGCTAACCTAAAGAGATTTGAAAATACAGAGTAACCGAGACCAATGCACATGAAATGCACCAAAGTTGTGTAGGTAGTGTGTAAGGAGAGTCCGTCTAACTATTCTTTCATATCGGAGATAACTGTTTAATATTGTACATACTTATTTACTAAATGATGGGTGAGTTATTCATTAATAATTATTTGATAGAATATAATAAAGATTACATTTTAGTTCTCACCTAACTCAACGAGGTCTATTTTATCGACTGGTGAAAGGCTGTTCGTGTTCATGATTTCATAAAATTGAAATAATTTAGGTTTACTAGCAGATACGTCACGGCACTCTCAACCTTCCTCAGCTGTACAATGTTAAACCAAGTCTACATGTTATTTTAATTATAGTCCAGTATGTATTTTTTTTTGCTACACATCTCTCCACCGTCATTAATTAGTCTAGCGGAAGCCTGATGTAGTCCTACGTAAAGACTTGACAGGGGGTGATAAAATGTGTCAGACAGGGCTGGCTTGATACAAGGTGACAAAGCTGTGTTTTTTTGTTTTTTTTTTCATTTCTTTTAGTCATTAATTACAAATTGCACCTCAAAATCGTAATTAGAAAGCTGTATAATTAATTTGTCACTTGTTAACATCCTTGAACACAGTGTTTCGTACAGATTAAAGAAACAGCAGAGAGGGCAAGTAGAGTAACACGATGCCAAAATTGACAAATTTTCTTAAATATGTACAGCTTTCAGCACACAAGTGGAAGCAGGGAAATGAAAAATCTACAAATAGCTTGAGGGATTTCACAAAGCACAAGAAATCTTTTTCTGCAGAAATAATAAGAACAAAGCTCGTAACCTACCATCAGAAGGAAATACACAAGGACGCCACTTTCATAACCATAACCACTAACTGAATGGATTGCTACCAATACAGGACAAAAGCAGGGTGCTGTCCACAGTTACTGTGACTCGTGAAGGACGCCATGACTTGTGAAAGACAGCATGATCCCCGTTCATAACCATAACCACTAACTGAATGGATTGCTACCAATACAGGACGAAAGCAGGGTGCTGTCCACAGTTACTGTGACTTGTGAAGGATGCCATGATCCACGTTCATAACCATAACCACTAACTGAATAGATAGCTACCAATACAGGACGAAAGCAGGGTGCTGTCCACAGTTACTGTGACTCGTGAAGGACGCCATGACTTGTGAAGGATGCCATGATCCACGTTCATAACCATAACCACTAACTGAATGGATAGCTACCAATACAGGATGAAAGCAGGGTGCTGTCCACAGTTACTGTGACTCGTGAAGGATGCCATGACTTGTGAAGGACGCCATGATCCACGTTCATAACCATAACCACTAACGGAATGGATAGCTACCAATACAGGACGAAAGCAGGGCGCTGTCCACAGAGTGACACTGACTTGTGAAGGACGCCATGATCCACGTTCATAACCACTAACGGAATGGATAGCTACCAATACAGGAGGAAAGCAGGGCGCTGTCCACAGAGTGAAACTGACTTGTGAAAGACAGCATGATCCACGTTCATAACCATAACCACTAACTGAATGGATAGCTACCAATACAGGACGAAAGCCGGGCGCTGTCCACAGAGTGACACTGACTTGTGAAGGACTTTATAAAACGTGGCACATCTGCCTTTGACAGAGATTTTCTCTGATCGAGAGAATGATTTTCCAGTATCGGCTGTGTCACTGGTAGAGCTATAAATAAATCCACGGATGTAAGAATGCAAATTCCAATGGATAATGGTAACACATGTTAATGTATCACGACAGCCGTCACCCAGCCAAAGCAATATCAGTAGCTGAATGTAACAATATAAAAAAACGTAATATTATGTTTTGAACTGTTTTCTTCTTTTAACGAAAGCTGCATAGACTAGCAAGTCACCCCCTGTGCCCCTTGCTGAATCTGCCGAGTCTGGTTTATTTCAGAGCATGTGACACAAGGCAAACATGGCAGATGTAAGGACGAGATTTGTCCTCCCTATGGCCTGCTAACTCAATAAGCCTTTACTGGTTCCGTAAATAGGCAGATGGATGTCATCACAATCCAAGTTTTGATGAATTGGATTAAATTCTCTTCGTTTCCTACATTTTCAGGTTGGCCGTCAGAGTATAAAAAATGAACAAGCTAATATTACTTCCCAGATGTCTGTAAAAGCCTATTCCAGAATATACTGCGTTGCTGGTTAAAGAAGCCACCGAGCACCCAACAATGTCATTGCTTAAAGCGACATGCTAAGCAGTAATACAATGCTTTTGGTACATGTACCCTGTCCTTCTTTTCAGACCATGCTTACATTTGTCTGAAACCATTCCCCTAGAGGTCATGAGACCGACTGTTCCTAGACTCACTTTTTTTTTGAAGGCTTCACATTCAGCATTAGCACATGCATTAGGAGGATGATGGCTGCGTCTATTGTTTCTGTATTCAGAGAATTGAACTGGTGGAATATGGCGATTGCTAATCACACTCTAGGATGATATTTCTCTAAGAAGCCGCAGACAGGCAGCGCGTGCAGATTTCTGCGCATGCATGCTAGGACCCAATACTTCTGCATGATTGGAGCATTGAGGATCTCAGAACACGTGACGTAGGTTCTCCTAAGAGACTATCAGTGCAAGGGATAAAAGTTTTACATTATTTATTTTTCGTCTATAAAAGGGGGTCTGGTGTAGTACTCTAAAAGTGACAAACTTTAAAAATGTATTTTTGAAGTCAATGTTTTATTATTCTAAATAAAACAAATTACATGTTTTAGATCATTTCTTTCACTGAGAACTGGAGGAGTTACAGATAGTATTTAATATGTTACACATGGATTGATTCAGTAATTAAGAGAAAGAAGTGATAGCCCACACTTGGTGGTGGTGGTGGTATACCGGTCAGTGTACTCCTAGATAGAGCAGCCAGTAACACGTACACAGCTCGCAACACAGAGAAAAGGACAGCTCTGTATAGGGACTGATTTGGCTGCGAATTGCTGGCCCTCCAGTTCAGTGAATGGCAAATGGCGTCACACACTTAGTTGGAAATTAGCCACCCACTCCCAATCTAACTCAACCTTAATCTTATTTACTCCAAGCAGTGGGCTGTCCTTTTGTGTTAAATATCCTTTGTATTTTTGTTATTAGCAGGGTTAAAAAAAAAAAAAAAATCATCCTCCTAGGGCCCCAGGATGTCTCAATTCTGTGTAAGTCCTTGAATGTAGATTGAAGACTATGGAATCAAGATATGGACACCCTTGTCAGTTCTCTATAGCACGCAGCACTTTACTTGTCACTCCTCCGACAATAATCTTTCATTTTAATTTTGGCACAGGGGGAGTGGTGCTTATCTCTTCAACTCCTGCCAGTTGGTGTTCGTCCTCCATATCCCTGCTCTTTGAACAACTATTCCCAACTCTTTGCTGAAGGAAAGTGACCCACACTGCCGGTTTCATTCTATACAATCCTGTTTTACATATAATAAATCTTATTCATTGAGAATAATAACTGTGACCTGTAGTCATTTACCCATCATGTCTCACAGCTTGGATTCTAGCTGCCTATTTAACACTTTACTAAGTCTTTTATCTCCAATTTCATACTTTCACAGTCACAACTATGAAAAATACTTCCAACTACTCTACGTTTGGAGTACCTTAAATGAACTCTGAAACCAACGCTACCAGCAAAGCCACCCTATTAACAATTTGATTTGTTTCATTCACGACATCCCCGGTGGCGAGTTTTGATGAACCCTGCTTTTTGTAGAGAGGCCCGCGGGACAGGAGTCCAGCTGAAAGATTTTTACATCTCGGCTGCAAGCTTTAAATATGTGAGACCCATCCAGGATCATGAAACCTATTACATATGTTGCCGTCAATAAGAGAATGATTAGAACCAATATATATCTTATAACGCGTTTTTAGACTTACACAGCATGATGCGGCTTCTCATTGAGTCTTTAATTTAAATTGTACATTGCAGTTTCACAAGAAAAGTTTCTTGTTCCCAAATAAAATCACACGCAGGGCGCCAGTAGTCAGAAACCCACATCAGGCGTTGATTATAATGTGTTATAATGAATCACAGCAGATAGCACCAATGTGACGTTATTTCATTGGCATACAGAGACGCGTCAGGTTCAGGATCGGGGCAATGAGAAAGGACCACGACAACCACAGGATGCAATTATTAAAATGAAATGTTTCATGCCTTAACACAATGTTTGCGCAGGATCAATTTGAAGCATTTTGAGAGAGGTTCCCAGGGGTTATACAGCTTTGATTTCCACCAAACTATATTCAGCTCTTACGTAAGAACAAAATAGGTTTATTTAGTTTAACTGTGGTGTGAATTGAACCATTAATAACCACTGTACTTCTCATTTACATGCCCTTCACTGAATCACTTTCTATCTCTGCTGACCATATTACATTTTATCCAACTTCTATTTCCTTATGGGACAAAGCAAGGTTAAACTACAACCTTATGAACAACCCTTCTCTCTCAACTGTCAAACATGAGCAAGTTTGAACATGTTCTGGAAGGTTCGTCCGCATTTAATACCTTTTTAACTCCACACCGAAACTAATCGATCATCTGGGAGTGGGGTGCGATTTAATGAATAAAACTCAATAGGTACATTTTGCACGGATGTATTCCTTCAGGTGTGGATTAAAAGGAATTTGATTCGGACGAACTTGCTTAGATGAAGACTATTAACTCTTTCTCCTGCTATATTCACCTACACCATTACAACATTATAACCAATTCATTAATGTTTACTTGCAGTTTTAAATTCTAAACTCTTTGGACACGCTTCAATGTGATGCCATGGTCTTGATACTTCTTTCTTAGTTAAGTCCAAAACCATCTGGTTTTAGTACTCCTGTAGAAAAACCCTCTTCTAAAAAGGCCAAATATCTGGCATTTCCAATTGTTTGTCATTTCTCTAATATCACTGAAATACAGTTGGATTGCTATTCACAATTCAAGAGAACTCAATTTCCTGCTTTAGTCAATGAAACATGCCTTTAAAACTATTTTCAGAGGGTAGTTTATACCTTGTCCATGATTTGAGAGGTAATGCCTCCCCTAGGACTTGTACTGGAAGCAGTGCTACACACCTCCACCTACTGCGGAATGGTTCAGAATTCAAGACATTTTCTAAAAAGATTAATGACCTCATCTTGTTAAACTCTTGACCAGTTCAAAAAGCCAATGTATGGAATAGTCTCTGCATCCCCAAAATGCCCGATTATGGTTTGAAAATAAATTAAGATGTAATAAATTATAAACTCACTGCTTTAATTCTTTAATAATTTGCCAGAAACACGATCAATCACCACCACCTGCTCCTCTAACAAGGAGGTCTTTGTGAGCCTTTCCATTGACCAACTTTTCCATTTTTTCCTTTTGGTCTTGTCTACTGAGACATCATAAATTATTTTTTTAATTTCTTGGTTTTACAGGTTTGTTGTTTTTTTTTTTTAACATATTGACATAAAATTACTACAGAATACCAAGTGTCTTTCTTACCTGACTGCCCTGGGGGAGGGACGCCCGCTGTTCCTCTTGGTAGGCAAAGAAATACGGTGAGGACAGCAGCCTTATTTCCTGAACATGGCTCTATAGCGATCGGTTTTGGGACACCCTGTAAGGAAAAGAGAAAAATAACCTTTAAAGTACTTAAATCCTTCCATTACAGGTGGAATAATATAAAATAGATCCCTGCAACAGCATCTAGAACCTGTATCTCCAATGGCTGAAATACTCTTGAAAATCCAGAGCTTCAATGTGTTCCTTAAATTCTGCAGTAATTGAGGTTCATAATCCCCATAAAGTTAAAATACCAGTGTCTAAACCCATGGAGTTGGAACCACCCTGAGAACTAGCTGTCATGTCCAAAGACCTTAAAGGAACACTATAGCATTAGGAATACAAATATGTATTCCTAGCGCTATAGAGCCCTAGTCACAGTTTAGGTGACTAGGGCCCCGTACCGCGGCAAATAAATGCTTAATTAACCATTTATTTGTTTACCTTAATACAGAGCCGGGCTCCATCGAAACTGATTACCTCTCCTTCTCCATTGATGTCGGCTCCCGAGTGGAGCTGAATGCGCGTGCGCGGCCAGAGGCACACATGCATTCAAAACCAGCCTATAGGACAGCAATACTCAATGCTTTCCTATGGGGATCTTTTTTGACGCTGGACTCCATGAGGACGTCCAGTCCAGTGCGATTTAGTCCGAGTAAATCGAGGAATGGGCCTCTAGTGGCTGTCGGGGAGACAGCCACTAGAGCAGTGGTTCTCAAACCAGTCCTCATGGCCCACCAACAGTCCAGGATTTATGTATTTCCCAGTTTTGTTCCAATGGAGATACTAACAAAACCTGGACTGTTGGTGGGTCTTGACGACTGGGTTGAGAACCACTGCACTAGAGGCTGGATTAACCCTGCAGTATAAACATAGCAGTCTCTCTGAAACTGCTGTTTTCAGCTGCAGGGTTAAAACTAGGGGGACCTGGCATCCAGGCCACTTCGTTGAGCTGTAGTGGTCTGGTTGCCCATAGTGGTCCTTTTAGTGTCCATAGAGGGTTTTCATCACTTTAACCACTCTGAAGTGGTTATAGTGCCCTATTTCCCGACCAAAATGGGAGAGGGGGCACACCATGTCACTCCTCAGTTTTTCAACACCAGACCAGTTTCTTAAGTACAAGATATCATATCCAACAACTATTACTATTATTTTCAGAACCAATTTGTGAGCTTGGTTTGATGGCACATCACGCTTGGTAAACGCTATTCTTGTAGGGCTTTGCTCAATCTGACTAATATTACAATATCCTAGCTTGTATCCACATGCATTTATCAATTCTACAATTACCATTGTAATTCACAAAACATCTCCTTTGCAGCCTTGATATTCATTAACATGTCACACGCAAACTAGCGTGTTCTGCACGTTGGCGTCTTTATATATCTGATAAAGTAGTAAGAGCAATGTCTGGGCGTTGACTGTATCTAATTCTTGTCCAGAACTTCATGCCATTTTGATACAAATTAATAGTTTTAATATAATTTGATTCTGCATGAATTCAGAGAAAATATAAACACATAGTAAGATTGATGGTGTGATAGCTTAGAAGAAGCAGCTGTCCCCTGACTGTGAATGGCTGGACCGTAACACCGTAACAGGACCGAGGTGTAGGCTTATTTGAATGGTGAGGTGATAAATGATATATTTTTAAAATTTTAACAGTTTTTTATTGTTTTCCAAAAAACATATGGGGTAGAGAAAGGAAAAAGGGATGAGGGAAAGCATAAGTCATACAATACATTATCAACAACTTTCAAGTCGGAATGGATAAATGATTTTTAATGACGAGAACAAGACAATCTACAGGATCCAGCAGTGATACAAACTGTCTGGACACAGCTGTCTTTACTGCAGAGCAAAAGGGGCAGTTGTCCGAAGTCACATAGTTGGTCCAAAGCAGCTGCCCCTTGGGCCCTTTATACTAATGCTGCACTATGCAGCCCAGGGACTATATGAATCCTGCCTGCAGCCTTAAAGGAGTGTTGGACAGCTGGATAGATCAAAGACCTCCACAACCGACCAGTAAATGAACAACTTAGCTCCACTTAATAAGGAAAAATAATAATAATTATAATGTATTCACTCAGGTGCAGTTTCTGCAAATCCACAGGCAAGCTGCAGAAATTCTCTTTGCCACGTCCTATACATCTTTAGTAGCTTGTTTTAATCAAAGGTATCTGAGTGACTGGCTGAGTGCTGGGATAGGTTGCCTGAGGCCAGTTCAGCCCAGTACTTTCAGCCAATGATAACAAAGATGGCTGAGAAGGGGGCTGTCTCTGTGCGCTGATTAGACGCCGTTTTTGTCCGTTGCTAACGATCATAAGAACACAGATGAATAAGGGGTACATTTCTTCAAATGACTCTCTCCCAGAGGGTCTGCATGGAACACACGCAGGAGACATACGAAAACAATCCTGATTACAGGAGAAACCTGGCCTAACGACCTCTCGGAGTTACCAGACACCAGGTTAAAAAACAGGCCAAATTCTTGGGCAAAGAGGGCAAATGTTACCTAAACGAACAAACTATGCAAAATCTAAACTGGCTACTTAATGCTACTATGGTCTATCCTCCCCTCCAATAATTCCAGGTTTTATTACAGAAACCTGCTATTCGTAAGGCATTTCTCACAAAGTCTTATGTTTACACAGTTGGCAATATGCAGGAATTCTTATTGTAAACAAATAACGATATCCGCGTGGAAAGTATCAAACAGCTTAGATTTCAACAAGATCCATCAATGTAAAACTTCATAATGGGAAATAAAGTATTTCACGCCGCATCAAAACTTTTTTTCCATTGGAGGATGCAGTCCCAATCGAAGAAAGTTTGTTCCTTTCCATTTTTCTAGACAGTTTAATTACAGTGTGTCACACAGCACTACGGGATGTAAAAATGAAGAATGAACGTCCCGATGTGTTTAAACATTGACAAGATAAATGTGAAGACGGAATATCTTTGTCTGTTAAGTTATTGCGAGTGTTTTATGGTAGGAATCTGTTCTAGAGCTGCAACAGTACGGTCTAAAGCAAAATGCTGTTGTGGTAAACACATTGCACTTTGTCAGCGGCAGAAAGATAAATGCGTAACCATGTATCAGAAATTCAGTTTGCACCAAGAGCATTGGAGATGTTTTTAGTCGGTCTCTGTTACGTTCTTACTGAGAGCCTCAGGGCTGCATATTGGGCCTAGTGCTGACTATTATGGTGGCCTCATTTCCGAATGTTCTAGACTTGTACATGGCAAAAAACATGGTTTGGCTGAAGCTATTCATGCAAAGAATAAAATTTGTTTGGCCAGATGAATTTTAAAAATTCTTTATTTTTTCCTGTGCACAAGATAATACATAGGTTTACAATGCCACGACAGCATTAATAAACCGCGATAACAGTGTAGAACGTTTATATGACATGAGAAAGTGGCACAGTTTTTAAGTATATTAATACACAGGCTAGACTTGCTTGTTTAACTTTATAGGAGTGAAGGTAGATGCAGGTATAAAACAAGTGATGGTAAAGGCCTCGCTTAGTATGTGCTGCTCGATAACAAGATTAATAGGCAAGGTCAAAATTATTAAGGCATATACATTGTTTGTTCAAACCGTTTAGTTGTATTAGCTAAATTAGTAGGCTCATTATAAAACAATAGATAACGTAACAGATTAACAAAAAAAAAACAATAGATAACATATAAGCTTATCTGTCTGGGTGTTTAGATTGAGTCTGCAGTTCGCTGTCAGACAACAGGCTTGTGAAAAGGAAATGAAAGCAAAGACTTAAATCATAGTTAAGATAGGTTAGGTACACATTTTGCATTACTGAGTTGGCAGACAAAATGGTAGGGTGCACTCGATGCACTCTCATGGCTAACAAGGTACTGGGCTATGAAGTCAGTGGGTTACACACGAGTTGACAAAGCGCCTATTGCAAAGCTACAGAAATGAGGCAGTCATAGAAAAAAAAAAAGGTGCTAAATAGTAGAAATCAATGATATCCTTGCTCATCTGCATGAAAGAATCCTTAGCAGTCAGGAATTAAGCATGGCAGCAGAATGGGTAAGATCAACAGGTGTCCCAATGAGGCTTATAGCGGGTGCGGTTTTATAGCCAGTTTTATGTTAGCTACTCAGCCAACGCCAGATCTTGAGGCCCGCAGCTCGGTAGCAAGGATCCGCTCTGTGACCGGGTGGGCCGCTGCAGGGTTGTGCCTATGCTGGGCTCTCCACCATCTCCCGGCTTCAGTGGGGGCTTGCATCCATGATCCTCGGGTTTGGGTGTTCCCAGGAGCCGAGACCCTGCGCCGTCTAGAGACAGTAGGGGATCCAGCCGTTAAGGACCGTCGGCGGCGGGCGGTCTTCCGCTTTTGCGGAGGTCTCGGCACTGAAGGGCAGGCATTGAGTTCAACCGGTGCTGGTGTTGCGTGTTTGCCTTGGGGAGGGCTGTTTGGTTTTGTTAGGATGGATCCCATGCTGGCTGCACTATGCTCAGTGATGGGAGCTTGTGCCTGTCCATGTATACGTGCCCAAAAGCTCAGGAATATTTTGTCGAGCATGTGCAGTGTGTGCTCCAGTGACCCGGGGTGAGGTGGTTTAGGCAGGCCCAGTGCTCCTTGTGCAGTGGAGGGGGCTGTCGCCATTTTGCTGAGCCACGTGGTCAGAGTTCAGCTCTTCTGCAGCCAGAAAGCGTGGGTAAGTACAGCTTGAATCGCATAAGATATGCCCGTGAGGACCGGGATAACCCCACCAGTCCGGGGGGGATGGGCATAGTGATAGCAGTGAGAACGGGCGCGGGGTCTGGAAACAAGGAGAACGGCTGCTTCTCCCAGTCTCCCCTCCAATAGGCCGCAACAGAGGTGTTCCGGTTCCCCGCCGGTTACAGGCTTGAGTAAAGTCTCGGATTGTGCAATCGGGTACCGGGGTTCAGATGGTGCCCGTGGGTGGGTCATCTGTTTGCAGGATTTTGTTACCCCAAAACGGGCTCGAGATGCGGGACCTCTGATTCCCCACGTCTGCTCAGCTCTGAAGCTAGGCTCCGCCACCCCCCCTGGCCGGCTGAATTTCATTTACGTGATTTTTTTGCCTCGTCCAAATTTCATCTGTGGAAATGACTTGGAAAAAAACTATTTTGGCGAATCAAAACGATGCAAATAATTGACCAATCAGTGGACTGCAAAACATGCACACAATATTTTATATATCAATATATTTATTTCCTGAAGCCAACTCCAATCAACATTTGGTTGACTAATTTATGACCAAATAGAATGGTACTTTACCATTTAGTACAGTTCCCATTTGGTCAACCTTTACTCATTAAAGTGTTACGTTTCTTTAAGGCATTTGGTCTGGCTGATCCCTGATTAGTTTTTTTAGTTATTTGATTTATTGAATGACTAACCATAAATCATCTTTGTTTTTGTCCCATGGACAGAACTCTGAATGACAAATAAAGGGAAGTGGCTTGTCCATTTTCCAGTTTGGTAGATTCGTATGTCGATCATATGGTTATTTGGAGTTACAAAATTTGAAAAAACAGCTGATTGCCCAATATTTGGAGAAAAAAAAATTGCAATTCAGGATCAAGTCTAGAAAGCACTGAAATAGCCTTGGAAATATATTGTCTGCAAAAAATCACGACATTTTCAGGAGATTGGGAAGGGGGTGTATAACCAGGAAAAGCAAAAAAGGTCATTTTATTCAATGAAGCATAAAGGCACGATCTGAACAGGAATTTTGCTAATTATAATGAATTCACATATTTAAACATCTTCAGAAATGAAAATAACTGGGAGTATGCAGCTAGATTTACAGTTATAATTTAGTTCCACAAAAAAGTTTGAAAAGCAAATACAACAACATCTAACAAATGAAAATCATACAATGTGTCCTGGGGTATTTAAAATAATCAGCTTCTTTCAATCTCACATTCTTTCACAAAGGGTTTATAATGTACGACAGGAACATTATTTGGCATGACATGAGTTGGTAACAATGATTTGCTGTTGTTAACTAAACTAGACGATCATTGAATAATGTAAAGAGTTGAAACCAAGTTATTTTGTGAAATAAGGTCCTTCTGAAGAAAAGACTGCACGGGGAAAGTGGCACAAGAATGGAGACTGGTGAAGAAGAATGCTAACCAGCTTGACTGGACACTGCACGCCCAGCATGGACCTAAAACGGGTGAGCACTGCGCGCCCAGCATGGACCTGAAACGGGAGAGCACTGCGCGCCCAGCATGGACCTGAAACGGGAGAGCACTGCACGCCCAGCACGGACCTAAAACTGGAGATCAACAGGCGCCTGGCATGAACCTGAAACGGGAGAGCACTGCACGCCCAGCATGAACCTGAAACGGGGGAGCACTGCACGCCCAGCATGGACCTGAAACGGGGGAGCATTGCGCGCCCAGCACGGACCTGAAACTGGGGATCAACAAGCGCCTAGCATGAACCTAAAACGGGAGAGCACTGCACACCCAACATGAACCTGAAACGGGAGAGCACTGCACGCCCAGCATGAACCTGAAACGGGAGAGCACTGCACGCCCAGCATGAACCTGAAACGGGAGAGCACTGCGCACCCAGCATGAACCTAAAACGGGGGAGCACTGCGCACCCAGAATGAACCTAAAATGGGGGAGAACTGCGCACCCAGCATGAACCTAAAATGGGGGAGCACTGCGCACCCAGCATGAACCTAAAACGGGGGAGCACTGCGCGCCCAGCATGAACCTGAAACTGGGGATCAACAAGCGCCTAGCATGAACCTAAAACGGGAGAGCACTGCACGCCCAGCATGGACCTGAAACGGGGGAGCATTGCGCGCCCAGCACGGACCTGAAACTGGAGATCAACAGGCGCCTGGCATGAACCTGAAACGGGAGAGCACTGCACGCCCAGCATGAACCTGAAACGGGGGAGCACTGCACGCCCAGCATGGACCTGAAACGGGGGAGCATTGCGCGCCCAGCACGGACCTGAAACTGGGGATCAACAAGCGCCTAGCATGAACCTAAAACGTGAGAGCACTGCGCACCCAGCATGAACCTAAAACGGGAGAGCACTGCACACCCAGCATGAACCTGAAACGGGAGAGCACTGCACGCCCAGCATGAACCTGAAACGGGAGAGCACTGCGCACCCAGCATGAACCTAAAACGGGGGAGCACTGCGCACCAAGAATGAACCTAAAATGGGGGAGCACTGCGCACCCAGCATGAACCTAAAATGGGGGAGCACTGCGCACCCAGCATGATCCTAAAACGGGGGAGCACTGCGCGCCCAGCATGAACCTGAAACTGGGGATCAACAAGCGCCTAGCATGAACCTAAAACGGGAGAGCACTGCACGCCCAGCATGAACCTGAAACTGGGGATCAACAAGCGCCTAGCATGAACCTAAAACGGGAGAGCACTGCGCACCCAGCATGAACCTAAAACGGGAGAGCACTGCGCACCCAGCATGAACCTGAAACCGGGGGTCAACAAGCGCCTAGCATGAACCTAAAACAGGAGAGCACTGCACGCCCAGCATGAACCTGAAACTGGGGATCAACAAGCGCCTAGCATGAACCTAAAACAGGAGAGCATTGCGCACCCAGCAAGAACCTAAAACGGGAGAGCACTGCGCGCCCAGCATGAACCTAAAACGGGGGAGCGCTGCGCCCAGCATGGACCTGAAACGGGGGAGCGCTGTGCCCAGCATGGACCTGAAACGGGGGAGCGCTGTGCACCCAGCATGAACCTAAGACGGGAGAGCACTGCGCGCCCAGCATGGACCTGAAACGGGGAAGCACTGCGCGCCCAGCATGGACCTGAAACGGGGGAGCACTGCCCGCCCAACATAGACCTGAAACGGGGGAGTACTGCGCGCCCAGCATGGACCTGAAACGGGGGAGCACTGCGCACCCAGCATGGACCTGAAACGGGAGAGGGCTGCGCGCCCAGCATGAACCTAAAACGGGAGAGCACTGCGCACCCAGCATGAACCTAAAACGGGAGAGCACTGCGCACCCAGCATGGACCTGAAATGGGGGAGCACTGTGCGCCCAGCATGAACCTAAAACGGGGGAGCACTGCGCGCCCAGCATGAACCTGAAACTGGGGATCAACAAGCGCCTAGCATGAACCTAAAACCGGGGGAACACTGCGCGCCCAGCATGCAGGGCCGCCATCAGGGGGTGACAACCATAACGGGCCATGTTATAGCGCGACCGGGCAGTGAAGAGGGAGAGCCAGCCGACTACTCCCATCAGCCCCAGCCACCGTCCTGCAAAGAAAAGGTAAGAGACAAGAGGGTGGCTGGAAAATGAGCTGTGTGTGTGTGTGTGCATGTGTATGTCTGTCTGTATGTATGTAGTATGTCTGTATGTCTATGTATGTATATCTATGTCTGTATGCCTGTCTGTCTGTCAGTCTGTATGTATATATGTCTGTATGTATGCCAGTATCAATGTATGTCTGTATGTCAGTATGAATGTATGTCTGCATATCATTATGTGTGTGTGTATGTGTGTATAGATGTCTGTATGCATGTATGGCAGTATGTCTGTACATATGCATGTATGTATGCATGTGTCAATGTATGTCATTATGTATGTCTGTCAGTATGTATGTATATATGTCAGTATGTATGCCAGTATCAATGTATGTCTGTATGTCAGTATGAATGTATGTCTGCATATCATTATGTGTGTGTGTATGTGTGTATAGATGTCTGTATGCATGTATGGCAGTATGTCTGTACATATGCATGTATGTATGCATGTGTCAATGTATGTCATTATGTATGTCTGTCAGTATGTATGTATATATGTCAGTATGTATGCCAGTATCAATGTATGTCATTATGTATGTATATATGTATGCATGTATGTCAGTATGTATGTCTGTATATATGAATGTATGTATGTATGTCTATATGCCATTATGAATGTATGTGTGTATGGATGTCAGTGTCTGTATGTGTGTATGTATGTATGTATGTGTCTTTATGTCCTCATGCATGTGTGTCTGTATGTATGTTAGTATGTGTCTGTCTGTCACTATGTATGCCTGTGTGTCTGTATATGTGTGTATGTCTCAGTATGTGTGTGTCAGTATATATGCCTGTATGCGTGTATGTCTGTTTCAGTATGTGTGTCTGTGTGTGTATTCCTGTGGGCGGTATTTGGAGGCGGGCCCCAGGGGGCCCAGACCCTGAGTTGAGTTAGGGGCCCAAAATTTCTGGTGGCGGCCCTGCCAGCATGGACCTGAAACGGGGGAGCACTGCACGCCCAGTATGGACCTGAAACGGGGGAGCTGTGTGTGTATTCCTGTGGGCGGTATTTGGAGGCGGGCCCCAGGGGGCCCAGACCCTGAGTTGAGTTAGGGGCCCAAAATTTCTGGTGGCGGCCCTGCCAGCATGGACCTGAAACGGGGGAGCACTGCACGCCCAGTATGGACCTGAAACGGGGGAGCACTGCATGTGCGTTACACAGTAAACCTGTCCAACTCCGCCATAGCCCTAATAGGCTGTAACATTGTTTTCAATTTAGTACAGTTTGCTGTTAGTATATAAAACCCAACCTCATTCAGAAACCCAACCCTGGCATTGTCTTCATCACATCTAAGATTTTTTTGCATATTTGAAAAGAAAATGGTTTTTGTGGACGGAATGTTTACACAAAATCTAAAAACTGGTAAACATCAGAACCGAGACGCTCATTCATATACAGAAAAAAAACAGTTTCTCTATAGAAATTCAGTGCGTGTCCCCCAGGGCACAGATGCCCTTTAATTCTAACTTCATTTCAGAATTGTTGCGGCTGGTCATATTTCCAGTTTTATGTTGGTTGTTTTAAGTAGTGCATCTAATTAGTAGAAGTACATTACTATAGTGTTCACAAAATGTACAGAGTGGATCTCGGACTGCGCTGCTGCATGCCAAGAAGGCAATTAGAAAATTGGATTCAAGGAATTAAGGACTGATGTGTCTGCTCTCCCTTGCCAGACGTAATAATTATTTTGAAAGGGGTAAAACTAAACTTTGACAGCGAGTAGAAAAACGGCCCTGCAATCTGCTTGAAATATTATAACAAAGTTGCTTAGATCAACTAGGTAATTGCTCTCCAGATTCCAGACTGTAACACATCACTGACACACCAAATAATTTAATCAAATGTCTAATATTTAGTCACCCACTGAACAGTCATGGTCCGCATCTCTGACTTAAAATTTTGAAAAATGTGGGTTAAAGCACACTTTCCAAGTGTCCCTGGTTAGGACAACAGTCCCTATTTTGGGGTCAAATCCCCCTGTCTCCCTGGATTTTGTCCTAACATCCCTGTTTTCTAGGAGCTCCATATTCTTGGTGTGTCTGAGTATCACAGAGGTGGGGATCTTAAAAAGATCACAGGTCAAAAAGAAATGTATTGGGTATACCTTTTAAAAACTCTCGTCCCAAATGGACTAAATGTAGACTCTGACCTTTTTATGATTATATGTAATTTTCCACCTTTTACCCTGTTACCAATAAGCACCTCCAATTTTAATGTATATATATATATTTATATCATGTTTGTATTTTGCACACTGTATTCTCTTCATATAACTTAGAAATATTATACTCTGTTATCCTAATATCATCCCCTTTGCCCATATGTTTTCACCTATCACTCTCCCCTCTATTTGCACCTTATAACTATAATCCCCCCACTGTCCTTCGTTAGGACTTCGATCCCTTAAATAAACCCCCCTTCATCTGTTTATAGCCGTTCCTATAGCAACCTATACTGCGGTACAAATGCACCAACCCTCTACGCCCACCATATTCTAAGATACACCTATGTCACTCCACTTCCCCTAGAGAGCATGGCCAACTACATTTCCCACAATGCCTCTCTCCCTGCGGCCGAAAATCAAAATGGCGGACCATAGTAAATCTGTCTGTTTTTTTTACATATACAACAAATCTCTCAACCCATCCAATATCACTTATTATATTAGTTAACTACATTTTCCACAACCTTCCCCTACCAACCAAACATGGCGGCCGATCACAAGATCACAACTACTGGTTTTTATACATCAAGTAAGCCTCGTTTTTATATATTAACTTTACCCTTATACCCACCACCTTAAACCTAATTGCCAAAGTTAGTTTCTAAAGTAAATAAAATGTATTAATTATATGATGATGACGTCATTCAGGCACCAATTTTAAAATTGTCTAACCCTAATTTCCATATAAAAACCCTTGCATGCCAGGTCACTATCTCTGTCTCCGCTTGAAAAAGCCTCTGAGGCGAAATGCGTTGTGGTTATTTTATATGCTGCTTTATTCAGTTTTAATCTTGTTAAAAAAAGGTATTTTGGCTTATACTACACTTTACAGAGTGTGCCATCTTACCCTTTGTTTTACATTTTATTATTACTGTTATTATTTTTACTTCAAACTGCCTGGCACCTGATTTTTATCTCCAGTGAGTACTACTCTCAAAATATGCTTGGTGGAGATTATACCACTGTATGCCATTCATACCGGAGCTAGTTACAGCTCCATAAAACGTGAGTAGGATTAGATCTTATTCATTTTAGCTGTTCTCAGATAGAACATACTACCCTATTATTTATTTTCTTTTTTCTCTCTCTATTGTTTCATTTGGACTCCACTGCTGAACTTACCCTGGCACTATTTGCAAGTGTATTCCCATACTACTACCGTGGACTTTCATATATTGGACTTTTTTTGCTACCCCCGGGACTCTATTTTATACATATATATATATAATTGTATGCTAATTTACAGCTTCCCAATTATTTCTGTTTGTTTGCTTATTCCATATCTCCCCATATTGTGGCGCTACCCCTAATCTTCCTCTGTTTTTTAAGTCCCTATTTTGGGGCCAAATACCTGTGTCCCTGTTTTCTGTCCTAACATCCCTGTTTGCTAGATGCTCCATATTGTTGGTGTGTCTGAGTGTATAACAGAGCTCCACAGCAATAATACTCCCAGTAATGTGCCTGAGTGTATAACAGAGCTCCACAGCAATAATACTCCCAGTAATGTGTCTGAGTGTATAACAGAGCTCCACAGCAATAATACTCCCAGTAATGTGTCTGCGTGTATAACAGAGCTCCAGAGCAATAATACTCCCAGTAATGTGTCTGCGTCTATAACAAAGCTCCACAGCAATAATACTCCCAGTAATGTGTCTGCGTGTATAACAGAGCTCCACAGCAATAATACTCCCAGTAATGTGTCTGAGTGTATAACTGAGCTCCACAGCAATAATACTCCCAGTAATGTGTCTGAGTGTATAACAGAGCTCCACAGCAATAATACTCCCAGTAATGTGTCTGAGTGTATAACAGAGCTCCACAGCAATAATACTCCCAGTAATGTGTCTGAGTGTATAACAGAGCTCCACAGCAATAATACTCCCAGTAATGTGTCTGAGTGTATAACAGAGCTCCACAGCAATAATACTCCCAGTAATGTGTCTGAGTGTATAACAGAGCTCCACAGCAATAATACTCCCAGTAATGTGTCGAAGTGTATAACAGAGCTCCACAGTAATAATACTCCCAGTAATGTGTCTGAGTGTATAACAGAGCTCCACACCAATAATACTCCCAGTAATCTGAGTGTATAACAGAGCTCCAAAGCAACAATACTCCCAGTAAATGCACCCCTACAACTATAATTAAATAATCAGTGTCCCTCTTTGTTCATTTGAAATGTTGAGAGGAATGGTTTACGAGACATACTAAGCACCTTAATAAGCTATAATCATTGGGTGCCAGGGGAGCCCTGTTTTTTTTTTTTTTTTGTCAAACTGCTCCTAAAAGGATGTCATAATGCAATAAGCTGTAATAATAAACTGAGCTATAATCATACAATAAACAAATCTCATACAATAAGCTGTAATCATACAATAAGCTGTAATAATACACAGAGTTGTATTCATACCTCCCAACTATGGCGTCCAGAGAATTGGGACACTAGTGGGAGTGGGGTAAAGAGAGCAGTCCAGTGATGTCATCTGCCTAAATTACTGGCAGCTTAGCCTGGTGTGAATACATGCCAGACTGCCTGCCTGTCATCTAGCGAACACCCTGCAGAGCCACTGGGCGAAGACCCTGCAGAGCCACTGGGCAAAGTCCCTGCAGAGCACTGATTCAGGGTCCTAGTACTCTGAACGTAGCACAAGCACGTCTAATGATGGGATCACACTATGTTTGTTAGGGACATTTCCCCGGTGTCCCCATAATTCGGGGTGGTGGGACAGTACCTGAAAATCAGGACAGTCCCCTGCAATCGGGACGGTTGGGAAGCCTGGCTGTAATGATACCATGAGCAATAATACATTGAGCAATAATAATACAGTATTTGTGGTTTATTTTGCATTTTGTAACAAACTTCATTTTATACAGTAGGATATTCCATGTATCAAACATTGTATTTCCGTAAGAAATACACAATAGAAGGGAAAAGGGTGCTATACACAAAATACTACAACTGGTGCAGCTTAAAAACACCTCCGTGTACAGTCACTTATTACACCAAATGAAAGATTTGGTAAACAGAAAAAAAAGGGTGAAAGCGCACAAACAGTGGAATATTTTACCTTTAAAATCTTGTATAGGTCTTATTTTCATCAACAGACAGTAACTGTGGACCCTATATATAATATATACAAGAAAAAAAACTATTTACAATATGTGGAGAATAAAAAAGGTTCACTCACACTTTCCAGAGCCACATAAGTTAGGCTCTGGACTGTAAAGGTATTTCATCCACCAAGGGATACACTGGATCTGATCGTCCCCTTAGATGTTTGTAATACGTTTTTCTTAGCAGGAACTCAGGAATCAGGTAAGGTGAAGTGCTAAAATAAACATTTATTTGGTATAAAATAATAAAAGCAGAAATTGCTAACACAGAAGCTAGCACAACGCGTTTCGACCCTCCAGGGTCTTTTTCAAGTGCAGTATATTCTCCCATTTGCTGACCCACCTATATATGTCTCCAATTTACCATATTGGTGACAGGTGTAGCAGCAGGAAATGGTTACCATTTCCTGCTGCTACACTTGTCTCCAATATGGTTACCATTTCCTGCTGCTACACTTGTCTCCAATATGGTTACCATTTCCTGCTGCTACACTTGTCTCCAATATGGTAAATTGGAGACATATATAGGTGGGTCAGCACATAAGGGATTCTAAGTTTCAAGTGGCTGCATTATAAACCCAAACTGTCTATGTAAAATCTCCACTCAGGCAAACAGGAATCTGAAGAGGGGTTGAAGACGTTCACACATTTAAATGGTCGGTGAAGACATATTTACTCTTTGAAAGTTAAATAATAATATTAATAAACTGGGAATGTCATTGTAAACGTGTTATTTAAAAGGCAGTTTCTGGTGACGGAACCATTTCAGCATTAGAATTTCCTCAGCAGCAATCGCAGAGACCATCCTGTATCATTTTACGAATAGTGAGAATGTAACGAGAAAGTGATTAAATAGAAAGAGACTGATTACAGCTGACAATGACAAATCCAGGTCAGACAAAGCTTGATAGATGGCATTTCCAATCGTACAAAATCATCCTGAGCTCTTAACACGGATGACATGAAGTTTAAGGGAGCAGAATTGAATCTACTCCTGGTGTACGGATTATTTACGTCTATAGTTCCCTTGCCCATCTTCCAAAATACACATTGCTGCTCTACAGCTCATCACATGTCTCAGTGCTCATAAATTGGGTGAAGAATTTGTACACGCTACGGCACTAAACACAATCCTTTCTTGCTCTGGCTTTCTCATACCGAGACAGCAGACAGATTGCATACCGGATGGCAAATAACACGCACTCATTATCTACGGTTAGATACGAGGCAGAGCTTTCATAAACATTCCGCGCGGCTCAAACTTGCTTCAAACTATTTTATGCACAATCTACTTCCCTTAATGAATAGCTCACTTGCCAAATGAATGCTTACATCTCATGGTAAAGAGATTCCCTAAAGTAAACAGAATTAACCAGACAGCGCTAGATTTTATCATTTCAATGACATGCTAAGCAGCAGGTTCTTGGCTGAACTTAACCCCGTCATCCTGCTCACCCCTTCTGTCACTGAAAATCGTTATACAGAAAAAAGTTTAGTTTGATTTTACAATCTAACAGGTTTTTATGGACATGCTTTCTGTTTCCACGATTACAATATATTGTTTTTATCTATTGCAAAGACTGCTATTGATCATAGACCTCCTATTCCAATATTCAAGAATGCTACAAATATGAAATAAAAGGATTGATGTGCATTATTTCTGAGATTGTGCTGATATTACTGACAGTGTACCCTCTAGGACAGTCATAGGCAACCTTCGGCACTGCAGATGTTTTGGACTACACCTCCCATGATGCTTTGCCAGCACTATGGATGTAAGAGCATTATGAGGGATGTAGTCAACAACATCTGAAGTGCCGAAGGTTGCCTACCCCTGCTCTAGGAGGTCAGGATGTGTGCACGGCATTCTTTAGAACCCTTAATGACTGATGTTTTCATGACTGGGATTGAGAAGTCCAGAGCGGTAAGAATATTAACTGGGATTTTTATATCCTTTCTCCTCTCTTTCTACCTTTTTACAGAACAGCCAATCTGAGGGTTTGGTGGGTGAAATATTATGCAGCCAACAGGGGTTTCTCGGAGCTGGATTCTGGTATCTCTGTGTCTAAAGCTAAAACATAATATGGACCGAATGAGCTGTGCCTTGTTAGTTATGGACTCCATGTGTGAGATCTAGCTTCCCATCCGCTGATCTCATGACCTCTGGAACCCTCCCTGTGTGATGCCGCACGTTGCGGGAAAGTGATGCCGCACGCTGCGGGAATGTGATGCCACACGCTGCGGGAATGTGATGCCACACGCTGCGGGAATGTGATGCCCCAATCTGCGTGAATGTGATGCCATACTCTGCAGAAATGTGATGTCATGCACTGTATGAAATCCAGCCACAATGCTCAGTACAAGGGAAGCACTTGAAACAATCAAGACATACAACTGTCGCACCGTGGTAGTTGCCTTTTTTATAATAAATACATGAATAATGGAAGAAAACAAGCTTGAATATTGTGGCTTCTCTGGATTTCAAAGCACAGGCTGGAGCTGCCATTCTATAGACCTATGTTAATCTGGACGTATGTTATTAGCAGTATTGAATAAAAAATATACATTGCAGTCCCAATTCTGTATCTCTATCCAACCCCATTTATGAATTGTTTAATTTATGCTGCAGTCGTGTCGGGTCACGCTCATATCTACAAACACTGACACCTTCCACAATTCTACATTCATGCAATATATTATTTTAGCGACAGTTTCATTAGGGGCGCAGTGACCTTTCTTGTCTCCTATTGTCTTGTCAAGGTATTCCTTGTCATAGGTTACCCCTGCTTGTATTAGTGTACAGTTTTTAGTTTACTTCCTTACTTAGAAGGAACTCTGCTGAGCTCAGCCACTGTAACTACCCTTAAAGAAACACTCCAAGCACCATAACCACTACAGTAGGCTGTGTAGCGCCAGGAATACCATGGCCTCCTCTATTTTGAGGAGTCAGCCGGTCTAGAATAGTTTGATTTTTATATTCAGCTATCAAATTCTACTCCTTGAAGTGGGGATCATTCCACTTTACGTGCGCAATATCAGAGCTGATCCCAGCTCTGAAAAGTGTGAGTAAGATTGATTCTATTTTTTCTATACATTTTATCTATCGATTTACTGTGCCATTGGAGTTTTGTTTTATTTTTTTCTACATATGCCGAACTTCCAACACCTTATTGTGAAGACCTGATCCCATCTACATCCTAAGAATATTTCTCTACACGTGGGACCTACCTTACGGACTGTGATAAGTTTACCCTTTGGACTTTTGCCTACCATCTATTTTATCTTATATTTTAATATTTTTATATTAGATTATTTTAGCTTATATTTTATCATAATTTCAGCATATATTGTCTTTTATATACTTTAGGCGCACCCTTATTTCTCTGTTTGATTTCTAACCTAGGATCAATTGGGTGTTGCTCCGGTCTTCGATACCTCAGCCACAGAGCCCGCAGCGATGTAAGGCTAGGCCATTGGTTGAGAGCAATTAGGTGACAGTCTCAGCCAATGAACTAGCCATGCACTGTATGGCTTAGATCAGGAGATCTAATGGACGTTCCAGAGTAGGCTTCTGGCTCTTTGGTCGAAGTAGTGGAGGCATGGAGCGACTCCAATGAAGAAGTTAAACGGTTATTTCTGTTAAACTTGGTTTAACTCAACCTTTACGAATATCTCTTTATACTCATTGAACACTGAAAGCGTTAAGAAAACACATGGTGCATCCAGCCTAGACCTCAAAAAACATAACTGGCAACAGAAGGATTCAGAAAAGAGAGCTGTATAGAACAATCTCTGTTCTTCGTGTTCTAAAAAAAAGTAGACCACCTGCCGTGGGACCTCTGAGAGCAGAGCAGCAGCACAATTAACTATGAGATCATAGAGGGAAGGAGGGGGACTTTCCAGAACAAACACCTCCAGATATTGTGTCTCAATGGGCCAAACAGGACTAAATGCAGAATGCACACCTGCCCCTTCCTTGCAGATGTACTGCAGTCAATGCACCAAAGGACTCCGCGAGAAGACATTAAACCAAGCGCCTTTTTATCCAAGAGACTGGAAAGGTTACGGAAATCGCAATACATTTATTAGCTGTGTGGATGCCTCCTGTACTCCATATACAAGAAAAATGTCAGACGCAAACAGGATGTGGGGATACATGAATAGTCTTTGCATGTGCCAAGGTGGGCTTAATGTTTAAACACGCTATAGCTCCGATCTGCAGGGGGCGTGACACTACACGGGTATCTGTGTCTTATCATATGGGTTGTAGAAATCTTAGAAATGTGTTGGACTTTGGAAAGATAAATAGGCATTTAAAGACACGGTAGCATAGAATCCATCCTTTACATTTATATCCACATATTTATATACAAATACTCCGTAATTTCATTGACATAATATATGAAATATTATTTATATAAACATCATGATCCTTCCTTTTTCAATTTCCACCAACATTATTCAATAATTCCATAGTTTTCTAATCCGCAGCCCACACGGAGCATTTCCTATCCCTATCATTTGACAGACTAGACTTATTCAGACAGGCAGCAATTATAGGCTAGCTGTGATAACACTTCACTATCACATACACGTTCTGTACATTCAGATCAGCGATTCACACAAAGAACAGCCACAATGCAAAGTACGTACTAGTAATGTAATGATACCTCCATGGGGTCATTCCTATGGAGGGGTCACCCCAACTGACTCCTACGTAATACATTCTCGTGACGGTCTCTCGTTCTAGGAGTTCAGAAAATGATTAAATAGGAAACCACAAACCATCAAATTATGTTTAATAATCAAGGTTTTTACAAAGGGGGAAAATATTAACCTATGACCCTGCTTTCTGAAAGTAGGGAATAGTCAAAATGTCAGTTGCCAGGTTTTAGGCCCCTGAATGCTGTCTAACCTTGAAAGCCCTGCTGAGCATCATCGCAGATTGGTTAGCAAACATCTGGACATCTAATCTCTGCCAACATCTCATCTTACACTGGCCTCAGCCATCAATCAAGTTAAAAAAATAACCCTGAATAGTGACACTTTGCTAATGCATCCAGTAGTTAAAGGACCACTATAGTGCCAGGAAAACCTACTCCCCCACCCTCAGCGTCCCCCTCCCGCCGGGCTCCAGGGGGAGGAAGGGGTTAAACTTACCTCTTTCTCCAGCGCCGGGCGGGGAGCTCTCCTCCTCCTCTCCTCCTCCATAGCGACGTCATCGGCTGAATGAGCATGCGCATTCAGCCAGTCCATAGGAAAGCATTCACAATGCTTTCCTATGGACGCTGGCGTGCTCTCACTGTGATTTTCACAGTGAGAAGCGCGGAAGCGCCTCTAGCGGCTGTCAATGAGACAGCCACTAGAGGCTGGATTAACCCTATTATAAACATAGCCGTTTCTCTGAAACTGCTATGTTTATAGAAAAAAGGGTTAAACCTAGCTGGACCTGGCACCCAGAACACTTCATTAAGCTGAAGTGGTCTGGGTGCCTATAGCCGTCCTTTAAGAACATGATTGTATAGTTTCTCTAGTTACATAAAATTAACCTTTTTCTTTAAAAGAGACACAAAAATGAATAGCCAGGTTTAGCTAAATATACAAAACCTGTTTAATACCCATTAAATCATGCATAAACCCTCATCCAGTAGGCTGAGCAATACAGCATGTCTGGCTATAGTAGTGTAGGGTGCCTGAACTCTATTATTATTATTTTATTATTTATATAGCGCCAACAAATTCCGTAGCGCTGTACAATGGGTGGACTAACAGACACATAATTGAGATCAGACCACTGACGTACAGGAACAGAGGGAGTTGAGGGCCCTGCTCGATGAGCTTACATGTTAGAGGAAGTGGGGTATAGTGACACAGTAACAGAGGGATTGAGGGCCCTGCTCAGTGAGTTTACATGTTAGAGGGAGTGGGGTATAGTGACACAGTAACAGAGGGATTGAGGGCCCTGCTCAGTGAGTTTACATGTTAGAGGGAGTGGGGTATAGTGACACAGTAACAGAGGGATTGAGGGCCTGCTCAGTGAGTTTACATGTTAGAGGGAGTGGGGTATAGTGACACAGTAACAGAGGGATTGAGGGCCTGCCCTGCTCAGTGAGTTTACATGTTAGAGGGAGTGGGGTATATGTATAGACACAGTAACAGAGGGATTGAGGGCCTGCTCAGTGAGTTTACATGTTAGAGGGAGTGGGGTATAGTGACACAGTAACAGAGGGATTGAGGGCCTGCTCAGTGAGTTTACATGTTAGAGGGAGTGGGGTATAGTGACACAGTAACAGAGGGATTGAGGGCCTGCTCAGTGAGTTTACATGTTAGAGGGAGTGGGGTATAGTGACACAGTAACAGAGGGATTGAGGGCCTGCTCAGTGAGTTTACATGTTAGAGGGAGTGGGGTATAGTGACACAGTAACAGAGGGATTGAGGGCCTGCTCAGTGAGTTTGATACCGGAGAAACTGGCCGGGAAGCAAAGCACAGAGGGATGGACACAGGTTTCTTCAGGAAGGAAGAGATTCTTTATTGGATCACCGATCGGGACTCAGAGGGACTAATGTCACCAAAAATACAGCAAGTTCTGAGCCCTGAACAATAGTGCAGGCTCCCTATATAGGCACATAACTCCTCCCATATTAAGCTCCACCCGCACATTCTCTTGACCAATCATTACAAATAAGAATTAACTTCCTGCTTGACCGCATGGCTTGTCCAGCACAATGGAGGAGGGGAATACTACATCCTGTATTCTTGCACATGCTCCGTACACTACTGATCGTATCTTGCCTCGTGCAACCAACTGATCGATACGTCAGCATATGCACGTACACATGCCACGTGGTAATCTCGACCTACTAAATTTATTTTTACCGAGATTCCACCACATTCCCCCCTTTGATGCCTCTTGATATTTTACAATTACTTGAGGCATCACTTAACCTTGGTTTGCATACACCACAAGTTACCTTTGAACCAGACCAGACTTATCCTATGATGTGAATCTTCAACACTCGTCTTCCTGCATTGGTTCTCCCTGATCTAGAGCCTTATATTTATAAATTGCCATTATCTGTGCAGCAGCCTTCCTCTCTGCTATATTTTCTATCAGGCTTTGCACAGACCTAACTACTAAGGGTATAAGACACGGCAGGAGTAGACACAACATTAAAATCAGTAGGACTCCACCTACCACTGCCTTAAGCCCTCCAAACCACTCATACCAGCTACCAAACCAACTACTTGGATTGTACCCTTTCCATACCTGAGTAGGCACATGCGCTAGTTTAACCATATGGCTAGTAAGCTCAGCTATTGCTTGCCCTTCGTCATCTATTTGAAGACAGCAATTGCTCAGGTTAAACTTCCCACATACACCTCCCTCTACTGCCAAAAGATAATCCAAGGCTAATCTATTTTGGTAGACTGCTGTCCTCATCCTGGTATTATGCTTCGCTAGAAGATTGAGCGCTTGTGATGTCTCGTTAGTAATGATCTCAACCACCGCCTGTAACCTTATAATGCGGTTGAGCATATAAATAGGGGTTCTATAACCAAAGGTACCATCCTCTGCCCACGTGGCTGGCCCATAATAATCTATAATACGCTGGGGAGGCCATTCATTATCTTCCCAGGCACCTATCTCTATGGGTCCCCTTTTCTTCCTATGATTCACATCATACACTTTAACACCTAAAGTCTCACCTGTTTCAATAGGCAACAAGAAGAAGGATGGTTTTAACATACCCAACACACATGCCCCTTCCCAGTCCTGTGGTAACTCCGAATAGGCCTTCTTACCACAGATCCAGTACAAATTCGCTGGGGCTCTCCAGTTAGATGTGATGGATAGATCAAACCATACGTCCTTTAAATTGGCATATCTTGCAAACGGGTTAGATGGTTCTGAGACATTTGAAGCCGACCACCAAGTTGTATTCTTTGTATCATCATCATAAGCTTTTTGCCCTAGACAAGTTAATTCTCCTACAGAAGTATTATACATCATTCCTTTCCTCGCTATGCAAACATAACCTATGATGGAGGTCTTCAATCTCCACTCAGATTTACCTCTAACACTCATATGATAGTCGGCTTGTATAGATATTAATTGGTCAACTGCCTCAGAACCGGACATTACCTCCTTTGCTTCCCAAGGCCATTGGTCTCCCATGTTAGTACCTCCACACACATAGCAGTTGGTAACATTAAGACTACCGGCAATACTCTCGGCTAAATCAATGAACAAGTTTTTAGCATTATGGGGGATCTTATTATCTATGCTCATCTCTTCATAAAAGGAATGGTATACTTGATGAGTTTGGGAGGTTACCGTATCAGTCTCTATCCCTATAAACAATATTGTCCCAGGGTCTAAACCCGTCCCATATATTTGAAACCCAAATAAATTACCATATTTATCTAAGAACTTGTCAGGGTTATTTATAAGTATATGGATTGGATTACATTCCATAGACTTACAATATGGATTAGTAGGCAACTTAGTCACAATCATGTCCTTGTCTACTGTCTGTCCCCAAGTCGCCCACCCCACACAAGACCAATATGGGCAGAAGTTATAATCTCTATTTGGACATCTTGGACTTACATATCTATTTTTACTACTGGGACAAATATATTTATCGTTAGACCCATACGTCCTCTCCCATCTAAGATCCCCACATACATTCCACGGCTTTCTACCACTTGATATTGCTTTACACGCATCAAATAGCAGAGCACCTGAAGAATATACGGATTTTAATACCGTCTTATTAATTAGGGTCCCCTGAGGATCTCCATTTCTGAGAGTCAACCAAATTGTACGGGGTTGATACTCAGGACTGAAGCACTTAGGTTCTCCTACTCCTAAATGACACACACTATATTCTATATTTAAGTATCTACATCTTGATACATCTCCTTTACACTCATATTGCGAATGCCAAATTAGGGTCTGGGATATATGGTTACCTGTTCTTGTAGTCTTAATGCATACCTCACAGCTAGGAGTGTTGGTACCTCTACCTTCCTGAATATAAAAATACACATAAATAAACATTATTAAAAATACATCTTTCGTCGTCATCCTCAGTCTTCGTCCGTGCGAAGGCACCTCAGCTTCCAGGATGTAAGGGCTGCAGGGAATGGAGTTCTGCTCGTCTTCACAGGGGTCCCCTCAAGACTTTCCCTGACTTATACACTCGTTGGTGAGTGGACAGGCTTTATTATGGCCTTCTCACTCACTTACCAAGTCTCTGAAACAATAAAATTTGTAATCTACAAGGTTCCTCGTCACTCCGACTGAGTCGTGCGTTTTAACCGGATCTTGCAGGGATTCTCTGGATTTGCTGTAACTTGCCAGGAATCGGCTGCTGCTGGTTTAACCCTGGAGTGATGTATCCACGGAGCCACTTCGGCTACTTTTATCGCTGTAGGGGTAGACAGAAGAACAACATAAGGACCTCTCCACTTGGGCCCTAGCGGCACATTATTCCACTCTTTAATCCACACTTGGTCGCCTGGGTGGTAACTATGAATTGGGGGATAAATATTCACAGGTAATCTATCTTGTACCCATTTCTGTACCTCCTCCATAGTCTTACCCAACTCTACAACCTGCTGCCGGGTAATTCCTTCTCCCAACTGACTCAAATCCCCCCTTAAGTTACCAAGCACGGGAGGTGGTCGCCCGTACATGATTTCAAAAGGAGAGAGGCCCATCCTTCTGGTAGGTGTACTACGGATTCGCAATAGAGCTATGGGCAAGAGAACGTTCCACTTAAGTTGGGTTTCTTGACACATTTTAGCCAACTGATTCTTAATAGTTCTATTCATTCTCTCTACCTTACCAGAACTCTGGGGTCTATATGCCGTATGAAGCCTCCACTTTATACCAAGCATATGAGTCAATTGTTGTAGGCACTGATGAACAAAAGCTGGACCATTGTCCGATCCTATAGAGCAGGGTAGTCCATATCGGGGTATTATTTCTCGTAGCAGGAATCTCACGACTTCTCCTGCTTTCTCTGTACGAGTAGGACATGCTTCTACCCAGCCTGAATAGGTGCACACCACTACCAGCAGGTAGCGATGTCCACCCGATTTAGGCATCACTGTATAGTCAATTTGTAAATCGGACATGGGAAGTCCCCCCATAAACTGGACTCCTGGTGGCTTTACTGGTCCTTGTCTTGCATTATTTTTAGCACACGTTACACATCTACGTACAATGGCCTGAGTCAAGTTGGACAATCTTGGTATGTAGAAATGTTTTCTGAGAGATTCTTCTGTACTGTCTCTCCCAGAATGTGTCCCGTTATGATGGTTTTGGACAATTTCTACCGCTAGTGATGCTGGAATAACTATTCTTCCATCTTCTAACTGATACCATTTGTTCTCCAAATACTTTCCAGGTTCAGTCCTTAACCACTCCTCTTCTTGAGCTGTATAAATTGGAGTCCATTGAGACAGTGGAGCTGGTATAAGAGCAGCTATATGCCCCACATATTCCTGTCTTCCTGATTCAGCAGCACGCTTAGCTGCACTATCTGCCATCCGATTCCCTTTGGTTACATCACCATCTCCTCTCAGATGCGCCCGACAATGTATAATACCGACTTCTTTCGGCTCCCACACTGCTTCCAATAGTTGTAGGATCTCAGCTGCGTATTTGATTTCTTTGCCTTCTGAATTCAATAGTCCTCTTTCTTTATACAAAGCTCCGTGGGCATGAGTGGTTAAAAACGCATACTTGGAGTCCGTGTAGATGTTCACTCTTAAACCTTCAGCCAATTGTAACGCTCGTGTCAGTGCTATCAATTCTGCCTTTTGTGCTGATGTTCCTTTTGCCAGTGGCCGAGCTTCTATCACCTTGTCTATCGTTGTTACTGCATATCCTGCATAGCGGATCCCTTCTTTTACATAACTACTGCCGTCGGTGTAATATTGAACATCAGGGTTCTGGATGGGAAAATCACGAAGATCTGGTCTACTTGAAAATACTTCATCCATTACTTCCAAACAATCATGTTGACTTTCAGTAGGTTGTGGCAAAAGGGTAGCTGGATTTAAGGTATTTACAATCTCTAAATGCACTCTTGGGTTTTCACACAACATTGCTTGATACTTGGTCATACGGCTGTTACTAAACCAATGATTTCCTTTGTAATCCAACAACGTCTGTACTGCATGTGGAACTCGTACATAAAGTTCTTGACCCAGAGTGAGTTTATCGGCTTCAGCTACTAGCAGGGCGGCTGCAGCTACAGCTCTTAGACAAGGTGGAAGTCCGCTGGCCACTGCATCCAGTTGCTTAGACATGTAAGCAACAGGTCTTTGCCATGATCCCAAGTACTGTGTCAATACTCCCACAGCCATTCTTCTTTGCTCATGTACATACAGGTAGAATGGCCGTGTGTGGTCAGGTAGACCTAATGCTGGGGCACTCATCAAAGCCCTCTTCACATCTTCGAATGCCGTTTGCTGTTCTTGAGTCCATAAGAGGGGGTCATGCTCTGTACCTTTGATAGCTGCATACAGAGGTTTTGCCAGTATCGCGTAGCTGGGAATCCATATCCTACAGAAGCCTGCTGCCCCCAAGAATTCTCGCACTTGTCTTCTATTCCTGGGTGTCGGTATTTGGCACACAGCTTCTTTTCTCTCTGGCCCCATAATTCTTTGACCTTCAGAGATATGGAATCCCAGATATTTGACAGTTGGCAAACACAACTGAGCCTTCCTTCTTGACACCTTGTATCCTGCCTTCCAGAGGATGTGTAGTAGATCATGCGTTGCTTGCTGACATACTTCCTTTGTAACTGCTGCTATCAACAAGTCATCTACATATTGTAATAATACACACTCTCCTGGGATAGACTCAAAATCTAGTAGATCTTGGCTTAGAGCTGAACCAAATAGGGTAGGTGAATTTTTAAACCCCTGGGGCAATCTTGTCCAGGTCGTTTGGCGTTTCGAGCCCGTTACAGCATTTTCCCATTGGAAAGCAAAGATACATTGGCTCTCTACGGCAATTCGGAGGCAAAAGAAGGCATCTTTGAGATCTAAGACTGTAAAGTAAGTAGCCCCGCCCGGAATTAAAGCAAGCAGGTTATACGGATTGGGCACGACTGGATGTATACTAACAACCGCATCATTGACTGCTCTCAAGTCCTGCGCAGGTCGATACTCATCTGTACCGGGCTTTTGAACAGGCAGCAATGGGGTGTTCCAGGGGGAAGTACAGAACTTTAGGATACCATACCGTATGAACTTATCCAGATAAGATTGGATGTTCTTCTTAGCCTTCTGCGGAATATGATATTGTCTCAGGCTTACTGGATAAACCCCAGGTTTTAGTTCGATTTTAATAGGTGGAATATTGCGGGCCAGTCCTGGTGGGTTGTTCTCTGCCCAAACTCCTGGTATGTTAAATAAGGATTCATCACTCCTCGGGTTTTGGCTAGTCAACACTGTATAAGGTCGCCACTCTTCTTCCTTTGGTACGGACAATGTCATAATACCTGAGGGTCCATTAAACTTTAAGGATGTTGTTCCATTTGGTAGGAACGTAATCTGCGCTTGTAATTTGGATAGCACATCACGTCCCAGCAATTGGACTGGACACTCAGGCATATAAAGGAATTGATGTTTTACTACGTGGCCTCCCAATGTACAGAGTCGACTTTTAAGAACCGGGTTTTCAGCACTTCTT